>BMAU01003405.1:0-434179 GCA_019973935.1 Trichonephila clavipes | reverse complement strand
TGAAAAGAAAGGGGATGCGAGGAGAAAAATGGAAAAATTAAATAAGGAAATAATCACTTATAAAGGAGAAGAACAGTGTTGTTGATCTTATCGGTATTATTCGAATATGTTGACATTCTTTGTTGATTGAATAATTTTTTTAAACTTTAAGTATGTTGTGGTACTGAATATATTTGAATAAACTATAATTAAGATGAACAACGCTCAAGAAGATTATATTGAAAGCTGGATAATTTTTAAATATTAACTCAAAATTAAGTAAGAAGCTTATCTGTAGTTATTGTAGTAGAGAGAAATATAGTTACATAGAATAAGTACCAATGATCACACACACACACACAATTGCTAACTATAATTATGCGAATGGGTGTATGAAAGAAAAACAAAACAAGGAGTTGAATGCTGATCTTTAAAATTATGAATTTTTAGCAGAAGGGGAACTCTTTTTAAGAATAATAATCTATAAATTTATGGTTACAACTATTTTTTTAAGATATTTTATCCATTGACCTATGATGAATTCTATAGAACAATTACTTAATGTTTTCTGAAACGAAATTTATAAAAAAAAGATTATTTTATTTATTGTGGCATTAAGTCCTTAATATTAAAAGATGGAATAATTTAATTACACTTCCATTCTTAAATATAATTTTATTCGTTACAAAATATCGATACTTGTTGCAACAAAATTATTACTTTCGTTAATGAAAAAACAAACAAAATTCCTATTTTCACGCCCAATTACATAAATGAGAAGACTCAAAGAAAGAAGAATGCGATGGTGAGGAAATTGAAACATTGTTTGGGGGAAAGGGGGTCTTTATGCATTAATTCTTAGTGCGGCACGATGAGTCTATAACAAGCCATACCATAGAACTGCAATCATGGGAGTTAAATATTTTTTAAAGTAAAAAGAGTATTGAAGAAATGTTTCAACTACAATAGTAAAAACCCTATTGAGTAACTCTGCTGTGTATCGTTTAGTTTCTTTTTTTTTGAACATAGTACTATTATTATAAATAATTTGTTGTCAACTTTTGCAGCGTATATGAAGTTTATTTTACTAGAATTTCAGGAAAGCCGTGACTAAAATTAAGAATCTTATCATTAATTTAAATTATAATATTTAGAAAATAATTAATACTTCCATTTGATAAAAGATTTAACTACCATAAAAATTGCTCTTAAAAATAGCATAAAAGCACAGAATTACTATGTACGGTACAAAAGCTTTTTAATTCATGAAGAACCATTTTTCAGAGTAGTTTTAATCCTAGCTAAAATAATTTTTTGTGTCATGTATTTCAGTTACAGATATTTGGATATAACTCAGATTTGTACAACAACATATCTAGAAGCTCTTTCCGTGAGAAAAGAAGTGAAGGTGTAGTTGGTATGGCTGTGCTTCTACAAGTGAGAGCTTCATTTCTTTTCCTAAATTCCAGGGAATCTAAGTAAATTTTAATTAACTTTTTCATGACAACAGTCGTCACGCAAAAGAAACGCATTTATAGAATAAGAATACAAACCTATTCTAGGGTTGAATTCATTCCCTATCTTTCTACTTTAATGTAATGTAATATATATGTCAAATTTAACAAGAGAACACGTGGTATCTATCACGCATGCTTCAAAAACTCAGCTTCTTACTTTCAGTCACAGTGATTTTTAATTAATAAAAAGAATTTTTTTAAAGATTTATTAATTAAAACTGAGACATCTGACTTCTACAAAAACAAAGTATACGATTCATAAAGTTTAATTAAAAAGGATTTTCTGTATAGATTTTATCTTAAAACAGTTTTTATCTCTCTATATGATACAATCTTTTTCAGTATCCATACGCAAAAAAAGCATTGATAAAAATTTAGAAATCTTTTTGAAATAAATTAACGATACCTATAAGGAATAAACTTTTTTTTTTGTTTCAGGAACATTTTAAAAATAAAATATGCAAACGGAAAACATCTGGATTCTTAAGCTCTTTCTTTGTAATACGCAATAATTGTTTGTAAGAAAATAACGGATCCATGGTTTGACTCTGGTGGGAAGAGAAAATTTAGTAGAATTATCAATGTATTAAATTCCCCTTCTATGCAAGAGTTCATAATAAATATTGAAATTTTCAAAAGCATATTCGTCGTGTTTTACCATTTAAAAATAAACAGTTTGAGAGAAAATTAAATGAATTAAAAGAGTACCTTTTTACCAAAGAGAACGCCTAATTGCGTTTCGTGTTTATTTAACAGTTGAGGTAATTTACGGAATTCACAAATATTCTAATACATTTCATGTTATGAAAACTAATTTTCAGTTTCCGTTATGATTAAAAATTCTATTTAGATTTAATGTTAACTTCTATGACACATTGAGAAAGTTAACTGAAATTTATTAAAATTAGGAAATTTCTTGTGTATTGTATTTGCTCAATTATTATTCTCTAAGAATTCAGATGTTTTTACTTTATGGGATGCTTTTAACTAAATAAAAGAAGGATATTATATATATTGTGTGTATTGTAATAATTAATTTTTTAAGTCAGATCTGCATGCAGGTATAATGTAATTACATATACACTAACGAGGTAAGTTGGTTTTAACTTCATTATTATTTGTCTTATTTGATAAAATATAGTAGACAATTATTGCATTTAATGTGTAATAGGAAAGCCAATTAATGTTGACTAATGTAGTAATTCACTCATCAGTAATATAAAAAACAATCTTTAAACGAAACTGCTTGTTTTACAGTAGAAATGTAATATTAAAGAAATTTTTTCAAGCGAAAGGTAGTTTTGTGATAAAATTAATCTCTTAAAAGGTAAATAAATATGATTTAAAAAAACTTTTTAAAAAAATTAAAGGCATATGTTAATTATTTTTTTCATTTATGAGTGTATTTTCTCTAATTTTATTACATAAAACAATCTCATGTTTGTAATAAGTATATTATTTAGAATCTCGCTAAACTTCAGAATATAAACAATCTTTCAGGAACCGTAGAAAAAGGAGCAAGCAAAATTTGTACATAAGTACATGCTACACATGAAATCACTCCAAACAAAAAACTTTATTTATGAAATAGATTAGCAATAGTTTAATTAACACAGCCCAAAAACAAATTCCAAACAACACAAACTTTTCGTGAATAATCATTTAAGCTGAAGATATGGTAAAAAACTAAATAATGAAGTTTGAAAAAATATACTCATCAATCAATTTATTAAAAAATGATCAAGTTAGAAAATTAACGAAAACTTTCCCAAAACAGTAATTAAAAACAATTCACCAGTACGAAAGAGAAAACTTTATATTATGGTAAAGAAATTCCTTCATCACATGCATATGTATTGACTCAGCTATTGATTTTGTGTCAACCAATCTCCGTCCTCTCTGTCTCCTTTATATTAGAAACAACAATTTCAAATTTATCGTTTATATAGTGCATGCATTATTGAACAAAATATTTTATAGATGGGAGATTTATCGAATGCAGAGCTGAGAATTCTTACGAGCCAGCTTCATAGAATAGTGTACAGAGGTAAGTAATTTCCTACAGAAAAATACAATGTTTTTGAATTATTGGCAAGTTGAAAAATATTAGAATTTTCTCTGCAGAGAGGAAATGAAATGAGAAAATATTAAAATGCTCTCCCCCTTGTGAAAATGGTGGCCGTTTGTGTGATTATTTATGACAATAAATTCTGTAAGCTATTACTAGAAAAGGGATTGAAGGTTTTAAAGTTGTTGCAGTAAGATAGTTTATGTGATATTTTTTTTCATTGTATCAAGCTAAGAGCTACATTTTCGCAACTTTGCTCATTTCTATTTGTTATAGTTGAAGTCAGATGGCTTTAGTAGAAAAACGTAAATAATTTTTTGCTGTGTAAAATAAATTTAATTCAAAATTTTATATTCCGCTAAATATTTGATTTTAAACAGTATCAAAAACATGTTAATTTAATTAAATGAATATTTATCAAGAACTCACTTTCGGGATTTAATAAACATTTTATATTCATTATTTAAATGAGCATTTCATTAGCATTATTGTATGAATATAATCAATAAATTTAATTTACTTTTAGTGTGTAAGATTTCTTTTCTTCTAAACGTAGTATTGCTTAAAATATTCACACAAACTAATTGCATTTTTAATTAAGTTTGAAGAACTGCATCCCAGATATCTTCAAGCTCAAGTTTCTCTTTCTAATATTGGCATCTCTTAAAGAAAAATGACTATGATATCTTAAGAAGTTATTCTTTGTAAGAAATGTATTATTAAAATTAAAACAGTTGTAATAAAGTTTTTAAAGTGAACCCTTCTGTGTTTTTTAATATAATTGTGTAATATAATTATACAATACTGTAGAGAACTGAGAGCATTCGCCACAAAAAATAAGTCTTTAAAGCATAGTAATCTTTGAAAAATAATAAAGTTTTACTTGGGTAAACAAGAAATAAAAACTTCAAAAATAAAAATAAATCCCTAAAACATTTAAACTTTTTTTTCTATTTAGTTTTTGAAGATTTCAGAAAACAAATTTAATTGCTAATTATAAAAGTTAATTTATTAAATCTCATGAATAAATAAATTATAAAGATTAAGATAAATTATTTTCACAGGAGAAAAATCAGAAACACAAAGGAAGGGATATATTTCATAAAGATTTTTCAGGGCTTTTCTCGACTTTTATGTCACAAGAAAAGTTTAGCAGCTTAGATAGCATTGCATTGAATTTGCGCATTGATTATTGGTGATAGATTTCATGCTGTTCGAAATACGACCGCAACATCTGAATTGAAACCTCCCTTTTTTAAATTGTCAAACTCCTTTTCCACATAATTCGGAAAAAGAATTTCCGAATAAGGTTCAAAACTATCATCACGGATAATTTTCATCTTAGCATAATCTTAACTTGATGTAATATTTTTTATTCATTCCACGATTTTCGGTGGGGAGGGACCTTCAAGATACTGGTGGCAGACAAAAATAATAACAACCCTTACAATCTGTGTTTTTTTCATTTATGAAATATTGGTCTATGGCACTGGTCTTCAACCTGTGTTCCACGGAGCGCTGGGGTTCCAAGGGGTTCCATGAGTCACAATAAAAAAAATCGAAAAAAATATGAATGCAAAATCGATTCCTCGAACCACAAATATTTAAAACACATCACATTCATCAATACTTATTTATACGTATTATAACTTTATATTGTAGTTTTTTTAAAACTTTTAATGTAATGTAATAAAAGGAAATACTAAAACGTTTTTTTTTTCATTATATGTTCCACCTATTGGATCGTAAACATTCTATTGTTTGTTATCCCGGATTCCAAGAAATAATTTTATACTCGTTAATACAATATTTTGCAAAACTAAATAGTTTTCTGATTTAAAATGCACCTTTTTATGTATATACAATTGTGGGAAAAAACACCTATATTGAAAAAGAGAGAACTACTTATCCTTATATCAAATGATTCGATGTTAAAATCTAAATTTAAGCAAGAACAGATCCTTAATTTAGTGCTTCTCAAACTGTGGGACACGCCTCTCTATGGCTGCGGTAGCCCAGTGGTCAAGGTATGGGATCATGGTAGACATGTTATGAGTTCGAGCCCAGTACCACTAAAGAACCGCCGTGTAGGGCAGCGATGCACGTTAAATATGTCGAGAGCTGAAACGTCCTCTCGTTGGTGTGGTGTGGTAGTTAGGAGAGGGGGTGCCAGTTCAGGTGTCGTTCCCGTCACTTGACCATGGTTCAAAATTACGTGGTCCGTCGCCAAAAGCCCTCGTATAGCTGAACAGTGTGACGTTAATATTCCCTCACTCACTCACTCACGCCTCTCTAAAGGGATGTGATAATAGCACGAGGAAGCGTGTGAGCGTATCGAAAAATAGAAAATAAAAGATTATTTTAAAAAGAATTTTTTAATTTACTGGAAGGAAGTAAAACAAAGTGCTTTCTGACACAATAAAAATAAAATACACCTTGGCTTGTTTATCGCAATCTGTTAGAGTTTAAAAATTAGAAAGAAAATTAACATAATACTTATCCTATTACTTAAAAGTAACTTTTACTTAAAATATCTGTTACTTAAAAGTAACATGTACAAAATTTAATACTTATCCCGATAATTTGTACGGTTTATATTTAATGTTGTATTGTAGCTTTAGCGACAAAGTACATTATTATTACATTCAACACACTGTTATTGTATGGGGAGGGTGATGAAATTTATGATTGAAAATTGGATCGCTTTTACTGAAAGTTTGAGAAGCACTGCCTTAATTTTAAGTTGTAAATTCATGCAAAATACATTTGATTTCTTACGCAACTATAAACGTCATCTAAAACATTGTATTAAGAGGAAAATGTATTTTTATGTGAGTGACTACAAAAACAGAATATAAAAATGAATTAAATGCAAAATATAAAATGCGACTGTAGATAATTTCAATAGAACTGGACTTCGATGGATTGCGTAACAAAAAGTTCAGGCAAACGTTCCATATACTAAACATAATGCAAGGATAAGTGGTACTTGGAGCATAGATTAACATTATTATAATGAGTAAATTGTATTAAAATTGCAATTAAAATTTAAATAACAAATAAAATACGTTGCTTTTAATTGTTTTCACATAAAATACCTATAACATGTTGTGGTCTACTTAAAATATTATTTTAAGATATATTCTTCTAAGTGTATGTGGAATGGAGCTTCCCAAAAACATCTTACAGTTCTAAGGTTCCGTGAGTTGAAAAAGTTTGAAGACCACTGGTCTATGAATAGTAACAATTCTACATGGAATATATCATGTGTATATGTATACATATATGTATATCATATGTATATGTATATCATATGTATATGTATATCATATGTATATGTATATCATATGTATATGTGTATCATATGTATATGTATACATATATGTATATCATATGTATATGTATACATATATGTATATCATATGTATATGTATACATATATGTATATCATATGTATATGTATACATATATGTATATCATATGTATATGTATACATATATGTATATCATATGTATATGTATACATATATGTATATCATACGTATAAATGTATAAAGATCTCTTACATAAGATAACGGATTTTAAATAATTCAGCCTAAAAAATGGCTTTCCGCTCTATCAATGACGAAACTGAAAGAAGTCACATCCCTCACTTGTTCCATAAAGTTCAGTAATGTTAAGATATGGTGACTGAGGGCACCAAAGTAACTGTTACACTCCATCCTCTTGTTCATTAAACCAATTTGTTATGTACTTTGCTGAATGGACGGGAGAATTATCCTGCTGAAACAAGGGACGGCCAGCAAGGAAGATTGATTGCAACATGAAATGAGCGTGATCCTAGAATACGCTCTAACAGATTAGGGCTGTTATCCGATCCTTCGGAATGACTATAAAATGCATAGAAATAGCACTCCCTACAGTGAAAGATTCGCCTTCATTCATTAGAATTGGATCCAAGTAGTCAGAATTAAATGCCTCTGCGGAACATCGCTAAACATAAACTTTCTTCTAGTAAAGGAGACAAAGTAAAAAAAATGATTTTCCGACTAAATTATATCTTCTCAGTCATCAGACTGCAATACTGATATTGTCTGCGCCATTATATGCATTTTTTGTCACTGATATCAATAATCAGGAATTTAATATTCGCAACACTGTCATAAACTAACACTAAACCATGAAGTCACGAACGAAATGCCTAAGATGAGATTTTAAAATATGTTTAAATATGTTATGTCAATTGGCTAGCTATGGATTTACTGTTTTGGCTAATAATTCGTACCTTGCTGATTTCTGTCTGATAGATTCCTTTTTCGTCACAGTTCCCATGGATAGAAGAAACGCATTGTTCTTTTGGATGTCTAAATATAGTTTTAAGCACTCCTTTTACCACACTCACAAGTTTGGAAGTTTTGGAAAATGAAGTCCCCACAAGGAAAACATCAATAATTTTCCTTTTTTGCAAAAATAACTGATATTTGACATCTTAAAATATATTACACAATTGGTGTCTTATCTATAACTATGCCCACTCATAGAACATGTTAAGACTTATTACACATTCCATTAAAAATTTACTAAAATCTTCTTTTGCTCTTCTTCTCAACAGGTATTTTCTTAGCCTTCCCTCTAAGCACACTCTTTCAAAATTCTTGATATATAAGCATACCGCAAAAATAAACTTAATATAGTTTTCGATTAACGTATTTATTATTTCTATTATAACACGAACGAATGTATTGCATTATAAAAACTAGGATATTAATATAGGATTAAATATATATAGATAAATATGACTGATATTGAAAAAAACATCTAAAAAAATCTGGCTGAGGAATTAAATTTAAAGTTTTTAAATTCCCATGTAGTTGTCCTTAAAAGAAAGCTAAAAGTATGGGGTACAAATAGGATTTGAGGTTTATTGTAGAGTAATTAATCAAAATACAGAAACATCCCTGAAATAATGACGATGCTTGCTTACAATAATCTTTGTATAATGTTTCATATGGGAAAATGTGTGATGTATCCTCAGTGCACATACTTTTAATCTAAAGTAATACATAATCTGGTCATTTTCAAGGGAATAAGTAGTTCCCTATTAAAAAAATAAACCAAAGAAAAAACAGATTAAAGAACCCCCAAAAAAAATAATAATAATCTAACGCAGTCTAGGACATTGGCAAAATGTTACAACTCATGTGGTTACTCATACTGGATTAAACATCATGCGAAATACTTTTATGCAATACAATTCTTATAATAATTTCTGCAACAACGCTTCTGAAAAATTCGTCCATTTATAGGTCAAGAAGCCCATTTGCAGCATCTCTCTGTTCGCGATCTCTTACCAGACACTCATTTCTTTATGACTTACGAAGGATCTCTAACTATGCCCGGATGTCAAGAAACAGTCACGTGGATTGTGATGAATCGACCGATTTACATTACCAAGCAACAGGTATGAATCTATTCATAACCCGAAGATTAATTATGAATTCTTCTGGCTTTTCAAAACCATTAATTACCATGAGAGCCAACGATGATAATTTGCACCACAAAACTTTCAGTCACATTTATTCTGTATCATTAAGAAATGTAGCGTCTAATTCCCTCGTCCTTTTCTCTGTTTCAGCTCTACATTCTGCGGAAGTTAATGCAAGGGGCTGAAAATAACCCCAAAGCACCTCTGGGGAATAATTTCCGGCCCCCTCTACCATTGAACCAGAGGGTCGTCAGAACAAATATCGACTTCCGGCGAAGCGAGGTAAACTAATTTTACATTCAGTAATATGTTACCTCTTGAGAATCGGAATCCCATTCCGCTTTTCACATAGGTAATCTCAGGATTCTAAGAGTCGAAATCGAATCGATTCTGAAGAATTCTACCCGAGCTTTTGCTTTCGAGACTTCATAATCTTTTATTCAATTAGCACCCTTAGACACAAGAAGAGATAAATGACGTGAAATACGAGTTGGGCACTTGCGGCCTTCAAATCAATAATTGAAATCGATGAAGAAGCAGGTGTTTTCACGTATGCTTTACACGCTTTCACAATCCATTCAACTCCAGAAAAAGATTTAGAAAACTCGACTACTTATAGATTTTTCGTAGAGGTTTGTTTGAAAACAAAGTTCCGAGGAAATAGAAGGAAAATATTGTTTTGTCGCACCAGTGCTCGGATTTGATAACATTTTTAAAATAAGAACGATTCCAGTATAACAATTTATATGTGTGCATAGGATACCAAATTTAAGCATTATTTTAAATATTTTATTTCACCCTACCAATATAGATTTCCATGATTATTAATTGTTTTCTATAAATTCGAAAAGATGTTTTTGTTAACTGTACTGCTTCCAATGCGATAAAAAGTACAGATGCCCTTTTATATACAGCAAGTTATTATTATATTTATTTAATACCATACCAGAAAACAGTCAAATATATTATTGTCCTCTCAGATAACTTTCCTTACCTATTAATCCAATGCAAAACATTTAAAAGGAAAAAATGTTATTTTAATCTACGAGGCGTGTCCGGAAACTAAGTACCGTTACCTTCTGCCACAACCGCAGTGGTAGTTAGCATTTCAACACTAACGTAAGCGTATCTCTGGTTGATTGTCAGTCCAGTGAATCTATTGCAAGCAGACTGTGTTGTTTTTACAAGTGTTACTGTGCATTCAAAATGTTTGAGATGATTACCTATCCTGCCGAATATGAAATACATTGTGTAACCCGTTTCTGAAAGTAATGAATGTTAAGCCAGTTGAAATTCATCATCAATTTTAGGAGATTTATGGTGAAAATGTAATGAGTGATCGAATGTTGAGAAAGTGGGTACAAGATAGATGCACCAATGCTCATGACGACACACGAAGGGGACAACCTTCTGTTGTCAATCATGGTTTGATGGTTTGGTTGAAAAAGTGAATAAGAAAATTCGCTAAAACATATGATTCACAATAAGATTACTTAGTAATAAGCTTTCACAAATTTCAAAAACTGTTCACTGAACAGAGAAGTTGGTTTGCAGATAGAAAAAATGCCTGAACAATGGTAGTAACTATGTAGAAAAATAGTTTCCGACATACTGTTTCACGTAACAATATATAAATTTAGTTTTGAAAAAAAGTTTTTTATACGAATTTTTCCAAAACAGTACTTATTTTTCGGACACATTTGGACTCGTATTTTATAATACTTAAAAACTTTATGGTTTTATTTATCAATTTCTAAAAATCAGAAATATAAGTTTTCATAGTTATCTCTCTCTCTCTCTCTCTCTCAACCCATTAAATACTTTAACAATAACACCTTATTAATTTCGAAAAGGTACCTATTACTGAAACACTATTTTATTTTTGTTGAAATGAATATCGGCATTTTTTTACCATAAAGCATAAACTTAATTTTTATGTTTGCAAAAATTTAATTAATGGTTCGCTTCTTATCAAACAAGACATTCACTTTAGTGGGTCTAAATTATTAGCAAAAACGTTATTAGAGAGAAAAAAGTGCTATCGATTTCATTGATTTAATTATCCTAGATAGGTAATATGTACTATCTAAGAAAAAAAATCGACAGTCTGGAAAATTAAATTAAATGCATAATTAAGAAACTCATTTTAATAAAGAAATGTATTCCATTCTTTTTGAGAAATTCATCATGTCGCGACTTAACTTTGATAGTTATGGTTTTTTTTCTTTTCGTCCGCATTTATTTTCAGACAATTTGGTTAATATTAATTTTTTAATTCTAACACATAAAATTTTTTTTCACATGTCCAAAAATGAGCATAAGGTTTACAAAGCGTTTGAATAATTAAATTTAGAATGTACATTGAAAACGCTTGAAATAATTATAAATTTCAAAATTTAAGGAATATATATGTATTAGGTTGGATTGAAATTTTTTTTCTCCAGAATTTAATGCAGAAAAGATGTTTTCTGGTGTATAGATGAAGGAGAAAATAAATAAAAAACTAATTTTTGTTTTACTGTCACAAGGGGAAGGAAATTATTTAGGTTTTTTTAACTTTTCTTATGATGAAAAATCAAAGTAATTTTTTTAAAAAGAAAAATAGGCATTTTATAACTTTTTATTGCAATATGAGGACACACTTTTAAAAATTACAAAAAAAATAAACATTAGGTAAATTCAACAATTTTTTTAATTTTAAATGTAAATAAAAACCTGCTGTTGAAACTACAGTGCATGATAAGACAGAAGACGGAAAAAAGCTTGGATGAGACTGATTCGGAGGTGCGGGGAGAGAGAGAGACGGGGTTATGAAATGTGTGTTACAATGGTACAATGTACTATTAACTACACAGTACTCATTTAACAACAATCATCACTTTTAGTCGTTTACACCAGCATGTCTTAACTGTGGGGCGCACCGCCCTTAGGGAGCATGACAACTTTACAAGGGGGCCCGAGCATATTGAAAAGTCGAGAACAAAAGATTATTTAAAAGATTATTAATCTACTGAAAGAGTAAACAAACAAAATACATTCTGACATAATAAAAAATAAAATACACATTTACACTGATATATTACACTTATAAATATATCAGTGCTGCATAATGTATTTTATAATTTATTTAACAATGCTAAGTTAAAAACAAGTTTATTAATTACCAGTGACCCCATGGGCTTGTGATATATATATATATATATATATATATATATATATATATATATAATTTAAAACAAAAATCAACACTTATCTTGATAATTTTAGCACGGTTTAAAATTAAACCTTGACTGCCGATCAAAAGTTTCGCGATTCGCTTCCAAATGCCAGCCGTTTTCCACGTAGGCACGCGTATGTGATGTATTGGGGAGAGGGAAGAAATAAAGAAGCAAATTAATTATAAAATACATTAATCTGGAAAATAAGTAATCTGGAATAAGTAAATCCATCGTAAACATTGTCAATTTGCTTTTACTGCATTCTAAAGTCTGCGGAATAATTTTACGGATAGCAGTGCAAAGAAAATATCGCACTTTGGAAAGACGTATATATACGTCTGGGGAAAGAAACGCTTTGGCTTAGTGAGATGTTTATATACATGGAAGGGTTGCTTAAGAGGCAAGAGTTTTGTCGTAGTTTTAGCGTCAAAATATAGTATTATTGAATTCAGTACATTGATGAAGTTTACGATGAAAATTATGATAGAATATTGGGTCGCGAGTGTTGCAACTTTGAGAAGCACTGATTTACACTGAAGAAAAATAATTTCATTTTGATTCTAAAATCACCTAATCAAAAATAAGTCTTTTTAGTCCATTTTTTGGAAACTAAACCCTTTTGTGGCAATATCGAATTTTGAAATTATTTTTCTCCGATAATCTCCATACCATAGAACATCTTTTACTCACAGATTAATAAAAATTCTTTTTCACCATATAACCTCCATATATATATATATATATATATATATATATATATATATATATATATATATATATATATATATATATATATATATATAAATAAATATATATATATATATATATATAAATAAATATATATATATATATATATATAAATAAATATATATATATATATATATATATATATATGACGTGGGTGGGTGGGTGTGTACGCATTCAAATTTATTGAAAAGAATAGAAAAATAGAATAATACAAAATAAAATAAAACAAACCAATATTATTTTAAGTGAAACAGCTCTTTAAAGGAAAGAAAGGATTTTGTTTTCATTCAGTTAATTAAGAAAAAACTGAAAAAACTACAGTGTTCAACATCTCAAGAAAATCACTTCTTTATTGATTTAATTAAAAAATTAACTGACAATTTCATTAAAGAAAACGTGAAAAAGATTTTCAAAGTCTGGGTAGTATCTAATCTCACCTCTATTATGAAGACCCAAAAAGAGTAGCTCGTGAAGTAACCATAATTTATATAAACAGAAGAAAAAATTATACTATATTAAGTTAGAAGTGAAAATTATAATCGATCGAAAGCTTTTTCGGGTTACTTTAGAATAGATAACGATCAAAAGATATAAATAGAAAATAGGCAGTATTTTTATTTTTTTTTACTTTACAGTGGCAAAAGAAAATACTATACCACTACATTAAAGAATGGAGCCAAATATCGAAAAAATTACCTTGGAATGCCTCCTCTTTCTTTGCTTCTTTCACCAAGACCATTTTATTATGCAAGAAGCGATACGTGTTAGTCACTCCCATAATTTGCATAAGTCACTTTAAGTGGTTACGTGAAAAATTGGTAAAGTTTTCGTAGGCTTGACGTCTACCACGCGTGGAAATTTCAGTTAGGACACGCATAGAATCCCTATGGGTAATTTTGGAAGTAAACGCTTTATTAGACTTCAATACCATTAAATGACGAACATACACACCGTTTTTGTAAAGGAAGTTTTTTGTATAATGGAAGAAAATAACTCATTGAGGTCTGGCTTTGATAATATGTTGCCAATTCTTATCCCAAATTAATGTTAGGTTCCGGAGAGAAAATTGAAGTAAAACACTCGAGAACAGAGTTCTAAAAATGAGACCCTCGAGGGCTTTGAAAAGTACATTGAGGCTTCTGATGTCATTAATTTCGGTCTAAGACGTACAAAATAAATACAATGTTGCTATGATATATATAAAAATATTTTACACATGCATGATTTTTTTGAATAAATAAAGTGATGAGACATAGTTTGTAAAAATATGAGCAATTTATCTCTTTGTTTGATTTTTGTTTTTCATGTTCAAAGAAATATTTGAGAATAATCATTAGCCCTTTATCTACCATATTATGATTTACTACAGTATTTTCATGCAATATTTTTTTATCACTACATTGTAAATTGTTTGGATATACATAAACAAAATACTCAACTTTGGGAAATTCAATCTGTTAGAGCTAATAAATTAATTAAAGATATTCAACTGTCAAATTAATTATATGCACTGTTCACTTAAAATAAATAGTCAAATCGTTTTCTAAGGTCTTCATTAACATACAAAAAATATGACACTTGAATTTTGGCATTAACTATTTTTTCGGGACAAAAATGTTAATCTTCGCAATCCGCTGAAAACTACCGTCGGTAGATAAAGGGTTCAAGTAATTTTTCAGTTAGAGTAAAGAAAACAAAAAAGACAATTATGCTACTTAAAAATAAAAAATGCAAATCTAGTGCTGGTTTTCGTTATTTATTGAGTTCCAACGAAATAATTTTTTAAAATCTTTTATGTTATTTAATCAATTACATAATTCTTCAGAATGACATCGTGATAAATACTTTTTTATTAAAAGTTATCATAAGATAAAAATTTCTTGAACAAAAGAGTGAAAAAAAAAAAGATTTCACACAAGAAACGGACATTCTGACGTTACTATTACGAACATCTTCACGATTCCTTGTAATATTACAATATAGGTTAAATAAAAATTATTTGCATAAGATAAATGTGAAACTACTAAAAATATTCGTAAATTTCTCTATAATATATGTTAATTTCTATATAATTACAATATTTAAATTCGTGTTTTTATTTTTGTAGAAAAAATATACTCAATTTCCGTTTCCTTACGTTGCATAATTAAATATGAAATAAATGAGAAAATCAAGAGATCAAACGCAAATTGAATTCCTTAGTTAAGAAAGAATTTTCGTTCTTTAAATATTTATTGGGATTTACTTTAAAGTAATATGAATACCACAGTTTTCTTTTGTCATATATTGATCTGAAATTCCAAGCAAAGTGGCAGAAACACACACAAGCACACCATTATGAATGGTTTTATCTCAAGAAAAGAAAAATGCATGCATTAGACATTAACTTACTCAATCCTTATTTTGGTTGTATGTAATTCAGTAAGAGTAAAGATTATTCAAATTTAAAAGTATGATTTTCAGATTATTAAGTTGTTATCACAAGCAGAATCTATTTCAATAAAAATTCAAAACTTCAAATTAAAATTATATATATATATATATATATATATATTTGTAAGCTTTTTAAAAATAAGAACAACTTGAAACATCTAGATTCTTTAAAACTTTCGTTGAATCAAGAATGTTTTTGAAATAATTCATAAGGTATTAAAACATTTTATTTATAGAATTATGTATTATACAACGCATTTCTAAATATTTTGAAATAAAATTCAAGGCTTTTCAGAGAGCTACAAGGCTGACCATCAAAAAAGCAACAATATGAAGTTTAATAATATTGGGTTCGTATATGACTAGGAAATACCAGACTGCCTCCTCGCGCTTTGTGAGTGGCCATATAAAAGCTCTCATTTTTCGTCAGGATCAGAAAATGTTTTCGAAGTGCCACTAGTGTTATTCAGAGTTGGTCTCCCCAGCCCACATCTTGACTTGTTTGGATTTGAAAGAGGACGAGATCCTTGTGGACACTCTTCTGTTTTAAGAACTTCTAGAATTTTTTTGGATTCATGGATATTGTCTAGCATTGCTAGACAATCTGGGATTAGAAACAACTCAGTACTAATTTCATTGTCTTCCTCCACTTGTATGTAGAAGGTTGTATTTTAAACCGTTTCACCTTTTTACTGCATGTTATTCCTATAATAAAAATTTCTTTGGCATCTTTTGTTCTTCTTGGTGTTGCATTTTGGATGGTCATCAGTATATTTACTGATCCAGCCCAACAAGCTGTAATTCCTGAATAATTTTTTTTTATTTTGGTGTCACACTGTGTTACTCATATTTCTCTTACACTAGTTTTTAAGCTTCGATATTATATACATTTGCAAATAAAAGGTGTATGATGAACACGTGTACATCAAACCTAAGAAAATGCCAAAATGCATTAGTATTTCATACTTTTCTAATTTATTTACAATATTTTATTTTTATTGCTCTCAATATTTCATTTTATGATTTTTAAAGTAAAATCAAAACTCTTAAAGCATCAAATATCGTTAAAATAGGCACACAATCTGTGATTAACACTCTCTCAACAGAAACTATCAGCAAAAATTTCATCAAAATAATGATTTTCATTCAAGCTTTCTATGTCACAAAATTTTGTTTCTATTGCTACATAATTTGCGTATTTTTTATACAGGGTCAAATATGTTTTTAAGACATCATGTATGGCTACAAACAGAAGCGATACATGATTAATATTTTTGATTTCTAATAAAAACTGTATTAATTTTGCTTACTTTTGTTTTTTTCTCACTGTCGTACAGTAATTGCATAAGTTTCTTAACATTGTCATTGATTTTTAAGCATCATGTACCGGTATAAATAGCAGAAGTATGCTCACACATCAAGTTGAACCTACCGAGGAGAATTTTATCATTAATGCTTATTTCTCTTGTTTTCTGTGTCTTTCAGGGTAAGAAGTGTCCAACGATGCGCAACGACATGCAATACAAAGGTATGTAGTCCTTTGATTTCTGGCAATTGAAATAATCCGAAAGTTTTAATACAATTCATCATTTCAAATTGTAGTTTTCTCTTTTGTCTTTTAAAGGCGCGTGAAGGATGAGGTCGTTTCAAGGCCTAACGATGTTCCACAAATAAAGCGATTTGCGAACGGAAATCCATCAACTCCTAGTGCCTTTATTAGAGGAAGTAGGGGCTAAATCAATTTAAGCAAATGTCCCTAGCGCTTTTTAAATTAACTCGCGTTTCTCTCATGTTCTCGAAACCCCATTATCGTCAGATCTAATTAAGTGAATGAAATGGCAGCGAAACAGAAATTTCAAAAACAATGTCCTGTCCTGAAAACTTTACTATTTGAGAAGTAATTGCCTCATTCCACTTTTATTGAAAGTAAAATACACTTTTTTCTTTCATTCGCATCCATGCGCTTGTAATGGATAAAGAATAAAATGTTTCCTTTATAATCGAGTTTAACCTTTAAAACTCCATTTCAAATTATCTCAAGCAACGATAGTACCGCAATTTTTAAACTTGTTTCAGCACTTTTTTGAGAATGTCTGTGTGTTTAAAACAGAACATTTTCTGACATTCGAAGGGAATATCGGTAAAAGTAGTTTGCGTCTTCCTTTTAAATATTGATTGAAGACGAAGCGGCAGTGAAGAAAAAATATGCTGATGTAATATGTACAGTTAGATTTCTTTCCGAAAAGATAACAATGTTTATATAGAGAGATAGATATAATGATGGTAAAGACTAATATTTTCCTTTGACATTTAACAAAAAAATTAACCATACGTTTCCACGAAGTGAGCTGATTTCTAAAATGTAAAATTATCTAATATATATTATAAATGCGAAAGTTTGTGATTATCTTTGTGGGTCTTTCACGCAAAAACAACTGAATGGATTTTAATGAAACTTTACAGTAATATAGCTTATAAATCAGAATAACACATAGGCTAAAATTTATAAAGATATTGTGAGAAGTTTTCAAAATATAACGACAATTGTCAAGAAAGTAGGAAAAAATTCTGCCATTTGCAAAAAAGCCCGTGACAGCATTCATCTATCTTTTTTATCCCTTCTGTTTTGTCTACGCTATGCCTCAGTGCGCTTTCGCTTTTCATTTATTCTCTTCATCAGTGTCATCACTATTTTTATTTCATAATAAAAGGGAGAGGTGGTGGTAAGATTTTAACATAAAATAAATACAACAAAAAGTAATATTAATGTATTACACTTCCTAATATAAATTATTTACACTATTTTAAGCGTTCATTACACAAAATTTGTAACTATGACAGTGGAAGGAAAACTATGAAATTAAAATAAAATATCAAAATGTTTTTATCATTTAGTTTTTTTTTTTTTTTTTTGAATGTTTTTTTTTTTCAGTACATGCAAATATATATCTACTCTTCCCCATACTGTTTCTTCATAACTTATATATATATATATATATATATATATATATATATATATATATATATATATATATATATATATATATATATATATATATATAAGTGTGTGTGTGTTTTAAAAGAGTGTATATATATATATATATATATTATTAATTCATTACTAAATTAATTATTTGTTAATTAAAAAAGTACATTGTCTATTATTTTGGATAAAAATTCATTTCAGAGACATTTTTAAGCTAACTAAAGAATCGTTTTCTTTTTATTGCTTCACATTAATAATTTTTTAACTAATGCAATATTGTTTTTTAAAAGTCATAGATCGAAATTTGAAGCTATATTTTGTCTGTGAGGGGGAGGGGAAGAGGAAACAGTAATTTTACACTAAAAAAACCGTGTTATGCCGGGCTAGAGGGAGGGGAAAAAACCTGTCTTAAATCGAAAATATGTGGAAGAAATTTCGAAAAAGGGAAATTTAATGAAATAATTTTAGAAATCACTCACATTGCGTGCGTACAAACACACACATAATTGCTGGCGTCATGAGGGAAAGAGAAAGCCGGTGCAAAACCGGGCCATGCAGCTAGTATTTAATATATATATATATATATATATATATAAAATTAAAATGTTATTGAGTTTTTAGAAAAACAATCCCTTTAAAGAGTGCTTAGCTTAGCTTTAAAATAAATTATTCATCTAAGAATATTTAAATATTCTATTTCGTTCGAGCATATTCATTAAAAGATTTAACCATTATAAGGATATATTTATTTGCATAGAAGAAAGATTTTTAATATTAATTGGAAATTACTCAACTAAAAATTTTGCTTGGTTGGGATGATATTGTACATATTAAATTTGCTTTGCATATTAAAAGCGAAAGATTTTAATATATAAACGAATTAATATAAGTTTTACTATGTCTTTTCCCCAAAATTCTTAGAAAGACTGATATTTTTTCTTTTTAATATTTTCAAATATGCCTTAAAAGTACTTTTAAGAATTTAATGCAATCATTAAAAAATTCTTCAGGATTATAAAGTTCATTGACATCCTCTAACTATCCAATTAATTGCTATCCGCAAATGACATTTTTTCTTATAAGTTTTTGGGACTGAGTAGACCTGGTAGTATTATATTTTCTACAACTTTAGTGCGAGCACCATTTAAAAACAATGGATAGACTGCTTTTTCTAATAAAAACGGATTTAATCTAAATGACTTCTGATTTTGATACATTTATCACGAAGTCACAGGAGGAATTCATGAAGTCTTATGGTTTTATCAGAAACTACAAAAATGTTTTTAATGAAAATTGATAAATATAAAGAAGATACTTCTCTTAGTTATTCAATAAAATTAGATCGTATTCTTTTATTATATTCAAATTAAGAAAGCTCATAAAACAGGTACTTCCAACACTAATCTACAAAACTTTAGATTTGCTAGCGTTTCTGAAGGCATACATTTATTTTTGGAAATTTTTCAAGCAAAAGTAAAAAGACAACGTCTGGGTGTTGGATAGCAATTTGAATAGAGGCAAGTCAATCCCGAACGGTGTTATTAGGATGGCTCAATTTATCTCAAAAAATCATTTCTAGATTATGGAGCTAATTCGAGGAGACCGGAACTATATCCAGAAAATCCGTTACGCGTTGCGCTCTAGAGCCACCACAGTTCAGGATAGCCACTAACTGCAGGCACAAAAGGTGGATGGCTGTAACTCAACTTGCAAATGAACCCTTTGATGCTTCTGGTATACTTGAGTTTCGAGGTAAACTGTTTACTTAAGGCTTAGTGATAAAAACCACAAAACTAATAGTCGGCATCCCATTCACTCCAGGTCACAGGAGAGCCCACCTGACATGGTTCAGGCAGGAGCTCTGGGCTTGTGTTCTCTTAACTGATGAATCGAAATTCAGAATTGAACGCTAACTCTCGACGTGTTCTTTTAGGGAGAGAACCATGAACCCGGCATCGTGCAAATGAACCACTATGGAGGTCATGGTGTTATAATCTGGATCAGCTGGTTGTTGGACGGGCGCAGATCTGCGTCAAAGAGGTACACGTCTTTAAATGAGGTACTTTGATTGCTCTAAGATATAGGTATAGGATCTTAGAACCTATGTGAAGCTTTTCAGAAGAGCAGTTGCGCCCAGTTCATTTTTATGGATAACGTTCATCCGCACAGAACTTGGGTGCTCTATGTTTACCTTGAAACTGAGGATATTCGAAGAATAAAAGTGGACAGGCAGATGTCCTGGTATGAATCGCATGAAGCATGTGTCCGAGATGCTCTATGCAGAGCTATTGCATCTCGCCATCCGTTATCTAGAACACTCTTGGATCTATGAAGAATCTTGGTGGTGAAGAGAGATTTACTGTCCTAAGACCGCAGCTTCGTTACCAGGGTAAAAACTGTATTGCTGTTGAGAATGGTATTCATACAAAACTCTCTACAAGGACCATTTTACTACATCATTTTTGGACTATCATGGTTTCATGTGCAAAAAAACATGATCATGACTAGCTAGTACCATACATTTTTTTTATCAATTTTTTAGCGATAATTTTAAGAATGGTTACACTAAATTTCACTTGGATTAATTTAATAGTTTTTGAAAAATCTGCGAAAACGTATTTGTTTCTTAACTTATGCAAAAATCAGCATAAATATACACTTAATATTCTCCAATAATTTTTAAAAAATGTTTGACATTATAAAAATAAAAAAGAGCATACAATTCTTAATACTTTGAATGAAATAAAATTTTATATTAAAAAATATTCTTTTTGTTTCGTGCGTTTTGTACTTCAGGATAAAAATCATAAAAAGCAGTTTTAAATGTTACTTTTTGGGGATATAAATTTTCTCTCTCCCTCTCTCAGCAATGAAATTCCTTAATTTTATTTTGTAATTCTTTTACTTCTAAATGGATTGGATTCAAGCTCAAAGGAAAGACCTTAAGATTTGAAAGGAAATACCACTATACTAAAAACGAACTCTTTGAAGATAAAAAAACACACATTTTCGACTGACTAAAATGTCATTTCCATTCCTTAACTTAAATTAAAATTTTTTCATTTAAAGAGATTAGTATAAATTTAGTTGCCGAGAATATTACAACCTTAAGTTACAATATTTTTATTTTTTTTAAATTAAATTCCGTAATTGAATAAATTTTTGAAAGGAAAAATTCTCGAATATAACTTCATTTTCAACTTTTTCTCCTATATTAAAACTCCTGTGAAAATTTTTCTTTAAGAATATATCATGAACGATCGTCGCATTACGTTTTCTTTTTCAACAGGATTTACTTTTAAATCTTTTATGCCGTAATTTACATTT
The DNA here is from genome assembly GCA_019973935.1 of Trichonephila clavipes. Classification (NCBI taxonomy): domain Eukaryota; kingdom Metazoa; phylum Arthropoda; class Arachnida; order Araneae; family Nephilidae; genus Trichonephila; species Trichonephila clavipes. The sequence continues at coordinate 412,420 of BMAU01003405.1, read as the reverse complement.
CATTTATTATTAATTGGATCACAGCTCTTTTCGACGATGTGATTAAAAATTCAAACATGTGTCAAATGACCTTATCAATCTTGAGTGCAGCCAAGAATGTTTGATTTTATAAATTCAAACTGTCTCTGAACTTATATCAATAATAGAGTATTACATCATAATGAATTATATTCGAGTAAATCGCTTACAGAATTGAGCTCTCCAGTACCTTAGAAAATTTTATTCCATATAAGAACTTCAATTTAAAAGAAATGTTAATATAATAGCCTTTTATAGTATGTAACTGAAAAATAAAATTAGCCTTTTTTCACTTTTGATAGGATCATATAACTTTCAAATGAGTTTTCTGTTTTGACTTTTGAAGAAAAAAGTCAAAGGTATAATTTTAACAATTAAAAAGGTAACAAGTGGTCTGAATACTGAAGCGAGTTTTTTCCTACGTAAATACATTATTCAAACTGAATAAGTTTCATCAATTTAATGAACCTTTTAATGTATTCCATTTGTAGGCTATATAAATTCACGGTCCAAAATTTTACATTCTTTTGAAGTAGATTTTTTTATGTCTTCATAAATTTTTAATCACTTTATTCCATTAGAATACAAATAATTTTTTTTTCAAAAATATGTACAAAAGTATATAAGAACTAAAAACTCACTTGAGGCTATAGTATCCCTTTGAGTTAAAATATACTAAAGAAGACCATAAAAATAGAAAATGAGTGTTATATAAAAATGAAATTCATAAACTTATGATCGCAGACTATTTCAGTTATCTCCGTTATACAGAGAATTCTATTATTTGAGATTTTTAGATATTGAATATTTTACTTGGCTTCTCATTCTTGTATAATTTGCTTTAATTCTTTTAAGTTAAATCACACCTCCAAAAAGTAACAAGGTTTTGTCGATCCATACTGATTGGTCAAAACCGTTCCTTAGTTTTGTTATGTTTGTTGAACCAAATTAAGCATGCATTTTTAATTTAAGGTTTGCTTTTGTGCCATAATCTAAGTTAAAAATCATAAATTTGTATTTGTGAGACGAAATAATTTTTAAATTGTTAGAATGTCTCTGCTGACCCGAGAAATATAATCAGTTAACGCTTACTGTTCAACTAGTATTGAGACGAAATTGTGTGGTGGCCTTTCTCATCTTTTCTTGTGGCCACGGTAACCTAGTGGTTGTGGTCACGGGTTTGAATCCTGGTGCTACTGAATACTCTCCGTGTAGAGGTGCTGAGGCATGTTAAATCTGTCGAGGCTCAAAGTGCTCCCTTTGGTGTGGCAGTTAAGAAAGGAGGTTGCCATCTCGTTGTCCTCAAAATTACGAAACCCGTCGCCAAAACTCCTCATGTTTTTTTTAGTGCAACGTTATTATATCTCTCACTCGGAGAAGTCTTAAGGCAAAGGCCAACCGGGCCCAGGCTCAGGGCCTTTACCGCAATGGGGTCCTAGTCTCATTCTCTACTCTACCATAATAAAATCATTTTTCGAATACCTTCACGGTAAAATGTTATTTCCGGTTGTATTCTCCAAAATACTGAGAATTCTGGACGATAGGGCCACTTTCTACACGTGATGACCGTCGTCCATGTTTATTTCTATGACTACCACCGTACACCATCACTACTCAGGCAGTCAAAAGGCTGTAATCGCTCGAGCCGGTTGGTGCGATTGTAAGTCATGCACATTTATTTGTTTTGGGCTATTGTTTGTATGAGTACTTGACAACGTATACTATGTACTGTCAACTTTTAAGGGTCATAGGAAGGGCCTACATTTTCATAAAGGCCCTGGGCCTCAAGAAGTCTTAAGACGTCCCTGCTCTCCCTCATGTTTTTCTTGATGACCAATACAAACTAAACTTTTTAAATTTTTGTTTTTGCATTTCTCTTTAAAGCTAGGAAATGGACAAAGAATCCGTGACGATGGCTGCTAAAACATTAGAATTCACCATCGGAAAAATGTTCCTGAAGAACTGTGTTCCTCAATTCCCTACCTGCTCAATCTCTGTGGTTTAGCGCCTCTATTTTATAAAAGGTACGCTCAGACATTCGCATATGAATATCTTTCAAAGACATTGCAAATAGAGCATCTAACCATGAGCAGCCTATTATTTTAAGGTAAGTCTCATTTTTATATATTGATTATTTTTCATTTTATATTTTACCCTTTAGTATTAAAGGAAGGCATTTAAGAGTTACTCAGATTAAATTGGTTTTATTATTTACATTCATGTAAATAGAGTGAAACACGTTTAACGCGAAAACGCTTAATACGATATATTCGTTTACACGATATAATACAACGGTCCCGACAAACTGCTAAAAATTTTCATGCATTTTTTCTTTTAACACGAAATGAAAATCGCTTTACACGAAATTCTGGAATTGAGCAAAATACGAAAAAACCCCACTGCGCAGGTGTTGAGGGGGAGGGTGAAATGATAAGTGTTTTCACATGTTTTGTAAGAAAAAGGCTATAACTTGGCTTTGAAATACTCTTGGAATAGCCTGAGAAACGCAAACCTACTTTGTTTATCTAAGCTACTTTCCCCCTCCACCCCAACAAATGCCACACAAAAACACTTCATATCTCATCAGTTTGGTTTTGGAATTCGGTTACGAGTACGTCGCAGTATGAATAAAAATCAATGAGTTTGGTTCGCCATTAGTGAAATGAATAATAAAATAGATGACATTGAACAATTTGTTGCTAAAAAATACAATGCAAAGAAAAAAATATCAGATTATTTTCCAAAAACTGAATACATATTTTGTTTTTCAAAGAATTTAATTTTGTATTAAATTTCATTAAGCTCTTGTGAATGTCTTTTTTTCACTGATTTTTATGAAATACATGCTTATATACATATCTATGTAAATAAAATGTTCTCTGATGAACTTCATTTTGTTGAATATACTTTTTTTTTCAAATTTTTTTACACTATAGTTTTTTTTTCACGAAAAAATATTTCAATTCCCTCAGTTTCGTGTTAAACGATTTTCACTGCATACGGAAAAATTAAAATTTTGAATAACCTACTCTTCCTTAGTTTTGAAACATAAAACTTTTATAATATCACCGATAAATCTCCAAGAAACTTTACACTATATTTCAGTGCTTATTTCCCAATGAACATAAGATTTTCAAAGCTGCAGACTAATTTCCTTGATATAAAACCAGATTCAACTTTTCTATTAGCAATACAAGATTATTTTTATCATTAAGAATAGATGAAAGCCTTTCGTAATGAAAGTGGTAATTGATCTTAGATAGTTTTCAAAGGATATATATTATTTTTTGTAAAACACACAGAAGGGAGAAAATCTCCAAACTATATTTTATATATATATATATATATATATATATATATATATATATATATATATTCAAAGTTAAAATATTTTCTTCTTCAATAGTGCTAACTTAAGTGAAGTAATGTTTCATTTAAAGGGTTTTAAGTGATATGGGATATATATACTTTCTTAGCAATACATCCTTCTCATTCCATATGTATGTAATATTTTCTGGTTGAACAGTATTTTCAGTTTTCTCATTAGAACAAACCTACTCAGTTCAATGCTCAAAGCGCAATGTACTGGAGTGATAGATGAAAAGTCAAGTGAGATCCGGTTGATTAGTTATGTAGATTTTTTATGCAACAATTTAACTTTGATGGAAAAAGTGGAGGAATATAAAAATTAATAAACTAGCAACAGTGAACTTTTTAAATTAGTCTCGAATGTCAATGAAAGCTTTTCAGAGAAAAGATATAAAAAATAATACTATATTAAAGCGATTTTCAAGATCTTAATTAAATGACTCAATTTTTTTATTTCTTATCAATCTAAAAAATGTGGAATGGAGAAGGGCTAGTACAATTTGCTCATACACACACACACACACACACACACAAATCTGAATTAGTTATAAAGGGTGTCCGGGCTTAAAGTGTCCAAAAGTAATGGCTTATTATTACAAAACTACCCATCAGAATGTAATAAACTGTTCATACATGGACTGGAAGAGTCTCCGAAATTAGTTGGGTCTAGTCCGATAGGCCGCACGTACGCGCATTATTCGGCAATCGCAGACGATAAACTTTTTACACTGACTTCATTAATAAAGGTGTGGACGCAATACTACAAGATGACGTGCGTACTTTGATTAACAGAATTTAAACCAGTCACGCGTGTATAGTGATGTGTTCGAACATAATGGAATAAATGTCGTTACTGGCTTGCCTAATAGATTTATCAGGACTCATACAAAATGAATCATGCACACGATCAACAGCCTCTTCTATCACGAAAACTTAAGGATACTTGCCAGTTTGAGATACCAAAGTTTCCGTCTCCTTTAAAGTTCTTTCACATAGGCGGATAGATTTTGATGTCAGAGGATCGACATTGCATTCTGTTCGAACACGTCACTGTACACGCGTGACTGATTTAAATTCCGTTAACCAAAGTACGCACTGAATCTTTTACTGTCACGTCCACATCTTTACTAATGAAGTCAGTGTAAAAAGTTTACCATTTGCGTTTGCCGAATAATGTGCACACGTGCGGCTGACCGGACTTGACCCAAAAAAATTCGGAGAGTTTTCCAATCCACGGACATTCTTATTATTTTATTTTAATTATTACATTCTGATCGGTAGTTCAGTAATAAGCCATTACTTTTGTATGCTTTTAGCCCAGACACCCTGCATTGTGTACGTGAACTTAAGAAATTTCTTATAAATGAATAATTAAAAAATATAAATATAAGGCTGAAGTCATGAAGAACAAAAATAACTCTTTTAATTTAATATTCAAAATTTCAAAGAAAATATTTTGCTTACAAACTGTTACAAATATATACGATTTTATTGTAAAGCTGAATTAGTGCTAGAGAGGTCACGAAGCTGTAGTAAGGAAATACTCTTTCATTTAGAAAATGATTCATATATGTATACAATTTAATTAAATTTATATTTACAGCAAATGTATTCTATCATCCAAAGCAGGATATCTATTAAAGTATGACTCCCATGTTACAGAATTAATTGCCATGCTGTTTCGAATATCACTATGTTAAAGTTTAGCAGAATATAAGTTCCAGTATTATGAATTAATACAATTTATCCAGCATGCTCTCTCGGGAGGTGACATCTTATATTATGTTATGGCATCATCATATCTAACACATCATCTTTCTGCTAAGATTGAGGGCTGGTATCTACAATGGCATCCATTTACACGCGTGTCAAATAGTGTAGTCGATATTCAAAACTCCAATATACTTCCCTGTAGGGAACATTCCAATGAAACCAAAATTGATTACAATGATCATTTAATATTAAGACCTCGTTCCGTCGGATCGTGAGTGATTGTCATACAATGAATCTACAATATTTGAATTAACATGAATTTAAATAAGCAGGACATTAAGGCTGAATCCAAATCATAGTAATTGTTTTATTAATGAAACCATTACAGAAACGGTAATTATCGGTAATTAACAGTAACAGTAAATAACTGAGGTAATTATCATTACCGCTATTTATGTGAAAAAATTATTCGTGTAAACAGAAGTAGTGATACTACTGATTTTTCCCCTTGGAAAATCAACTATTGTTATTTTGTGAAACTCAGTTTAGGAGAATTTAATTTGAAAGAAAATCAATGTAAACTTGTAATGAATAATTGTTACCTGATTTTTTTTTAATAATACACCCAACTCTTTTATTTTATACGGTAGGTACGTAGCTTAGATGACCGTGTAAAAATCAAATCGTGTAAAAAAATGCATGCGGCACATGGTAAATTTGGGGATATGTTTGACGACGTTAAAAAATCGTGTAAGATAAAGAAACTTTGAGTATTTTCTCAAAAAAAAACGTGCAAAAAAAACTAATAATAAAATCCACGTTATAGATGTATAAAACAAAAAAAAAAATCATTTTCATTACAAACAAATTAAAAATAGTGTATAGTGAAAATTCAGTCTATAAGTACATGCAATGCATAAAAAATTCAGATGGAAATTAGGAATAAATCTATATTAACAACTATATGTATATTCATCACTACTTGATAACAAACATAAACGCTTAGTGCGAGCTGGATCAAAAATACTACTATCTGTAGATGTGTCAGATATGTATAGCACAGGTATGGCGAACCAGTGGCACGCATGCCTTGCATGGCACGCGACAGAATATTTTGGGCACGCCAGCGATCAAAAGGGTTTGCATTTTATTTCAAAACCTCAAGACTCACTATGAAATATTACGAACAAACGCAAGTGATCTCAACTCGTTTGTTATCGTTTCTTAGTTATTACCTTAGGTACGTCTTAGACTACAGTTGATTATGATGCAAAATTTGTCTATGCAAAGTGTAGTCAATTTCGTCGACACAACTGTATCTTAAAGTTTTTTTGTGTTATGTTTATGATTTTCAACTGTTATTTAACATGGCTACTTCAGTAAAAGATCAAAAAGTGCAAGACAGTAAACGTAACAGGAAACTGCAACCTTGGGGAATCTAGAAACATGTCATGTGATTAGTAAAGGCGACAAAGTGGTTTGTGTTTTATGTTCTGGAACAGTGGTATGCAGAACATCGTCAGTAAAACGGCATTTTGAGATAAATAAAAAATCCTCTTGTCAAAAAAGTGAACCACAGCAAAAATAACTAATTAGAAACCATTTTGGCAGATGACTCCAATTCATGTATTCTACTAAAAGTATGCATTTCTAAAAGCATTCTACTAAAAGTAACATCTTACAATCCTAATATGTTATTTTTTTATTTATTGAAAACAGTTATAAAATCCCCGTGCCCTCCAAATTATCCCACGGGGCTTACAGAAGTAAGTATTAAACACACATTCAAGGGAAATAAAAAATTTAAAGAAAATTGAGGTTAAGAAGAATTACAAACATTTATTAATGTTAAGTCCCTTGAACGCCAGTCTTATGATCATTCTCTCTCTGACATACTTGGAACACAGAAGGATTACATGTTCTACATTTTCCTCGCCACCAATATTGCAGTCACAGGAAGATGAAGGAACTAAATTAAATTTGTTCAAGTATCTTTTGAAATTACCATGACCAGTGAGAAATTGGGTTATTTAGTAGTTAGTGTAAAAATGATGGCATGATAGTCTCTTATTAATGGTGGGAAAAACATTATGCTCCCTTTATTAGAAATGAGATATTCTTGGTTCCAAGACTTCACCATTCTTTTTTTCGTGATCTTCTTGTAAAACGATTTAGGAATATTAACGTCAATGTCAATTTTGCACTTGGTTGCAGCTTTTGCAAGCCAATCGGCTCACTCATTCCCAAGAACGCCCGTGTGTCCACGAACAAATGCAAAATCTATTGAGATATTTTTATCTCTTAGGCTTTTAGGTTGCTTTTGGATCTTGACGATTTTGTTGTTAGATGAAGAAATACATTTAAGAGAATCCAAGGAGGAAAGAGAGTCACACAGTACAGATGAGATATTCTGAGATGAGACTGAGATTTTGCTCAGTGATACATTTAACGGCGAAGTTTAAACATAAAAGTTCAGCTACAAAAACTGTGCATTCATCACGAATTCTAAGCAGAAAGTTTTCGGATTCAACACCACTCCTGAACACAACAAAGGCGAAAGCAACTATTCCATGAATTTTACCGCCATCAGTATAGAAAATAACAGGGAAATTTTCTGTGCTCTTGTCACTAAATTGAACAATATTGATGGCATTCCTCTCTGAAGGATGAGGGAGAAAAAATGTAGACAGAATACAATCACAATTAGAGATGGAAGAAGCACAGAGATTTTCCCTAAAAGCAATATTATGAAGAGTGGAATGTCGATTGGAGGGAAGCCAGAAACAACATAAACTGAGTCGTAACTTATTGTGCGATAACCATATATGACCCGTAAAAATATCCTTCCTTGTATGCGTCACAGATACTTAGAATTCATCTTTCTTTTAAGTGCCTCGCTCCAAACTCTAGAACCATACAAAATAAAAGGCTCGATTCATTGCTTATAAATGAGTGAATGTACATTAAAACTTATAATGAACGTGTTGCCAGCAATCCGATTTAATCCACGTTGTAATTTGTCACATTTCTCGGATATGTAACTTAAGTGCTGCTCCCAAGAAAATTTAGTATCGAGAAGAACCCCAAGATAGTTCATTTGCTTTACCATAGTCAAGGGAGTTCCATCAAGATATAGCTGAAATGCATCATAGCAAACGGTTCGTTTTTCAATAGCTACGATTTTGGTTTTATCAGGATTAAAATCCAATTTAAAACCTTTGGACCACTCAGAAAGGAGGTTCGAAGCTTCCTGTGCGTGTAGGAAAGTCGCAGAAAGATCCCGATCTTGGAAACAAACTAAAATGTCATCAGCAAAAGCTATAATTTCACAGCAGGCAAGATTAATAAGTTTAGATAGGAGATCATTGATAATGATATTCCAAAAAATAGATCCAGACACTGATCCTTTAGGGCAACCCCTTTCAAGGCAGCGAATTGCAGAATATTTGCCATCCATTCTACAACAGCAGAAGTCACACTAATATTACTTTAATTTAAATTACACATATAACTAAAACATTTACTACTATACTGTGCAAAAAATGCATTTTTTCGTAGTAAATAAAGAGTTTTGAGTTATTAGTATTTAGTTTTGTGTTATTTTCCCAATAATCACAAGTCAAAATTATTTGATATATATATATATATATATATATATATATATATATATATATATGGCACGTCTCTTTATACCTCATTAAACATTTCTTTACAAAAAATGGCACGTTGATCCATAAAAGTTCGCCACCCCTAGTATAGCACTACAGTCGGTTTTGATTTAAATTCATTTCTTTCGTTATTAACGATCTTTGTTTGTTTTTTTAACGTTACAAAATCTGTTATTAGCTGCTGTTTTTTTTGGGGGTTAAAGTTGCTTGTATAATTCTTGAAATTCTGCTACCCAAAACTTCTGATTACATGAAATTTTAATGCACGCTCTGTATGCCTGGATCATGGGTATGGAAATGTTGTTCCATACTTGCAGCAAATTTCAAGCCCTCGCGAATTAAATCAGCTGTTAAAAGTTAAATTTCACCAACTTTTCATCATAATCAACTTCTTTACCATCATAAACTGTCAAAATTCGACCAAATCGTCATCATCTAAAGGGCACAAATTCTAATTTTTTTTGGGGGGGGGGAATTTATGCTGAAACAAAATATTCGTGTAAAAAAATCATTGAATTCACGCCATGTTATTTCAAAATTGTGTAAAAAAGACCATGTAAAAAAAGATTTGGGTGTATATTATGTGTAAATGAATCAGAAAGGAATATAAATGCTCAGAAAAGAAGATAACGATGGTAAGAACAGATTGATAATAAAGTATACAATGTAGAATTTTGATTTCAGAATAAAAAGTAACGTTTTTTTTTTCTAAATAATTAATGCATGTAAGGCGAATAAAACGGACGTGTATTATTCAGAATTAATTAGAATGGAATGGAATTTATTCATTAACAACATTAAGATTTGAATAATGAAACGTATAAATCTTATTACACTGCATTAATATGTAGGAGTTTAACAGTTTCTTCCCAATTCTACGTTTCTGAAAAATTTATTTTATTCTAAGATTAACCGATTTAATCATTAAATAGTATCAGAAATTTTATCAGTCTTGTAAAAAAACCCTTAATTATCTATTCTTTTACACGGATATATAATGAACCACATGTTTCCTGAAGCAAATGTTTTTAAAGGACCTATTTTTAAAACATTTCGTTTATCTTATGAGTTACTGAAAAAAAAGAATTGTTTTAAAACCGGCTGTTTTTCTCATAAAAATATTGAATTTTTTTATTGAAATTTTAATTATCTTAGCCTCCTTTTGTAAAAAATAAAACAAGGTTTTCTTGGTTTATATTTTAAAAATAATTGTATAGGATTTTTTTTATAGTTCCCATAATCTATAAAGTTTACCTCACCGTACCCTTGGTCAAAGTAAGTTTATGTCGCAAGTTTATCGTTTTTAGAACTTATTTCTAATTAAAAAGTTGCCTTACAGCATAATCTAAAAACGGAAAAATTTTTTAGCTAATGTGTGGTAAGTCTTAAGCTACTTTCAGAACTCTCAATTTCAGCTTAGCAGAAAAAACACCTGCGGTTTGTGTTTTTGGTAGATGTTACCTTTAATTAAACTGCTAAACCCTTCTAAAATTAAGTTCGTACGATTGTCTAGACTTTTTAAGGAGATTGCAGTATTAAAAATTTGGAAAAAATTTCAGCTACATAAGAGAAAATATTTTTCTAATAAAAGAGGTATTATTGTTAATTTTTTTAAAAAAAATTTCTTTTCTCGTAAAGTAAGACGATTTTCTTCGCCTCGTTATTAGCACAGTTTACTCTAGTCTTGGGAATAATTTATTGATAATGAACTTAAAAGTTATTTTTTAATTTAATAAAAGGGTTGGGACTTTAACCGGGAAATAGCGATACGGTTTCTTTTTTGAGTAAATTTATCGTAGAATACAGGATTTATCTCACTTTAATTACAGAGTAAAGCATCTAAAAGAAATTACAAAATGGTTTGTAAAAGATTTCATTCATTGTAGGGAGGAGTGTGTGTTTAAAATTCACTCAAAATGGATCATTCGAAAAACGAAATTCCATTATATTAAAAAAAGGAAGTATTACACAACTATATAAATTCAAATTACTGCTCAAACATTTGATGTCTATATAATATTAATGCTAAAGTTTAAGGGGATGACTATATAATGCTTAATTTAATATTAAGTATAGAAGTATATTTCAAATACGTAAATGGAGAATGAACTATGAAATCTATTTAACTAGTAATTAATGAAAATACAAGTGCATAAGACAACTTAGTTTAACTGAAAAATCTGGGCTTACTGTTTACTGATTATTAATCAGGAAAATATTTTTGCAATATCACATACACCACCAAAAAATAACAATCAGACTTTTTGAAACACGAGTAAAAGTTTCATGATGCTTGAATATGATATTTTTATCAGATATTTTATCAGATTTATATCAGATTTTCAGCTTCTCTTTTATTGCAGTTGATTCTTTTAGCATTATTGTGTGTATACTCGTATTCTGCTTCTAACAAAGAGATCATGATCTTTTCCCAAAGTTTCTATTAAAATATGCTAAAAAAAGAAATGAACTTTTTTTTAGTATTATGTATAACTACATTCTTAGATCCAGTCTAATAGAGAAATTGAAGTTGTATGCAAGAGAGATTGATATTTTGAATTACATTTCATCCTGTAGTAAAAAGTCTATGACCACAATTATAGCTATTGCGAATTGAACTTGAAAACATTTCAAATTCAGGCTTAGAATAAATTTTCTAACTACGAATGAAGTCTTAGTTGCAGTTTGCATCTTCTTTCCCGTTTCTGTTAAGTTAATTATTATTATTCTGCTTAACATACAGTGAGACGTATTATTTTTCATTATGAGAGTTTCGTTTGATAAAATAAAGTTATACATACTAGTTAAATGAAAGAGAACTACTAAATAAATTTTCCATCTATTTTGGCTGAGGGGATCAAACTGCAAAACTGTTTCAGAAAAACAAGGTTAGACCTCACAAGATTAAAGTTCAAAAAACACTTCGTTATATTTTAAAAACAATACTAAATATTTCAAACTTTAGTGAGCATTCAAAGTAGTTGCTTCTTATTTCAATCAGTAAAATCTAATGCTAGTCTTAGAATTTAAGCAACCCCAAAATAAACTGTATGATGATATGCGTATTTTCTCTCTCAAAATATGACTAGAGTTTCATGAGGGTCAGAAAATAGCTATAGCTTCGTGTGGAGATTGTCACTTACAAGAAAATGTTCTGATAAAAATAATAGGGCTATTAAATAAGGAAATGTGCAATTTCGTTTCCAGGCACGCAATAATTACGGCCATAGTATGAGCTTAGTTGTAGAAAGTACTTGCACTCTTTTTGGGTGTTATCTTTACACTTTTTTTTAGTTTTTCTTATCCCTATCATCGCAAGCTGGTTTATAAACCTAAATTTGTAGACATTTTACTAAGAAGGAAGTCATAGTCAATATATCTCAACTTCAGAGCTCCCCCTAAATTTAGATAAGTTACAAAACTGTATCTTTTAATCTATTTCCATGCACAAATCATCTACTATATCGCAATGTGGAGAATGTATTGAATGCTCGTCCTTCTTATAAAGATTTATTTTTGAAAGATATCTTTTTGTGTGGCATTATATTATAATAAACTCACATTTTATTCATTAGTTTAAAACTTTTATTTATAATTATCATCCATACTACGTTATTTATAATTGATTTTGAAGAATATATATTTAAAGTGACTTTTTGTATCTCTTTATATGCATTTCCGGATGCAATTTTAACTGTTATAATGTCAGCATAGTGTAAATTGCAGTTTGTTCTTACTATGTAACAGAGTAAAGAAAATGTAGATGTAATTATCAAGTAAACGACCAAGTATATTGATCAAGATACGTAGATTTTAAAAAAATGTAAATCATTGATTACTACCTGCAATATAAATACCACTTTAAAAAATAAAGGTATCTTAATTAAATCAATAACATTTTTACCATCTACGCCAACGAAATTTAAGAAGTTTCACCATTAATTTTATTTTTTTAAAAAATAAATCAAAGACTTATAAAAATCTAAAATAATTTGGTTAAAACTACGCACGTTTTTGCCTTTCAAAAAATGTGTACATAATTGTTTTCTTCTTAAGAGAGAGAGAAGCAACAACAACTTAATAAGCAATATACAGGCCTAAATGGTGATTAATAACTCTTCTGATCCTAAGTCCTGGTTAATAATTATTAAAAATAAACAATCATTATTTTTAAAGACAATTTGATTTTAGAAAATAAACAATTTTTTTTCCCAAAAATATTCAAAATCGAACTTATGTGGCAATAAATACCAAGATGAAAGTAATAACTTACAATCTAGGGATAAAATTTAAAAGAATCAAACCAAGTTGAGAGAATGCAGAATTACAGCTGTTATAATAAACTAAGGATAAAATGACAAAATGTATGCTTACATTTATTAAAGTATGAGAAATCTATTTATCTTCGGTAGACATATCAAACTTTCTAAACCTCAAAGATCATTTCCAATAAAAATGCATAAGAGTAGTAACTAGTTAATAAAGAGCATAAAACTGGGATTCCAAAGAGTAGAAAAATGTTCCATAATTCGAGGAAACAGAGTATGCAAATACACTAATGATTTCTACATAGTGGAGTTTGATGCGTCAGAGAAAAATTATTTTCAAAACACACATACCAATCTATTTTCTAAACATACCAATGAAATCATCTTTGATAAATGCTGGAATTCCTTTGCAATCCGATATTTTTACGGACTCAGCAGACTTAATCATCTAATTGCAGGAGAAATATTGCTTTTTGAAGATTTATTAGCTTGCTCTTTCTCTCCAAATGGCTGCAGATTTTTCAATTATACAAGGATTCCTATAGAAAGATAAGAATTCACGAAGCGATTAATCATATGTAATTAATTACTTCTTTACGCATCAATAATAAAAGTATTAGACGTTTGGGTAGTAAAAATTCTTTAAAAAACGATGACATCTTTTGAAATTTGAGAATGATATATTTGTTACTTATGACAGAAATACATCATAATGTCTCGAAACATTATTTAATGTTGTTCATTTTTAAATTTTTTTTTATGATATAATGAATTTATATTTAAATTAATTCTTATTGAATTTTAAAACGAACATTTGTTCCAACCGGAGTTATGTACAATAAATCTTAAATCCCATTAAAAAAACTTTTAACTCAATTTTTCACTGATGTTAAAAGTAATGCAGGGTGTCCTCGCTCGTTAAGTACAATGCATACAAAATAGAAAATAAATTAATGAGTGTTTTAAGATAAAAATCAGATTTTAAGGTTTTTCATGAATGAAAAAGTGTTAACTGAAATCAGAAATAGTATATACTTAATAACTACATCAACTGCGTTACCAAATTAACATTATTAAATGTAAGGGAATACTAGGAATACAGTTGTGATTCAACGTTTTGAAAAAAACCGTATTCTCTTTACGAATATAAAAATGAATCACACTGTAAATTATAAATTCTACAGCGAAAGGTAGAATACGAAATCCATTAACAATAAAGCAGAAGCAACGAAACATTCACTTAGGAAAGATTAATATTAGTTACAAGTCGTGCTGTATTTTCGATATAGAAATTTCGTTCAAGTATCTCAAAAATCTGAAATATTACTAGTTCTTAAGAACTACAGTTATTTTTAAGTAAAAAAGTACTCTATCCCAGAAATAAAGTAGAATATTTTATTCGTGGTTATTAAGAGTCGTGTTTTAAAAGAAAAATCGCTTAGTATTTCCTAGTATCACGGTGAAACGGTAAATCATAGTAGCTCGCAAGTAGTGATGTTAAAACTCAGTTAGGACTATGCCAAGTTTAGAACGCTTAGTCATAAAGCGTAGATAAAAGTGACAACTTTTATATGCGTTGGAAAATAAGTAAATCTAAAATATCATCTCAAGTAAGTTAAAAATTAAGTTGCGGCTTGCGTTTTTGCACTTAAATCCTAAATTTATGCTTGCTTGCTCCGGTTAAGGAATTACAAGTGTTATTTTTTATTCATCCACAGACATTATTATGCTCCATTTTCCTATGCAACGTACGTGAGATGTCTGTAAAATTGCCTTTTCTCATCTATGAATTTCTCTAAAAATACTTAACACTCAAGCCCTTGTATTTCCAAAACACCAAAAAAAGGGAATTAAAAGGATTTTTTTGTGCTTAAATCCCCATTTTTTCGTCACCTGTTTAATTTTTTTTTTCACGTGAAAATAAAAATTGCGTGACAAAAAGTTACGCAATTTTTATTCAGCTTAAAAGGAGCAACACGAAACAAAGTAAAGAGAAGGGAACGATCCCTTCACTCTTTATTAAAAATTTGCTATCTGTATAAAGGAAAATCCCGAGAAAGGTTTTTACTGAAAACGCTTATTTAAGGTACGCGACTACGTTCGGAACCGTGATTTTAAAAAAGCGCATAAATGGATAATTTTCATGATAATTAGTGTCACTTAGATTAGAATACATGTATAAAATTGTTTTAAGGATATTTTGACAAAAAGAAATTATTTAAATGCAATATTTCGGCAAAAAAAACTTAGAATAACCTTTTATCAAAATGTTCTCCTTTTGTGAAAAATGCTTCTATTATAATAATATTATACTTATATAAAGTAAAAACTTCTGCAGAGAGTCTGAACTTTTTTATAAAAAAAGTTCACATTATTTTCAGAGTTACAATCAATTGAAATAATTATTTTTTTCTTAAAATTTCTCCCCTCTGTTGTAGTAAAACATGGATAAACCCACTTCTAAGTTATATATCTCAAAAATTCTAGTTGAGCCTCTGTACAGAAGTTTGAGCTATATAAAGCCAAAATATTATTATTTTAATAGAAGCATTTTTCACAAAAGGAGAATATTTTGTAAATGGGTCATTCTATGTTCATTTTTGTCAAGATATTGTACTTAAATAATTTTTTTATTATAATACTATTCTTAAAACAATTTTATATACATTTTCTAATCTAAGTGACACTAAATATCATAAATGTTATCCATTTACACGCTTTTGAAAAATCACGGTTCAGAGCGCAGTCGGATACTTTAAATGAATTTCTTTTTCGTAAAATACATGCTTGTATCATTCGTTCATGAAATTTGGTTAAGAAATTTACATTTTTCCTGAATTTGGACTCAATATTTTAGACAATGTATGTAACACATATGCACTTCTAATTTTCAAAATGAATGCTCCTGTATTTTAAAATGCCAATTTTCACTATTAATGAATCTATAATAGTCTCTATAACTAATTCATTATTACAAGCGTGTTTTATACATCTAATCAACGAGGCTGAAAACATAATATAGTAGCTTCAAAAATTGATACAATGTAGTAAACATGACATTTTAGTAATAAAGAATTAATTATATAAAATTTGGTTCATAAATATTTTTGTAAAATTAACGAGCTGCTGAAATTTTATAAACTCAAATGGGGAGTGGAAAGCTCAATATGATTTGCATTTTTCAATAAGTTTAACTGAGCTTAAAATTAAAGCTTTAGATATTATAAACATTCACAAGTTTTTTAAGTCCTTTTATTTCAACAAAGTAAGCACCTCTTTGACCGGAAAGAAATAAACAAATCTTGAAAAGA
Source organism: Trichonephila clavipes (assembly GCA_019973935.1). NCBI lineage: Eukaryota > Metazoa > Arthropoda > Arachnida > Araneae > Nephilidae > Trichonephila > Trichonephila clavipes. The sequence goes on along the minus strand of BMAU01003405.1, from coordinate 396,073 downwards.
ATATCTGCTCATTTAAACAAGTTTGATTGAGTGTTTATTATATTCTCTCTCTTTTTAACTTAACATATCTTATTTGATCAAAATACATATAAAAAGAGAAAAAAAATTTTCCTTAAATATATATTCAGTAGTTTTGAAACTTACTTTTTACTGAAATAGAAATGTTATTTTTGAATTAAATTACTATAATCCTTCTTTAGATTTTTAACTCAAATCATTAATGATTTATACTGGCTTACTATAAAAATTCATTAGATAAAAAAAGTTTTAAAAGTCTGTTGTGAACCTTTAAACACACGCACATATACAAGGTGAGTATAAATGTTGGACCCGATTTTAAAAAATCATATTATCGAAACTTCTGCTCGTATTGCAATAAGTGATACCTGAATGTAAAGAGAAATATCCGAAGTTTTTTCTGTTATAAATGTTTGATATGTGAGACCCTTTTGTTACATGGCATATGTCCATTCTGTAACATTTCGTTTCATGCATTTTATAGCATCACTGTATCAATGGTTCGTAAGGGTATACAAATGCTTACCTGTCATCCTCTGTTATTTGTTGTATCAGTTGCAAATAATACGGCTTGAAATTTAATTTGTTTCGTAAATTTTCTACTTTTTTTCTAAGTTATTCTAAGTTTACAAGCTGTAAATCTCATAGACTCTCGTGGACTTCGAACAAAACTCTGCCTGTCCTCTCCATTGCTTCTTCCGAGACGCTTGGCTGGTTTTCTTTTTACACAAGCAACCGGTTTTCTTAAATTTATGATACCATCGCTCTTGTTGGATGATGGCTTCATTTCCACAGCGATTTCTAAATGCACGTTGCACCGAAATAACAGGAAAAAAAACCGTGCATACTCTTACACAAAAACTCTTCTCTGTCTTGCCGCCATGTTTCGATTTCAACCACAGTGATCTTGAATGTGCTATCTTGAATGTGCTGTTTATCATTGGTGGGGAAATAAACTTGGTATATTTCCCTTTTCATTCATGTATCTCTTATTTTGATATTGCAGTAGTTTCGAAAATATGATTTTTTAAAATCGGGTCCATCATTTGTACTCACCCTGTATATACCTTAATAATACATTTTTACTACAATAACAACTGAAAAAAATTCGACTTAAAGATAATAACTTATTTTGTCATTGAAATGGAATCAGTTTAAGGCTGTCTTCGGCAAAGGTACGAGAGCTCTAACTAAACGCGATGCACATTTTCAGAAAGAAAAATGACCCAATTTCCATGGAAATTTGCAATATTATAACTCGTACCTCTGTTAACAATATAGTGTTTTAAAAAATTTCAAAATACTCCGTGAATACTTTCTTTTTTGTTTTAGTACGTGAAGGTAAGACCCATTTAACATTACAGTATAGGATAAAAAATGCGAAACACACTTTATACCAGAAAAAATGAATCAACTGGGTTAAATATGGGAAGTATGATAAAAAATACTTCTCTCTAAAAGATAGTGAAGCCAAAATATCATATTAATTTTTCATTTCTTTCATAACTGAAAAAATGTTCCACAAATTCGGATCCTATTCTTTAATATTAATCGAAAACAGCCTTAACAAAAACTAAAATTCTTCCACATTTTATTCACAATAATGAAATTCGAAATAATATTTTTTTTGTGGAAATAGCGACAATTTTGAATGATACATTTCATCTTTTATGTAAATCATACGTTTTAATGTAAAAAAAAATTCTTTTAATTTCGATTGCATTAGCTTTTTTCAAAGGGTGAGCATGGATTTACAAAGGGTCCGGTGTTTTTTCTTCATTAATTTCTAAATATACTTTTCCTACATAATGAAACGAAATGCATTATTACACAGAATTTCTTTCGTAATTTAAAAAAAATTTTCTTGTAATATTTTTCAGGTCTTCGAAAGACATCTTAAGTGATTGCTTTGGATACCTTGAGAGAGCTGTTCTTGTGTCTTCTAGACTAGATGCGACCTTTAACTAGTAATGGGATGACCCTAGTACAGCATTTACTCAGGAATTTGAAAAAAACATTTAAAAAAAACCAAAAAAAATAGTGTCAAGAACTTATTCATCTGGAGTGCGGCTATATCATTAAACACATTTTACTAAATGATCCAACTGTAAATACTTAAAAAAAGTGGCACTTTTCTATACTGTAAATAAATGTGACTTTTTCTAGTGTCTCAATTTGATTATATTATTTCTCTGAATACATTTTTCATTGTATTATTCATTGAAAATATTTAGAAAGAAAATATTAAAGTTTCAATTTAGGGAAATAAATGCGTTTATCTTAGATGACAAAAATTTGGAAATTTCATATGTACAGTAAATTACATTATTTTATTTGATGTTATACATATGAGGAAAAATAGCATTTTTTTTCATTCAATTAAAAAAAACTTGTAAGAAGTTACTGCAAAAATGTACATTGATTTTCCCAATAGAATAATATTAAAACTGTATCCACCTATGAACTGTTGTTTATAAAAAAAAAAAAATTCAACTAAAAAATCGTAATAAAATTTAAAGCTTAAAGCAAATTAAAGCTTAAAGAATTTCATACTTATTTTATAATTTCTGACAATAAATAAGTCACAATGAACATTTTGTAAATGCTAATTTTTACAACGCCGATGTTTTGAATTTTTTTTTGTTGATCTCTTTAAATATTTATATTTATACAAATGCCATACATTTCTCGATTAAACCATTAGTCTCGATCTAGCTTCCTAATCCTTGAAAACAATTGAAATAAAAGATAATAGTGCAGGGCATTCGTCAATATAGTCCAGTGTTGCGAATACAGACTGAATTGTTCTTTAGACGAATTTTAAAAGTATGAGCATTTAAACAATTGTTTTTAAATATAAATACAATGCACAAGGTTTAATTAGCCTGCAAGGTTTGCCTGATTTTTTATGTTTTGTTTTCGTATCAACGCACAAATGATCTCAATTATTTAAGTCAGAAATGTTTGTTTTAAGTAATGGATGTGTTTCGTTTACTTAACAGCATACTAAGATATCAGCAGTCATTTTTTTAAAAAGTTTTTATACATAAGAAAATAAAAAAGTACTTAATTCTCTCCAGATTCATACACCAAAATATGAAGGGATTTTAATTATTGTGATTGACATCAACACAAAACTGATTCATTGTTTACTAACCTCCCACTTTAAAATAATGTGAGAGCTATTGGCGATGAACCATGTAATTTTGAACCAAGGTCAAGTGACGAGAATGACACCTCAGCTGATATCTCACTCTCCAGACATCCATACAGTATCAACGTGAGGACTTGGAGAGCTACGACATATTTAACGTGAATCAATCTCTTTACATGCAAGCCTTTAATAGCACCAGTACTCGAATGCATAACTTAATAAAAACAATTTCTGATAGAAGTTCGTGACCATGACCAATCTGCTGCCATGGCATTAAAAACATATTTATCAAAGCGTGGTCATGATTGAATTTAACATAGTAGCCCAAATAATTTGGAGGAAATTGAATCCATCTCCACAATTAAGGCGCAATGCTGTGGCACCAGGATATGATTCATATCTAAATAATCAGAATTCAAATTATTTTGAGTAATATGCATATGCTTGTTCTATTTAAGATATTTATTCAAAATTCCTCAAAGCGAACACTGGCATTGGTGTAGCTTAATAATTCAGGTATACAAAATAATTCATTACAAACATCCATGTTTTTTCAGGGAATATTTAGAATCTATAACATCAATAATTTTAGTACTTAAATAGCAAAATAAATAAAAATTTTAAAAATTTGAATTTTCTTTCTGCAACATAAAAGACACAAAAATGCATCACTTATCAATATTTAACAAAATTTTTAAGCCTTCAGAAATTCAGTTTACATTAACCCCTTTCTGCTTTTCCCGAGCTGAGCTCGGGTATGCAAAATGTACCACCCTGGCTCATCCCGAGTGTAGCTCAGCACTATGAAAATTTGCACTATGAAATCCGTCTTTCCCGATCACTTCCTTGTGCTACTTATGGTGTTGAATAATGGAAAAGTACCACTTGGTGGAATTTTCTACAAAAAGTGGACGTCCTTCCACAGAGCACTCCCCTTCCCGCTTGCTTGGAAGACACTTTGTTGACTACAATTCCCCAACAGAGAAGAAAACTAATCCAATACGACAGTGTATTATTTGCTGCTCAAAGATAAACAGTAAAGAGAAGGGGGAAGATAAGCAAGAATCTACTGTCCAGATTGTGCGATGTTTTAGTGTGTGCAGCACCGTGTTTTCAAATTTGTCATACACGATCAAAAATTTTGTGTGATCAATAACTTCATAATCATTCATTTAAATGCAAAAGATATAAATAAAATTTGTAATTCAAGATAAAAGCTAGTATTCTAAGCTTTATATTTATATTTAGCGTGAAATTTTCTAATGAATTCTGCCATACAGTAAACAAAATTTTCAGGTAAATTACTCATTTATTTAAATAGATTTATGTACATTTATTTTTAGTAAAATTTGTATGCGAAAGGTGCTATTATGTTTAAAAAGATACACTGCTGGACAATTGCTAAGGACGGATCACAAATTGCTATGTAGTATAACATTAAGCGAGACATGAGGCCTAGTAGGATAAAATATAGTTGCCACACTGTTCAGACATTAGAATAAAGAATATTTATTGTTCTGGAAAGTACAAAAGATGTGAAACATCTGAAAGAAAAAAATGTTCATTTGATCTGCGCACGGAGAAATTGAACAATGCATCTAAAAGTCAGCAGGCACCTTAAAAAGAAAGGTATCAGTACGGGATATGTCCACCGTGGAGTGTGGTGCAACATTCCACACGTCGTACCATACTTTGCACAACATTATCCAGCAGCTGTTGAGGCAATTTATCCCATTCCTCTGTGAGTGCACAGATGAGGGTGTTCTTGTTTGTCGGAGGATAGCTTCGACCAGCAACTTGCCTCCCCAAAGCATCCCACACATTTTCAATGGGGTTTAGATCTGGAGAACGCGCTGGCCATACGAGACGTTGAATACCCTCGCTGTCTAGACAATCCTGAACAGCGAGTGTTCGATTACATGTTGCGTTGTCATCCATAAAAACAAATTTATCACCGACAGCACCACGGAAAAGACGAACATGTAGAACGAAGAAGTAGAACTTCATCAATGTATCGTTGGCCCGTCATAGTCCCATTCGCAACCCCATGTAGGCGCGTGCGGACATTGATCATGATGCCGGCCCACACCATGATACTGCATGTCGGATATCGGTCCTTTTCCTGGATATTTTCTGTACGATAAGCAGTACCACTCTCGCGCCAGATCAGTTGGCGTCTACAATCCGATGACAGACTGAACTTACTCTCATCTGAGAATAGTACGCATGCCCAGTCCTGTTCAGTCCAATTGTGATGCTCACGACACCATTGCAAACGGGCAGAACGGTGCTGTCTGGTCAATGGGACACACACAACAGGTCTGCGTGCGTATAGTCCTCCTCCCCTCAAACGTCTGGCAACAGTTTTTCAGGAGATCTGCTTTCCTGAGGCAGCAAGAAACTGATTTGCCACCTGCTGAGCTGTGGTGCGCCTGTTCCTTTTTTTTTTCTGATAGGACGATATATCTGTCTTCTGCAGGCGTCGTACTTCTAACACGACCTCCCCCGTGCCGTCTACTACACATTCCAGTAGTTTTAAATGACTTCCACAGCCGTGAAACAACGCTGTGAGCGATGTCGAACTCCCTGGCAACATCTGTTATTTTTCGCCCTTCTTCGATATTTCCAATAATTCGGCCGCGCATAAAATCATCTATGTGATGTCGGGAAGACATGCCAAAAATTTTAAGTTCGTCTATTAAATCTTTCCTGTAAAACTTTGACTTGAAACAACAACTGTCCACACGCGTCAAAACCTTTAAAGCTCTAATGAACGCTATCACGTGATGAACAGACGTGGAAAAAAATTTGCATACTCATACTTCTTCTTACTAATATCCCGCACTTATTCTAATTTTCCACATTTTGCTTCTTTTCATTTTGTGGTTGCTATGGATGATAGTGTTTTCCGTCCTTAGCCATTGTCCAGCAGTGTATATGTGTGTTTGAAAATAAGCATACAAAAATTAACATTTTTTTATTCATAATCCAGACACAAAATGACACTGGAAGAGGTTAATCAGCTAATTTCTTTTAATAAGTACCACAAAATGCATTTAAAACCTAAATAACAATGCAGTCGAATTAGTACTATTTTGTGCAGTAATTGAATAAAAAGACTGCTTTAAATGGTTTTAACTCTTTTTCTACTGCATTATGATTTACTGCAGTTTTTTCAAACAAATTTTTTTGAATCACTACATTGAAAATTAAGGGATGTGCATAAACAAAATACTCAACTTTGGGAAATTTAATTCAAAGAGCTAATTAATGAATAAAAAATTAATCAACTGTAAAATTAATTTTATGTACACTATTCACTTAAAATGAATAGTCAAATAGTTTTCTAAGGTTTTCATTAACATACAAAAAAAAATAAGACACTTACCTTTTGTCGTTAACTATTTTTTGGAACAAAAATGACAATCTTCGCAATCCGCTGAAAGCGCCGACTGCTGAAAAAGCAACTTATGCTATAAAACTATTCGCTTTCCCCGCTAAAATACTCATCATAGAACCCGTGCTGTCATATATCTTGGAAGAGTGGATTTCAAAGAATATTCCTGCTAAGTATTGTGAGAGAATTAATGAAAATGGTTATTCTTTGTAATTTTAAAGTGAGTGGTACTTATAAGTACCGTCGATAGATAAAGGGTTAACATATACATAGAAAATTAATCACATTCAATTACGTATAGAATACAATCAAACAAGTCACAAAAAATAGTGCTTAAAAATAAATTTAAACAATTTTCTGAGCTATTGAATGAAGAAGTTAATCTTTATTGAAGATAGAAAAATATTCGGTATTTGTAACAATAATATTAGGCTTGTAAGTATTCCTTTTTATTATCCAATCAAACAAAATTTAAGTAGAGATGAAGTTCTATTAAAATCTTTCAGAAAAAAAATCATATCTCAAGAAAATATGCAAAGAGATAGATGTTATCATTAATTTGAGAATAATAACTCGTATATCAGCTTAATATTTATCATTGTTGTCTCATTCATCACTGTCATTACAGTTTCATACGTGTTTTTTGTGTTTGTATTATACCTTGTTTTAAAATCTGGCTTTGTTGGAAAATTTATCTTGCTCTTATAATAATTAAATATGTAACTTCTCAATAAATAAAAAACAGATTTGTGTGTTGAACAATTCTGAATCTAAAACGTATATCACACATAATTTTACTCTAACATCACATTTTGAATTTTAATAAAAAAAATTTTATCCACACATAAGTTTAAATTTAAGAAGTAATTTAGATGCCTTATAATCAAATCAATTACTTTAAAAAATGCAACTGTGAGCAAGATTTTCTTCATCAGGAAAGTATTGAATCATAAATCTGAAAAAAATCATGAAAACTTCATAGAATATTAAGATCATATATTTGTGTACTTATTATGGAATGACTTGGAAAGGGCTATACAAAATACCAATATAGGACTGAAAAATAAAAAATTTTGACTTTAAAAATAATTATTTATGTTTATAAAATATGGAAATACAAATTATTTCGAATTTTTATTAATTCATTTGCACTTATTTTAACAGAGAGAATTCCCATACAGACAGTGAAGATCTCAGAATATTTTTGTCACTTTTATTCTCCCATAATTTAAAGCAGTGAAATTGAACAGTAAGAGAAATATTTCCGAGTTGAAGTATGATGCACATTCATTAAAACTAATTTATTGAGGAAAGAGGGCAATGCTAGTCTTAACAATTTTAATGAGAGTTTTAAACTGAAATATTTGATTCAGCTATAAGAAACTATCAGCTCATTGAAGTTATCATACGAAAAAAAATCATCCAATATTATTATTCTTTAAATGAGCTCGGATTTGGCTAGTTATGAACGTCCAGAGAGAAGGCAGAAAATAACTTGATCAATTAAATGAGCAGCATTTAAAAAAAACTTTTTTCTCATAGCTTGATACACAACGGACGGTAATAAGAATCTAATGATGATTCTTGTCAACATCAGCTTGCTTCATACATATGACAACGTACGCCAATTTTTTTTAAGTACAGCTGTATAAAGAGGCATAAATTAATGATGTGTCATTAAGAATTTTTCTTAAAAGAATCCTGAAGTGTATACATTTTTTTGGATATGGAAAAGACATGGTAATAAATTATCAAAAGCAATAATTTGTTATAGAACACATACACATATTCTACAAATCAACAAGCAGATTTTTTTTGTGCATACCTGAGAAAAACGCACAAATTAGCACATACATTTTACAAAAGAATAATATTTATCTACACCTGATATACAGGCATATATTATTTTCGAGATACTATTTATACTAAATCATTAAAGTATAACTAAAATACTAAATAATTCTATACATTTATAGAAAGTGGAAAATACATATTTTAGCTTCTAACTGTAATATATCATTACTAATAAGCACTACAAGGCTTGTTGCATTTGGAATTAATTTGTTAAGTGAATTATCTGTGCCGATAAAAAAGAAAATTTTGAAGAAAAAAGGAAGAAGACTCTTTGCGCACAAATACTACATTTTTATATTAATTAAGAGAATTTTCAAGATTAATGAATAAAGTAAATGTGTGTGCGTAAATAAATGCAAAAGTACGATTTTGCTGTAGTACGATCCACAAAAATTCGGAGAATACTGCCATTGCTGACGACAAAAGCAAGTGCATAAAGTTTGTGATATTCCCCTCTTGGGAGAATATCTCTCGGAGTATCAGCGTGAGCTAGAGGCGTAGGATTAACGAAAGAACTAGAAGGAAACATAATCTTAATATATCTTTATTAAGATTTATATAGATAATAACGACTTAACCTAACTCGGACCACTATCAATAACTGAATTGCCTAAATTCTATTCTAATACAATCACTGATTCTAATATTAAATAGTCAATCCTTCCTTGTTGCAGTCTGAAGAACCATTCACTAATATCATTAAGGCAATCTTGTATTTACTTGTGTGCTCTGGTATTCACCTTGGCTCTCTATATCTTTATCAATTATAACTTCTAATCACCGCCATGTAACGGTATCCAAACTTGAACCACGAACTATATTATCATTTCTCTACTTGCCATCAACTGCCACAAATTGCCATCTCGTTCACTCTAAGTTCCGATATTTAAAAGCTTGTTAATTTGCATCTTTCATTCACACTTCACTTCTTGGATTTGGTTGGAAAAGAGTTGCCATTAATTCTGGCCCAAAGAACCCAAAGGACATGTTAAAGAAAAGACGCGTGAGCCCATCACAAGTTAAACCACTGGAAATGGACTCTCCCAATCCTCCCCTACCTGGTCAGATTGGCTTAGTCTATGTAATTTCACCAAACCGCACGCGCAGCTGTTGTCTTCCGAAGCTAGTTAAATTTGTTCCGTAATCTAAGAAAGATGGTTTTTTTCTTGTGCAGCGTTGAACATTAAATTCTGTCAACGCTTAGGTAAAACACCAACGGAGACTTAGGAAATGCTAAGTAAGGTGCATGGTGAATCTACCATGGCGAGATCTAAGGTTTACAAATGGCATCGGCGTTTTAAAGAAGTCCGAGAATCCGTTGAATACAATGAACGCGTTGGACGACCTTCAACTTCATGGAACGCGGAAGATGTTGTGCTGGTGTCTGAATGTGTTTGAAAAGATCGCCGCCAAACACTTGAAGAAATTGCTGAGGCTTCACACTTCTCGAAGACGTCGTTTGAGGGAATCCATTTATCATAAATGGCCTCAGTTCTGGCAGAGTGACGACTGGTATTTTCTGCATGACAACGCACCAGCACATCGATCCCAATTGGTAAAAGATTTCCTTGCCAAAACTCGCACTAATACGCTTCCACATCTCTCCTATTCACCAGACATAGCCCTGTGTGACATCTGCCAGTTCCCATCAACGAAAAAACCTTTACAGGGGCATCGTTTTGTGTCATCAGATGAAGTGAAAGTAGCATCGCAAGAGGCGTTACAGGAGGTAGGGAAAAATGGCCTTCAGCTGCGCTTCCTGAAGTTATGCGAATGCTGGCAGAAGCGTATCGTGGCCCAAGGGGACTACTTTGAAGGTGGAAGCTTTGAACTATTCAGAGTAAGGATTTCTTCACATTGTCCCCAAACTTTTGGATCATACTACGTAGAAGTGTTAGATATCCTCTCCATGAAAAGCAAAGGAAATCTAGAGTGTATCGTCAACTTAAAATTGAAAATATTCTCTGTTTAAGAGCTAATAAATCAACCTGTAGTTCCTATAAAGAAGGAATATAGGACCAACATTAGTATGATTTGCATCATTTGCCCTTGCAATTATCGCACAGGTGAGCTGCACAATGTACGATTCATTGGAAAACTAAACTGATATTCGCCAATTTTATATTCCTTATAATAAACGCATACTGAATTGTTAAAAAAGCCCTGAATTTTGTATAAGGTGCATCTTCAGAATTTATTAAGGTGGTATGCGGGTGAATTTCCCACAAAGAGGTCCAGAAAAAAAAGAAAAAAAAAAAAAAATTTGATTTTTAAGATATTTATGCTGGAATTAAACTGTCTTTATAATGACAATCTAATTAACAAGCAGTTTTTTTCGAATAAATAAAAATAATGAGTATCTTAAGATAACAATTATTTTTTACTTACATTTTAAATGAATTTCCATGTTAAATTAAAACAAATTTTAAATTACCACTTAAATTTATTGTTATTCTCTTTCTCTTGGTGATTAAAATCAACCATAAATAAAAATAATAAAAATGAACGACTTTTTCAACGTACTTTTATGGTTTTTTCTACAATCAATTATAAGACAAACACAGTATAATAATTAATGTATGTAATTAGTAACATGTGATTCAGCAGTATGCATAAAAAAATGTATATTCTCGCAAGCTCAGAGAAATATAAAAATATGAATTAAATCATAAATTTTAATGCTCATAAAACTTTTATTTTAAAATAATAAAGACACTATGCTTTTAAATATAAAATACCTTTTCCAGCACAATGTTTTTATTAAATAATCAATACAAACTTTCTTTTTTATTTAGCTTCTAAATTAACAAAAATTCATTTATTTTGTATCCTTAAGAACTGCCACACTATGTAAACAATTCCATCACTAGTTAAAAAATATAATGTTATTGGCGGAATTCAAATTGTTCTCGAATATATTTATATATTTAGAAGAAAATTTAAATTAATTATATCTTTTAACTGAACTATTCGTGAATATAAATGTAAGAATAATATATAAATAATAATAACTACTGGATGGTATGAAAATCGCAACTTTTTAATAACATATTCGTGAAATTTAATAAGTGAAGCATGGTAGTATAAAAATATCACAAATCATTTTAATTTCCCTATTATTGTTGACTCTCTAATTAAACTTATCAAGGAAATATATCATTAAAAATTCTCCATTCGAGTATAATTAAATGGAAAATTACTTTAATTAAAATAAGTTTGATTCAAATACATGTATCACTTAGTTTATATTGGAAACAGAAACAATTTTTGAAGCAAAAATTAATATGTGAATATTTACCCACATTAAATATTCTTCCATGTAAATAAAATTTCAATTTCACATACACCGCTCACTTAATTATGTTTCATACTTTTTTGCTGTCAAATTGCGTAAATGTATTTCGTTAATATTAATACTTATATGCAAAATTAAACATTTGAATTTCTTGAGATTTCTTGAAAAATTTACTCACAAAATAACATTATTTATCAGATTAAGAAGCTTAAATATATCTGTATCAAATAAACTAATATGTAATAAATTAAAATGTTAACTGTAATTATATTATTAAAAATTAAATTATATTTTATGAAACTTTTTATTACTCTAGCAGTTGTATAGTAATTATGTATATATATATATATATATATATATATATATAGCTCCTTGTAAATTTATCAATTCAGTCTAGCTTAGAATTAGAACTACTTAACTTAAGTATTCTTTTTACAGTTTCTAAAATAGCTTATGAATTGCTTTTATGTTCTAAATGCTAAATATATTTTCTCTTCAGTTGCAAGTGTTGTTGGTAGAGCCATTTGTTGACATTGCATAAACTATTAAGATATTAGCAACGTTAAGTAGACATAAAAGGGTAGCAATGGTCCCATGATAAAAAAGTTTAATAAATATTAAAATGTTCATACAGTTTTATATTTTATGGGTATGTTTTTCTAAGTATTTACATGCTGTATAACGTCACCATTTCCTCAGACTTTCTTATCATTATTATATTTTTTAATAACCTAAAAGTTTCTTCTCTGATCACTTCACTTCTAAAAAAACCTTGTTTATCTAGGATGACATATTCATTAAAAAGGTAAATATTTCGAGAACTGAAAGTAAACACTGTTTATTACAACAATATTCTTACATTATTTCTTGATGCAAACAAGGAAAAAAAGCTTAAGATCTTCATTAATCTATCCTATCAAATCTTTTCCCTGAACTTGTAAAAGAACACTCTCACTAACCAATTTTTTTATACCATTCATGGCATATTTTGTGATGACTTGAGAGTTTAGTTTAAGAGGAAGCTTTTTTTATAACTATCGTCACTGTCCATATAAATAAAAAGTTATAGGGACAAGTTAAAAAAAAGAGAGTACCAAGCATTTTAGAAAGATTCAAAAAAGAAATTTTGATGACGATCTGAATTTTATAAGAACTATATTTTTCAGTAGTAGGAGTTTTAGGGAAGAAAAAAAGTTTAGGTCTATATTTTCAAGGAACTTTAATAGCAGAGTTAAGTTAAAGATATCGTTCCATTGTTTATATTTATGGTGAGCAAGTAATGCAATTTCCTTATGCACTTTTTAAAACAATTGGAGATGAAAATTCTAAAACTCAAAGTTTTTAAGAGGGAAAGTGACAAAGTTAAGGATTTTTTACGATTTATTTTCCAAGTATCCAACGTTGAAGGAAGGTCAATCGGAAACACTTTTGTACAACGTGTTACTCCTTTTCCCCCGTAGAAGTAGAAGTGTAACAAACCATTCAACATGGAAGCTCCATCGTCGATTTGTACCATGGAGGAAAGTGGAGCAGTGTTTCAGTTTTAGTTTGCGGAACTAAGAAGAACCCGTAACCTATGGATCCGAAGCCAAGTAACATGATCACTAGATAGAAGTGATCACCACTGTCCGGAGGCTGTTACTGGCTTTTATATAGGAACTTCTACACTACTCCTCTACCAGTGAGTCGGTGGATAGGCTAACGAACGAGATATATGTTATGGTTAACGTGTGTAGTGTGTGAGTTTTTGCTGTTGCATCAAGTGGATCTGACGACTTTGGTTGCTGTGTCAAGTGGGTCTGCCGATTTTGGTTGATACGTCAAGTAGGTCTGATGACTTTGATTGATCTTGTTGTGGGTAGATGGCGCCACGACAGATCAGAAGGTTTTGCTTTTTCTTTCCAATCAGGGTCACAAATGTCTGGGATAGAAGCCGCAACCTATGGATCCGAAGCCAAGTAACATGACCACTAGACAAAAATGATCACCACCGTCCAGAGACTGTTACTAGCTTATGTAGGAACCGCTACAGTGTGAAACCTGCGCTTGATACTAGACACATGCCTTTATCATTATACCCTCAATGACTTGCACATTGCCCTAAGTGGTTGACGTCGATAGGCTTCCCGATTTTTCGTCGTCATGTAAAGAAATTTGAAGCACTCTATCCACTTCGCGATAAACAGATGTCATCACACTGCGCTGCATGCAACGAATACTTTCCAAAGGTTTCACACCTTCCTCAAATAAAAAGCGAACCATTATCCTCCTCTCCTCCTTGGTTCATATCGACAATGGAGCTGCCATTTGAACGGTCTGCTGCACTGCAACGACTCGTTATATAGAAGTGTTGCCGATTACCCATCATTGTCAAACCTTGGAAAGAGAAATTATAAGTACCTTTACTTCTTGACTTTTTCTTAAAAATGTAGATCTCAAAACAGCTTTAATTGGGATCACATCACGCAGAATTTTCACTATCTACATATTTTTATAAAGGGCTAAGTTTACGAAACATTTTAAAAAATTTATGGATCGTACAGTCACCAATTTTTTGTATATTTATTGCATTATTATTATTTTTATCAAGGCATTTTAAAAATTCCGAGTTATTTTTTTCACAAAATTTTGTATGTGCATTAACATATGGGAAAAGCTTCCAAACGAAGTAAATTCATGTACATTTTAACCCGTGAAATTTTTTGAATGACTTCTTTGACATAATTTCTCATTGAAATGTTTATATTATATCAGTATGGATGCAAAACTTCAAGGTTATAAAATTAGAATTTTCAAACAAAAAAATTTAGTGCTGTAATTTATTCTTTTGAGCAATTGTGATTTAAAATAAATACTTTTACCTTAAAGTAACGCATACCAGCACCATGTTTTAGATTACTGAAATACTTTTAATTTAGCTAGAGTGAAAATAGAAACGGCAATTGGAGCAGAAGGAGTCATAGTTTATTTTCCAATAAAATTGAAACATCAGTTTTGCACTGATTTTTGTAAAGTGACTCTCATAGAATGAAAAATATAAAAAGTAGGAAAATATGCAAAAGCTAAGTCTTAAATGAATATGAGTTCCTTTAAATTTCCCAGATGGAAGGAAAATTCATTATGCTCAAATTCCTGATTTTAAGTGGAAAAAATGTATAAGTAGCTTAATTTAACTGAATTAACTTTAATGAAAATATATTTTTTGATTTCAATAATTAATATCATCTAATTACCTCATAATCGGTTGTTAGCTAGAATGCAATTTGAATCCTAGTCGTGTTGGGAAAACGACAAAAAATATAATATCTCACACGTCAAATTATCTCTTAACCGTTATCATCATTCGATGATGATACGAATAATGGTATCGATTCTCTAATCAGTGGTCACCCGGTCATTAAGTTGTGCAATATTTCAATACATTATTAATATTGTAAAATGTAAGAGATTTTCTAAAATATTATATAACATCACTTGACGTAATTTATTGAAAAAAATCTATTTGGGGGAAATGTAATCACTTAATATAAAATATGTAATTACTAAAAATTGAAAAAAAAGATTACTAATCCTTTAAAAGAGAAAATGGAAGATTAAAATTTAACTTCTTTTTTTTCTGCTAATTAGTCTTTGATTACATTGATGACTTTGGTTTTTATCATGTTGAATATGTATTAAGATCATATTTCTCGTTAAAAATTCAAAGGTTCTTTTTTTACTCCATTTTTAATTATCCTGAAGACTAAAATTTCTATTAAAAATAGAATAGATAGAAAAAATTACTGACTTAAGGTGAAATTTATCGGACGCTGTAAATACGGTCATTGAAGAAAACTCTCCGTTTTTTTCTTTTTTTTAGTGAAAGATAAAAATATAAGACATTTTTTTACAACTTTTTGATTAAAAATATATTACACTTAAAAATTTTTGTATAGTCCACTTTTGGAAAGAATCAAAAGTTTGGAATTAACGAACACACACGAGTAAGCCATTGATATATAGTATATATATATATATATATATATATATATATATATATATATATATATATATATATATATATATATATATATATAAGATACACACATATATGGGAAATAAGACAAACGGGAAGGGAAATCACATTGGAGGAATTGAATAAAATAGATTTATTTATAAGTAAAAATGCACAAGTCAAGAAGCTATTTACAGAAAGTAAAAAAATTAAGTATCAGCACGCACAAAAACACAGCACCTGCACGAGCTCGATCAAGTCCGAATGAATTTCTGACATGAGTTCGAATTTCAGCTCCTCTAAAGCTTGTCGGTGAGGCTCTTCAAAGCGCGTCAAGGGAAACCCTACTGGCTTGATTGATTGATTGAATATTAACGTCGCACTGTTCAGCTACACGAGGGCTTTTGGCGACGGACCACGTAATTTTGAACCATGGTCAAGTGACGTGGATGACACCTGAGCTGGCACCCCGTCTCCTAACTACCACACCAACGGGAGGACGTTTCAGCTCTGGACAGATTTAGCGTGCATCTCTGCCCTACACGGCGGGTCTTTAGTGGTACTGGGCTCGAACTCGTGACATGGCAAGCCACGATCCAATGCCTATACCTTTCGGCTACCGCGGCCACCCCACTGGCTGGAAGGTCAGTTGCTATGAAGATATCCTGATTGTATCCTCTCCCCGCACATGGTCGATTCACTCGTCACAGCTCTACCGAATACTACATATATAAAGAAGAATTTGTACATTATATTGAATTCATTAAATACTAATTTAACGAGAAGATACTCGTGTGACAGGGGAAAAGATTTACCACTCACAAGTCATTTTATGTACGCATTATTCACAGTAAAGCAGGTAATGCAGGGATGCCAAAACACCACGTTGTGATACCGAAAAGAAAATCTGTCTAACATGAAGTCTAATATGATCTTCTCTCACACATATAGACAGACAGGTTCCACAATGCAACGGCATACTGGACAGGATGGCAGTTCAAAAGTACTGCTAGCAACAGTTGAGAAGTACTTAAGAAGCAGTCGATCCCACTCATGCAGTAAGGCAATTTTTATCTCCAGGAAGATTCTCAGAGGGGAATGACGAGTACAGTTGCTCTCCTGGAAGTGCCCTAGACCTATTCTGTAAGGTTAAAATCTGATAGCTTGTCTGACCAATACATGTGGCAAATATTTTCATGTAATCACCGACCACCTGATCCCAATGTGGACGATTGTTGCCATCCATTAACAGAAATCATGGCCTAAATGCGCCCCTTAAAAGTCAATCTCTCTGAAAAGTCAAATCTGAGATTTTCTCTATATATTTAACAGGATTTAGGGATCCTTAATGAAACACACGCAAGGAGGTGGCGTGGTCATATATAATGCCTACCCAAACCATAACACTTACACCACCGTAATGATCTCTTCCCTGATGAAAGACGGATAGTATCGTATCTCATACTCTCTCTAGATACAGGAACGCCGAAGATCAGTACCCAGGCGAAATACCGAGTCATATGTAAAAAGTACGTTACTCCACTAAGGTCTGGTCCAAGGGTCATATTGCTTGCACCATGCTAAACGCTTTCTGTTATTTGCTGCAGTGAGCGTAAGGCCAACCACGGATCTTCTGGAACGCATTCCTCTCTTACGAAACTTCCAGGCAACTGTAGACAGTCAGACTCTGGTTCCAATTGCAACACACAGCTCACGTGAGACTGAGAAGCTGTAACTGCCTTTGTTGCGTTTCTGAAAGTGCCAAATAACGATTCTCTTTCATTGTTTCGAATCTATGTTTACCAAGGGCAGGTCTTCTTGATACGGATTTAGAGTCTGAAATCTGCTTTCACAATTTGTATACGACATTGGGTGTTACAATTGCACTCTGTAGCTAAGTGTGCTTTTGATTGTCTTGTTTCCAGATTGCCAACAGTTCCTCATTTCATTCCATTATCCACTTATTCGGAGCTAGTCATTTTATGTGATATCTTACGAAATTTATCCAAGTCTTGAGAAAAACACGATGAATGTCGTGATGGAATACAATCATGCAAATCGCTGACAACTAGTCGTGCTTTTATGACCCTTCACAGTCAGAGCTCCACCAACACGCAAGTGCACTCTTAGTAAGTATTTGGCTCTGGATATTTGCATACTTCTGCGGCGGCATAATTACTACCGTTCGTTCAATACGTTTTATAAAAATAGACATAATTTGTTCAAGTAATTCTCTTAATTTTGCACATTTGTGTACAAATATAAAATGAAGTGCATTTAAAACATTACTTTGGAGACACAGGCCTGGTTGTAAAAAACCTAGAACAAATCGAAGTTAACAAAATATTTCATTGAAAATATTTTTAATTTTTGTCTTTTTTTTTGGAAGGGGACACGTTGCCCAAACTATACAGAAACACGACATTCACAAAACATAAATATGGTAGCAGGAACAACATAAAAACGCGTAGTACGTATAAAAATACTTCCTTCTAATCCTAAAGCACTCAATTTATTGAAGCGCAAGAAAATTCTCTAAAATTCTGCAAAATAACATCATTTAGTCTTTGAAAATCTTTTGTCAGATCTTGTGTATGAAGCAACATTGGTTCAACTTACTGTAAAATCTGACAACTGGAAATTTTTGAGAACTAAGTTTGAATTATTTATTGAGATAGACAGGCACTCAGATATAGATACTGCTATATATACATATAAACCAGTTGCCGACTCGGGAGTAAAACACTGATACAATTAGCAGTGAAAGAAGATCCATCTTGGCAATCAGTATTTATTAGGGAATTGCCTGAGGAGCCATTTCAAATACTACAACCAAATAAATATACCATGACAGCTTAGATGTCATACTAGAAAAAAAGACATTAAGAGCGTAATTAGTTGTGATATCCCCAAAAACTTCAATGAGTTCTAAAGAGATTATTAAAATTTGAGCTATAAATGCTTAAAAAGTCTCTAGATATTTCCCATATAAACTAAATAAAAATAATATATTCTATTTGATATGATTAGATTTAAGTTAGACTATATTTTAGTCTATTTTTGAAAAGCTTCATTATATGAAAAAACTTCAAAAAATTACATTTTTAAGGTGGGCTATATCCGTTTCCATAATTTTTAGTATATCTTTAACCCTTTATCTTCCGATGGTACTTATAAATACCACTCACTTTAAATAGAATTACCATTTTTACGAATATTATGACGATATTTAGCAGGAAGACTCTTTTCATTCCACTCTTTCCGGATGCATGGCAGCACAGGCTCTATGATGAGTATTTTGGCGGGGAGGCGGATAGTTTTAAAACAAAAATTGTGTTTTCAGCTGACATTTTGATCGGATTGTGAAGATTGTCATTTTTGTTTGGAAGATAAAAAAATTCATCACTGTTATTATTATTGAAATGTTGTACATTAGCTGTAGAAAGAAAAGGAAGACTTATTCACTTTTCACCCAGGAAGCAGATTTGCTGATCATCGTTCGATCTTAGAACTTATTGGTATGATCGGTTCTGTTTCTTCTTTTATGTTTTAGTTTTTTTCCATTTAGGGAAGTTGTAAATAATGTATTTCTGTTGCGTTTTTTCCTTCTGAAAAAGTTATATGATATTTGGAAAAAATACAGAGAGAGCACTTTGTGAAGGATTATTTGGCTGAGACTTATTTTTATGCGTATTCTGAAACATATAAAGCATGATAAAACACTCGTTTTACACAATTCTCTTTTTAGAACTAACATCCATATTTTTATATTGAATAAACTTTTTACCCAGGAGTGGTCACGTGGGGCTCAAATTCAAAGAACAGCAAAACTACAATAATTTGAACAAAATATGACAGTTTTGCTTGCAAATATCATTCTTGTAATGTTAGCGAAAAGTGTCTGTGATTTGTATTCTTTATTAAAGTTACGTACCTTTGAAACATTTTAGTTCAGCTTTAATGGATTTTTTCTCAAATTATCAAAGAAAAAAATGAAAAAGACTCTGGAAGTAGGTAAGTATATCTTCTCTTAGTTAAATTATTCACTCTGATTGTGATTTTTATGGTGCACAATAAAAATAACTGTAAAAAAAAGAAAAAAACATTGGGGGGGGGACTCAGTCACCTTGCGCAACTGTTAACGTTAGTATCGTGTGCACACCTGCTCTCCCGGGTTAAAACCTTTTGAAGTCTTCCCACTTTAAATATTAATGCCAAATGGGATGAATATGATAGAAAGCAACATAGACTAGACTCTTTTTCTAATGACATTTATACTTTTAGAAATGAATGATGGAGGAAATAAATTTTTAATTAAATATCATTTTGCAATTTGTTCCAATTTAAAAATTAGAGAAAAGAGAAATAACAATAATTATCCTATTACTTAAAAGAAATTTGCTTAAAACAAACATTACTTAAAAGTAACAAATACAAAATTGAATACTTATCGTGTTAATTTGTACAGTTATAATTAAGACCGTATTGTAGCTTTAGTGCCCCTCAAATCCATTACTATTGTATAAGGGGGGTGCGATAAAAATTATGGCTAAAAATTAGGTCACCAATAGTGAAAGCTTGAGAAGCACTGTGTTAATGGCTAGCATTCAATAGAAACTAAATTCTAATCAAGTATGTACTCGAGCCCTAACCAAATATAATGAGGTACAATTAACTCTACCTGAAGGTTTGAATTACAGCCAAGCAGGATCTAAATCTAGGATAAATCCAAGCAGCAATCATACCAGTTTTAATCTACTCGTCAATTTTAACATAATAAAAGCCAATCTTTTTGTTCTTGTTGTTACTAATGCCACCTGATCGGCAAAGACCCACAAAATTCATCATGGCAAGGGTTAAATGACGCCTGTCATTAGCCGTAGCTTTGAGCACCATACAGGTGACAAAACTATTTAGCTCGGTTTCATCCCAATTTTTAGGGAGAACACTCTGGGGGTATTCAGGGGCCTCCCACCTCTCTTCCACTTCCACCAAACTCAAAAGAGGACTTGCGGCTCGACGGCTATTTAAAATTCCCTCATGCCGCGAAGGTACTATACATTTATAAACATCCCTGTCTTCTCCGGGATTCGAACCCAGTCCCAACGGCACAGCAGTCAGCGTCGCTAACCACTACACCGGATGGGCGACAAAGCCTATCTTAAAATTTACAACCGCAAAACCTATTTTTACAATTACGATCTCTGTCTTCACCGATCTCTCTTCAAAACACTTTAAATATAAAGCCTAATCTGCCTATATCACTATTCTTTCACAAGGCGAAGTTCTCAAATTGATCAAACAATCTATAAAATAGATTTCCCTAGAGATCAGTTTGAAAGCACACGTTGAGAACCCACTACAATTTGTGTACATAAAATATTTTTTAAAACTTTAAAAAATAAACTCTTTTAGTTGTAAATTAATTTTTATTTGATTTAAGTTAACAAAATACCTGATTGTTTTAAATTGGTTTTAATTAGATTTTGGTATAATTTCTTTTTACTTCTGAATTATTATCTAGGGCTTTAAAGCTTAATTTATATTTACGGATATTGGGATTGTGTAGCTGTGTTTGGCTTAGGCATCAAAGAAATTCATGTCGAATGGACAAAACAATTAAATTATTCGTCTCATTCTGAAATCTGGTTAATTTAATCATCCTGAAAAAGTCAACTTCACTAGTTCACAGATTTTTTCCCGATAAATCCAGCTTATAGTTTGCTTTGAAGTGGTGAGAAAATTTGGAGAGTGGGGTTGTAGCTCGAGTGTATCTGTCTTCCTCATCACTAGATCGCAGCTCGTAATCACAAAGGTTTCCACTAGGAACCTTCAAGTTGTTTTGAAACAAGACGTTAGTAAACATACAACCAATTTACTTATTACTTAAAAATTTAATGGTCGTGGTACCTGAAACTTTTTCCTGGCATTACAGAATTGTGGGTTCGAGCCCTGGTATCACGAAAGACCAGCCGTGTTGAATGGCATATTTACGTCAAAGTTCACACGTTGGCGTGGTGGAGAAGTTAACAAAGCAGGATGCCAGCTTATTGTCGTCCTCGTCACTTAACCACATTTCGAAATTGCGAGGTCTGTTGCAAATAGCACTTGTTTTAACACAGAAAAAGGTATCTCGAACAAAATTCTATGTATATAGTTTTCGCTCTCTCCCTTTTTTTTAATCACTTGGCTTGGGATGTGTGACTTTTTTTCCCTTTAATGCACAAAATTCTCTTTTCTGATTAGAAATTTATTCTTTCATTAATTGATTTTTTTTCTTTTTAGTTTTTGTTTCTTTCCCTTCCCTCCCCCGTCAATAGGAAATTTGGATTCGTGGAAAGCTTTCACATGATAAAAAATTAATGTCAATTCAAGTAACTTAGAAAAACTCTTCGTTTAGAAAAAAATATTTCAAATGTAGTGAAACTTCAATAGAACCGTAGAAGTGGAACTTTACTTTTCGTAATAAAGGAATTCTAGAAATGATAATTCTAATCGATAGTTTTTTTTCATTTTTATTAGATAGCATAAATGAAAGGCCGAATAATTTTCTATAAATGATTAAAAAAAGAATTTTTCAAGTTATATTTAAAATTTTAAAAAAATATTAGTAACATTACTAACAAAAATTATTGCTTTTGTATTTTTTTTCATTGAGATACTTTTATTGTATTTCTACGATATGTTAAAACTATTTAGCAGGGGATGTAAGAAATAATAAAATAGCCAGCTTTTAAATATTGCGATAGGTACTATTTCGATGAAAGCTTTATCTGACAATGACAGAAATGCTTACATGGATAGTAGTTATCTTAATTAGAAAATATTTGCCACATCTCTCTCCCGTTTCATTTATTATTCAAGTATAAATGATACGTTGAAAATGTTTCATTAATTTTCGGCATAATCATACTGATGATTCAAGAACTGTTTTATTGGAAATCCTCGGACCATATCATGGAACTAAAGGGTGTTTTTTTAGAGGTATAGAACTTTAAATTGCAATAAAACAACGATGTATTATTCGATTGACATGAATCTTTTTATTTGAAAGATAATCTTGTGGCATTACATTTTAAATATGATTTCTGGCATATGACTGCCACGGCTGGCTCGGATGTAGTCCAATCTGGACGTCCGATTTTCGATGACATTTTCCAACATTTGTGGCCGTATATCGGCAATAACACGGCGAATGTTGTATTCCAAATGGTCAAGCGTTTGTGGCTTATCCGCATAGACCAATGACTCTACATAGCCTAACAGAAAATAGTCTAGCGGTGTTAAATCACAAGATCTTGGAGGCCAATTCACAGGTCCAAAACGTGAAATTAGGCGGTCACCAAACGTGTCTTTCAATAAATCGATTGTGGCACGAGCTGTGTGACATGTTGCGCCGTTTTGTTGGAACCACAACTCCTGGACATCATGATTGTTCAATTCAGGAATGAAAAAGTTAGTAATCATGGCTCTATACCGATCACCATTGACTGTAACGTTGTGGCTTTCATCGTTTTTGAAGAAGTACGGACCAATGATTCCACTAGCCCATAAAGCGCACCAAACAGTCAGTTTTTCTAGATGTAACGGTGTTTCGACATACACTTGTGGATTAGCTTCACTCCAAATGCGGCAGTTTTGTATGTTGACGTAGCCATTCAACCAGAAGTGCGCTTCATCGCTAAACAAAATTCGCTTATGAAAATCGGGAACAACGGCAATCTCGTTTTGGGCCCATTCGACGAATCTCTATGAAGCGTGAGTCTATTCATGATGAATTGCCAAACCAAACTGAGAATAAATCACTTGACAGCTGTTAAATCGGTCGCCATCTTGGAAAGTAATGCCAACTTAAACTTCTATACCTGAAAAAAAAACACTCTTTACATACGGATTTCTTTCATAAAAGTAACTCATACATCCCTTTTTTGATTTTATCTTATAGCCATGCACCCCACTGACTAGTGGATCCCTGCTGTATATGATGTTTTTGACTTAAAAACTTTTATTTTGCCTTAATATTTATGAATCCACTTATTCGTTTTATCCGTGATTTAAGATATCTGTGACTAATTGAGTCTAAGAATATTAAGTCAGATGTTCCAAGACTTCAGACATCTTCATCAGACATGAACCCTTTATAAGACCGTGGTAAGTAAACTTACCACCAACTTAATTGATTTTAAAATGACCGTGGGAAGTTTTCTTCCCACCTATGATTTGTGCTGCTAGCGCTTCGGCTAGGCCAACAGCTGATATCAGGATTTTCAAGTCGCAAGAATAAGGAACTCCCTGTAAATTTCCTGAAAACTTCCAGATGACGAACGATTGATTAAAGTCAGTGAGCATAAGCCAACTTGACAAAAATCGTACAGAGGTTTTCGTTCATACTCTACTAAAGTAAATGAGAACAAGATACGCGTTTGTATAGCTTTCAATGTCCCACTATCCTTGTTTACTGAAATTTCATGGAAAAAGTAACATGCGTAAATTTTTAAATTTTTGAATACAACTTATGCCTAGTTTATAATTCCTACGGTATGCTTTAGTATTTACAATTTATTTTTTTAAAAACCGTCGGACCCCAATTTAACGAATTCATCGGGACTGAACATTTTTTTTCGTTAATTTGGGGTTATTCGTTCGGGGTCCTAATGAAATTCAAATTTTTTGCACTACATTTTCGAAATTATACAAGCAACTACAGAAAAATTACGCATAGCTAGAAATTTCATTCTTTTTATTCAAAAGCTAAAAATACTATTAGTGAATTATTACGCACAAGTTAACCCTTAACTTCCCAATGTTGCATTTCAGCAACATATGATTTATTTTGATTTAGCAGACTCAATATTTTTTTAATTACCTACAAATCACTTCTCTGAGAAAAAAAAGATTACTGTAACAAAATACATGCTAATTTTGTCACTAAATGGAAGTACATTTTTTCTAGAAATCACAACAATTATAAAAATCTCTGAAGCCTCAAGAACTGTGTTTTTGCTATAAAAAGATTCCATTATATTTTAGGCTTCCTCTTGTTTACTGACGAAATAAATTACCAGGTAAAAAATTTAAACATTTCATGTTCATTTAAAAGTAATTTTGATTTTCTAATGGAAAAACATTGAAAGAAATTTGATTTTAATTATAAAGGGTGTTTTTTTAGAGGTATAGAACTTTAAATTGCAATAAAACAACGATGTATTATTCGATTGACATGAATTTTTTTATTCGAAAGATAATCTTGTGGCATTACATTTTAAATATGATTTCTGACATAGGACTGCCACGGCTGGCTCGGATGTAGTACAATCTGAACGTCCAATTTTCGATGACTTTTTCAACATTTGTGGCCGTATATCGGCAATAACACGGCGAATGTTGTCTTCCAAATGGTCAAGCGTTTGTGACTTATCCACATAGACCAATGACTTTACATAGCCTCACAGAAAATAGTCTAGCGGTGTTAAATCACAAGATCTTGGAGGCCAATTCATAGGTCCAAAACGTGAAATTAGGCGGTCACCAAACGTACCTTTCAACAAATCGATTGTGGCACGAGCTGTGTGACATGTTGCGCCGTCGTGTTGGAACCACAGCTCCTGGACATCATGATTGTTCAATTCAGGAATGAAAAAGTTAGTAATCATGGCTCTATACCGATCACCATTGACTGTAACGTTGTGGCCTTCATCGTTTTTGAAGAAGTACGGACCAATGATTCCACCAGCCCATAAAGCGCACCAAACAGTCAGTTTTTCTGGATGTAACGGTGTTTCGACATACACTTGTGGATTAGCTTCACTCCAAATGCGGCAGTTTTGTTTGTTGACGTAGCCATTCAACCAGAAGTGCGCTTCATCGCTAAACAAAATTCGCTTATGAAAATCGGGAACAATGGCAATCTCGTTTTGGGCCCATTCGACGAATCTACGCCTTGCTTGATCATATTTAAAATGTAATGCCACAAGCTTATGTTTCGAATAAAAAAAAATTCATGTCAATCGAATAATACATCGTTGTTTTATTGCAATTTAAAGTTCTATATCTCTAAAAAAACACCCTTTATATTGCAGGTCTGCAACATTGGTCTTTGGTTAGTTAGCATTTTGACATGGCCAAAAAGCGTATACTAACCCAAGAAAAAATTGATAGATATATGAATAATTCGAACGAATTAAGTGCATTAAGTGTGGATGTCTTGAATATTCTGCTGATGATGTTGATCTTTACCTGATTATGTGTCATCTAATGAATATTCGGATAGCGCGACTGTGAAAATAGTATTGGTTCACAAAATACAATTCAGAATATAAAAAAATCCGATGATGATAATAATATTAGATTGAAATATTTCAGTCAGAGAACCTTTTTTTTTAAATTTAACTTTTAATAATAATAAAACATTGTCAAATAGATTTTTATGGAAAAATCAAAACATTTCATTGTATGAAAAAGTAGTAAAATTCCATGGAGATGACACGCTCCCAAAAGAAATTATGGATTTGGAGGGCGTAAAAAATAAAGTAGGACTTTGTTACAACAAAAACAATAACTGCGTTAAAAGTTTTCATTGTATGTAAGGCTAAAGCAATTTATAACAATGAATAATAAAATCCTTATATATAAAACTATTTTTGTAATTTACAACACTACTGCGGAATGTTGAACTTCTGCAACAA
Source organism: Trichonephila clavipes (assembly GCA_019973935.1). Classification (NCBI taxonomy): domain Eukaryota; kingdom Metazoa; phylum Arthropoda; class Arachnida; order Araneae; family Nephilidae; genus Trichonephila; species Trichonephila clavipes. Next base: position 369,676 of record BMAU01003405.1, on the reverse strand, counting down.
ACAAAAAATGACTGAAATTCAAATTAAAACAGCTTAATTTTTTTTAATATATTTTCCCCTTCTATTATTACTCGAGAACTAGCTGATATATAATTTTTTTTTCAGGTATAGAAGTTTAAGTTGGCATTACTTTCCAAGATGGTGACCTATTTAACAGCTGTCAAGTGATTTATTCTCAGTTTGGTTTGGCAATTCATCAAAACGATCATCAAGCAAGGCGTAGATTCGTCGAATGGGCCCAAAACGAGATTACCGTTGTTCCCGATTTTCATAAGCGAATTTTGTTTAGCGATGAAGCGCACTTCTGGTTGAATGGCTACGTCAACAAACAAAACTGCCGCATTTGGAGTGAAGCTAATCCACAAGTGTATGTCGAAACACCGTTACATCCAGAAAAACTGACTGTTTGGTGCGCTTTATGGGCTGGTGGAATCCTTCTTTAAAAACGATGAAGGCCACAACGTTACAGTCAATGGTGATCGGTATAGAGCCATGATTACTAACTTTTTCATTCCTGAATTGAACAATCATGATGTCCAGGAGCTGTGGTTCCAACAAGACGGCGCAACATGTCACACAGCTCGTGCCACAATCGATTTATTGAAAGACACATTTGGTGACCGCCTAATTTCACGTTTTGGACCTGTGATTTGGCCTCCAAGATCTTGTGATTTAACACCGCTAGACTATTTTCTTTTCGGCTATGTAAAGTCATTGGTCTATGCGGATAAGTCACAAACGCTTGACCATTTGAAAGACAACATTCGCCGTGTTATTGCCGATACACAGCCACAAATGTTGGAAAAAGTCATCGAAAATTGGACGTCCAGATTGGACTACATCCGAGCATGCTGTGGAAGTCCTATGCCAGAAATCATATTTAAAATGTAATGCCACAAGATTATCTTTCGAATAAAAAAAATTCATGTCAATCGAATAATACATTGTTGTTTTATTGCAATTGAAAGTTCTATACCTCTAAAAAAATACCCTTTAATTTTTTCATAGAAATTTAAAAAATTGGGAAACTAAGGGTTAATTGGAAATTTTTAAATACTGATTAATAGATGTTTAAAAGTCTTTTTAATTGCTGAATAGAGAGTTCTTTTTGTACTTTATGCAGAGACTATGCTTAGAGCAGATTTACATCCTGCTGCATAAGAAAGAGGTATGTTTCTCACAGTTTCCTAACAATGCAAAATAGTTACAAAATGTAACAATTTTGATAGGAATTTCAGAAAGAAAATTTTCTCTATCCTATTAAAAAACACTTACGTGATAGGTTACACTCATGACTCACCGGCACTTGTAAAGTCTAATAATGGAATGCATCCTTTCCCGCTGAAATTTGCTGCTTACAAGAATTCTTTCTGTTCCGGACAAAAATGACATGACATTTGAAAAAAGGAAACGAGTCTTACAGTAGTCGCAAATGATGTTTAACATCTGACATGTTATCGTTGTAAATACACAATATTAACTTTTTTCTTGAAAAAAATATGAATCGGGTATGATTGGAAATAATTTTCTATCGAATAATCATATCTTTAATGAAAATTGTATTTAATTAACAAAAGGAGTGAGTGTGTGTGAGAGAGATGCAATATTTTATCAAAAATAATTATTCTTGTTCAATTTGGGGAAGAGCGGAGACAATAGACTTATGATAACTGAAATATGACACATATACTTGTGATTTCAAAGTATTTAAAAACCGTTGAAGAACAGTGTCAATAACAATACCACTCTTAGCAGTCGAAACATTTTGATTTGTGTTCATTTCGAGCTTGAATTCATCATTCATAAGAGCTATGAGTGGCTCAGCTTTTGGCAAACTGGAGTTGAAGTTAAAATCACCACTCAAAATCAGGGGAAGCGAGTGATAATTTTTTTAAAAGAGCAGGACCACCTTCGTTATATGGTAAAAGTACAAAATGCAGGAAATCTATAACTTTTTTTAACCGTTTGATTCGATGAAATATATATCATCATCTAAATCACTGTCCATTTTCAAAATAAGCATTCTGCCGCACTTAATGTAGAGTCAAGCGCTCGAGTGCTTGATGGCTACTAGAGTTGGACCCTCATGCGAGGGTAGCGAAAAGACACCGCAACTCACTCTCATTGGTCAAATCAAGTAGCGTGCGCTTACGTCACATTCTGTTACACACATTCGTCCCTTTTCTCGAAATCACTCCCAACAAATATCCAACAACGGAGAGGAAAGATGTTACTCATAAAAAAATCCAATTTTTTCTAATACAAACTTTTAAAAAAAGTTTCCAGCTGCAGCAATAATTCGTTATTTCGAGGGTTATTATTCGTTAAATATGGGTTTTCTGCCTTCTTTTTGATCGGAGAAGGAGAAAAATTCGTTAATTAGGGTTCGCTAAAAGGGGTTCGACTATAATATGTAATGCAATATTAAAAAAAAATGCCCAACATAAGATGTTCTACTTTTCATTAAAAATAATGTCAAACTTATTTTATTTAATTTATACAAATCAAACTTAAAGTGTAACATTTTGAAAATACTTTCAATTTAGCGAGAAATTAAGTGACCTAAGCAAAAATTTCAAAAGAGGAAGTCTACAAAAAATATACAGAGGCTTAGAGATGCCACAGGAATTGGAGTAATATCATAAATTTTTCATGAAATACTTGGGAGATTCCGAACGATTTAAAAAGAGCAATCTTTCTTCGGTCGAGTTAGGCGGGATCGCATTCCAGAGCGATTTTTTCGATAATTTGTTTTTGTGACCCTATTGGTAAAAACAGGCATGCTTAGATTTTGCTCGTTTTTATCATTGTCCTGTAAATAAAATGTATATAAAACATGAGAAGTCCATTAACCCTTTGTAAATATTATTCTTGCCATTCTGTCAGTAAACATTCCACACATATAAGGAAAGTCAAATTTCACTAATATTATTTATATGATTTATATTCAATGAACTGGGAGATAAAAAAAAAGAATTTATTATTAAATTGAATAGATTTACAGTTACACAGAATTTTTTAAAATTATTTATGCATGGAATGAAATCAATTAAGGAGTATAATTCTATCAACATGTTGATGATATTTAGTATTTAGTGTGATAAATGATAACACTCTCTCTCTCTCTCCTTTTGGCTGAAGTAATGTAGAAGCCGTTTCGATTTTCAATTGGCTTGAGAAAAGTTGAGTTCTGTTTAAACATCGTGTATGAAAAAAACAGGAAATATTGGTGATGTTCCATGAGTAGAATTTATGATGCAATACCACACAAAAATGTATGCACAGTGCAGATATTTCATTATAATAAAAATGTGCTACAGAGACTTATAAATTTATATTGCGCGAGCGAATACTTTGGAATGAAATCTCTTAAATCTAGAAAAAAAAACTATGGCTGACAAAATTAAAAAATTACGAAGAAAAATGTTTTGACCTTGCAAGTTTGTGGGGAGGGGGGTTAGATTTTACACAAGAATTCATATAAACATGATTGGTGGAGGATAAATGAGACTTTTTTCCCTTGAGATATAAAAATATAATGAGACCGCAATTCGAGTTATCCAAATGTTTAACTCTTTGCATGTATCACCAAACGAGGTAGCAAAAGTATGGAAACTGAAGGTAAATCCATTTACCATTTATACTGTTTTGCAACGTAGAGAGAACAATAAAAAAAAGGTGAATCTGTCAAAAAAGCCGACAAAAACGCATTTCTCTTGTGAAGTTAAAATAAATAAAAGAATTCTTCTACCTGACAGATAATGGAGTTTGATTAAAAAGAATAGGCACTAGTCACCATGAGCAGATGAAAAAATCTCACAAACTAAGTTTCTTTTTAAAAAATATGCACATATTTTTTCTGAATGGGAGTGAGTGTATATTAGAGTCGCAATATAAAATAACACAAGGGCTACTGGTGACGGACTTCGTAATTTTGAATCATGGGCAAGTGACGAGGACGACATCTGAGATGAGAAGGTACCTCCCCTCACCAAACTTTTACACCGCGGTAACGGGAAGGTCTTGAGCCTTCATTGATTTAACGTGCCCCAACTGCTCTACATTGTGGTTATTTAGTTCTACAACAAACTCAGAAGTCTGGATTCTCGAAATCGTACTTCAGCTTACTTCAAAGATTGGTGTAATAACCAGAGACTCAGGAGAAACAGTCCCTTCAGCCAAATGGTCTCTTTTAACCTTACCATTGGTGCTGTGGAACCTCATTACCAGTCACAATGTCTTGACCCAGCGGATGATCTTGACAGGGTCTTCTTCCATTCAGAATTACTAGTACACGTGAATAAACAAACAGACCTTCCTGCCTATCTAAAGCAATTAGCTCTAGAAAGAATTGGAGATATACTAATTGACGCCATTCAGGTTTATACGGATGGCAGTAGAGACGATAATTAACGATCTGGCAGCGGAATTTACATCAAATCGCAAGACCATATCTTAAGAATCCAGAGGAGAAATCCAGACAGTTGCTCGGTTTTTCGCAGTGAGCTAATAGCCATTGATGAGGCCCTTGGTTCTCTTGCATTTCTTCCAAATGGAAAAGAGATTTGGATACTGTCTGATAGTAGAAGTGTAATACAGCACTTGTCCAATTGGCAAAGTGTGAGAGATAATGTTGGAGTGTCAATACTCACCAAGTTAAAACGACTTTCCACATCGCATCAAATTCATCTACAGTGGATTCCCTCTTACATGGATCTAGAGGGAAATGAGATTGCGGACACTTTGGCCAAGGCTGGCACTCGCGAGTTACCAAAGCCGTCCGCACCCCTCACCTTTTGGAGATTTTCTCTAGAACTAAACACCAGAATAAAACCGCTTGGATTACCCCCCCCCCTCTCCCAGAGCACCATTGGTATCAATGTTCTCGTCCTGGAGGCTCTCTGGCTCACGGTTCTACAAGACAGGATCAAACTCTTCTAACCCGCTTTCGAAGTGGCCATATCAAATCAATGAAATTTTCCAAAGGACGCAAGAGCTTTGAAATGTGCACGAACTGTTCTTCTGAGCCGTCCACACCTGTTCACATCCTCGAGTGCCTAGGGCTCACCAAGCAGGACTTAGCAGACGTCCCCTTGCTGGTGTTGAACTTTCTGAAAGTGTATGATGTTATGGACTTGGTCTAGCACTGCTGATCAATGGGGGCGTGCAACAACAACAGCCAGGAGTCCTTGATCATGATTCAAAATTAAGAACTCTCCGTCGTCCTTTAATATACACTCACTCCACGCCCTATAAGAATTTTCTGAAACAACACCATCATGACTTCAATGAGCAAAATAGTTTATGTATTACCACGATGAAAGCATACAAGATATTTTCTCTGATGAATAAAAAGGAATTCAGATGATCTTGATGGGTTCTCATTCAATTAGTTTGACGTGAGGAAAGAGCCATGGGAGATGTTTGCCATTAGTTTAGATCTCTTTTGTTTACAATGGACAAACGTTATGTTTTTTAATAAATGGCTTAAAATATTTACAAAATTATCACAGGAAACTCTTAGTGAACTTTTGCTGCCGTTTTTGTGAACATCTTGGAGAGTCCTAACTATGACTTTTTTCCCGAGAACTCGGGTTCTCAGGAAATCGTTAGATTTCCGTACTTTTTGTATTCTCAGGAATGGCACGGGGCTTAATTAATCTATGAGGTAGCTATTTTTTAAATGACTGTGCATTTTAAACACGGCTATAAATTTTAGCTGACCATATAGTGGCAATTTGCAATCGTTCACCCCGAACTTCCTGGACGAAGAAATTTTCATTGCCCCAGCAGTGGGGTAAGAGTATAGTAAGAGAAAAAGTAACGCCCATGAAGTGTTCGTGAGAATTTTTCCAGATTGTCATGTAAAAGAGTATATCCTTCAAACTTTTGGGAAAAATCAGTTTCAGTCTGCCTATTGAACATCGCTTCGTCAACCAGAAGTATTTAGTTTTTAAAGGAATCGCATTTTGAATTTTCACGACTAATTTGATCAAATTTCCGAGATCTTGATTTATGTGGATAAAGTAAATACTAATAATTAAAACTATTATTTATTCAATTTTTTATAGGTCTTTATTATGAGGTTTCTAGTTGAATCAGCAATTTGAAGAGGGGAATGCGCATTTAAACTGTTTGGGGAATAATGCTTTTAAGCAATCTAACAACTTTTCTTATTCATTATTTTTCTTAACCAAACTTTCGTGCGATATTATTACACTAATATTTTTTTTATATTTATGAAACAATAACATAGCAATTCCATAACTAAGAAATTGGTTGTACAAATAAAATCTCCTAAATACAATAAAAAATATTTTTAAATTACGTATAATCGTTAGTTTATATATATATATATATATATATATATATATATATATATATACAGTGACGCACACACAAAGAGGGTGCCCTAGGGGTCTGGACCCCCCAAAGCCCTTGATTTTTTTCCAGATTGATTATAATTTTAAATATATAATACGTAATTATTTATTCAATAATTAGTTTTTTACTGTTCTTTGTCCCCCAAAATCGACAATATCAAAAGGAGTTTGATACAAGAAAGGCGGACTTTCGAACATGGACCCCCCTTGGAAAACTTATGTGTGTGCTACTGTATATATACATAGCAGCAAATAAATTTTTGGAGTATCTATTAATATTTATCTCTTAGTAGCAACGTTACAGAAATAATTGATTCAGCTTCGACTGATTAATTTTTAAACTCATGTATAAGTCAGTAAATGAACATTAATTTTAGTAATTCTTTTTTTCAATGTGAATTCTTTTTCGGGAGTTTTAACTTACAAAATCTTTAATTGTACTTTTTTTTTCTATGTCAATAACAATTTTTGCTTTTAGTGCTAAAAGTAATAAATTTCATTAAAAAAAAACAACTTTTAAATTGGGGAAATATTTTTCTTCTGTCTATATCAGTAGTCTTCAACCCCCGGTCCATGAATCAAATACTACCGGTCCGCACAAGAAACATCAAATAATTTCCATTTTATTTACTGTGGTCTATTTTTCTTGGTTTGGGGCTACTTTTTATGAAAATCATTTTATATTCATTTTTTTGGTGTAGCTGTATTTTATTCTGAAGTCACGATTAAATACAATTAAATTAAAATTATTAAATCTAACAGTCTAAAATATAAGCAATCAGCGTCCTCCCCCTCAGCGGGCCGCGGTAAAATTAACAAACGTTGACCGGTCCGCGGCGATAAAAAGGCTGGGGAACACCGGTCAATATGATACAGTCGAAAATAAAAAAAATCAAGGCGGTAACAGCATATGCAAAATAAAGATAGTGTGACATATTTATTAATTATAAACAAAGAAAATTCTTTTGTATTCGAATCTCTGTAATAATATCTTTCTTCAGAATAATTATTTATTCTTTCAAAATACTTCTTTCTGCAGATTTTGTAACTAACTATGTTTAAAAATTATTTATCGAAACATCTGGGGGATTTAATTGGAGTATTGTGAGTGAGTAAATATTAATGTCACACTATCCAGCTGCTCGATGGCTTTTTGTGACGGATCTCGTAATTTTAAACCATGGTCAAGTGACGAGGGCTACACCTGAGCTGACACCCCCTCTCCTAACTATCTCACCACACCAACGGGAGGACGCTCAAGTTTCGACAGATTTTACACCCCCCCTACACGGTGGGTCTTCAGCGGTACTAAGCTCGCACTTATGACACGCCGGCCACGAGTACGTTACCTTGACCACTAAGGTACCACGGCCACTCGACAGCACGTAGGAAAAATTTTCAAGCACATATCCCATTCACTAAAAATAATGCATGGGTAAGTGACACGTGAATCACAAATTCATGTTTTTAATGAATAAATAAAATAAAAATTACAATTAAACTTTTTAATAACAAAAAAATACTTTTTAAAAAATTACAATTTTTTTAACCCTTTATCTACCGACGGTACTTTTAAGTACCACTCACTTTAAAATTACATAGAATAACCATTTTTACGAATACTCTGACGATACTTAGCAGGAATATTCTTTGAAATCCACTCTTCCAAGATATATGGCAGCACGGATTCTATGACGAGTATTTTAGCGGGAAAGGCGAATAGTTTTATAGCAGAAATTGCGTTTTCTGCTATAAAACGTTTTCAGCGCATTGTGAAGATAGTCATATTTGAACCGAAAAAATATTTAATGTCAAAATGTGGCTTATTTTTTTGTATGTAAATGAAGACCTTAGAAAACGATTTGACTATTTATTTTAAGTGAACAGTGCATATAATTAATTTTACAGTTGATTATATTTAATTAATTAATTAGTTCTAACGGGTTAAATTTCCCAATGTTGGGTGTTTTTTTATATGTATATCCCTTAATTTTCAATGTAGTGATCCAAAAAAAAGTATTGAATGAAAAAAACTGCAGTAAATCATAATGCGGTAGATAAAGGGTTAAGAAGTATAACAAATCGATCTATTTTAAATATTATTTTTGGAAATATTCTTTTGTGTGTGTGAAATGGGGTCCCCCCAAAACACCTAATAGTTCTAAGGGTTCCGTGAGTCGATAAAATTTGAAGATTACTGCCATACGATATCACACTGTTCGACAAAATTAAATAAACCGTATTAGTACAATACAGATTTATACTTCTAATGTCTATTCCTAAACGGTAGATTAATGAATAATAAATGTATAGTTGACTCCAGTTAATTGAGTCACATTAGGGCTGGACTAATTTGTTCAGATTAAGCGACTCCGTCCTATATAAGCGAATTCCATCAAATAAATATCTGAACAAGGTAATATAATAACCAATAAAAGAAAAACGCGATCGATTTAGACAATGTTACGAGAAAAGAACATGATTCGCAAGCCTTTAATTGCAAATCCAAAACTATCTACTATTTCTTAGAATACGATACATTATTGTGCAGGTACACAATTCTATTTCTATTTTTAATATCATCTAGAGATATTTCATGCAAAAAATAAAAGGTAGTAATTTCTTTCAGAAAATGAATACAGTCGGATCCCGATTGAACGAACCCCTATGTAACGAATTTCATGATTTAACGAATTTTTCTCTTTCCCCTATTAAAAAGAAGGCAAAACCTCTATTTAAGGGATAATAAACCCCGAATGAACGAATTATTTAAACAGCTGAAAATTTTTTTATTAGTTTGCATTAAAAAAAAATTGAATTTTTTTTTTCAAATCGTGCTTCTTGTCCGGAATGGAAAAGGACTTTTCTTTAAGAAGCGAACTTCGATTGGAAAGGGTGCAGAGAATTCATGAGTGCAACCTATTGTGGGAGTTTTGAATTGGACAGGAAACTTCCTTCTTATTTTATACAACTCCATAGCTCAAGGGATATTTTAAGATTTTAACGATTATGTTATCTTTGATGACGGTCTGCCTATCCATGCAACTGAAGTTCAGAAAATTGTTGATTTGTCGGAGTCATTGAATAGCGATTCTGATGCAGAAATTAATATTGAAACTCTTTTTAAAACGGTTGCATTTTCTAACACTTTACATTGTTTGGAAACTGTGAAAACATACCTTATGCAACAGGATGCAAATGACGCAGTAATTTCTTTTCTGCATAAATTGCACAAAAGAGCCCTTTTGATTAAGGTATCAAAAATATTGTCAAAAATCTGTTAGTATTTTAAAATTTCCGATTAATTGGAGCGTAACAAGTCACTAATAGTTTGCAATAATAGTTTAACTGTTGCATAAAAAGCATGTAGTTTTTAACTATGGATATTTTTTGTGTAATTGCTTACTATAGAATTTCCAAAAGGTGAGTGCAACACATTTTTTTTATGTTTAAACCCCAATATAACGAATAATCCCAATTTAACGAACAAAATATTTGGTCCCGATGAATTCGTTAAATCAGGTCTGACTGTATGTAAAGAATGCAAGTTTTGGAACAAATGTATCAAAATCTTTCTTAGTTGAAAAAAAAATTTGTTTAGGAATAATTTCTCTCTCTCTCAGAGAGAAAATACTTTTTATCAACTCAAAAGCTACCATCAAAGGATATGAATAGTAAAATATGTAAAAAAAAATAGTGAATTTGTCATTTTAAAGAAAAAAATTTCTATTCACATACACACATTGTGAATTCATTAACTACGTGCATTTAAAAAACTGCTGCACATCGATGGTCATTAAATCTCTATGTATAAAAAAAGTTTTTACTGATTCTATAATAATTTTATTTATACATAAGGTATAATTATAAAAAATAAGTCGTAAAAGGTTGAATTTATCGGAAGAGGAGTGCCAAGAACGCGATTTGCGTATGGGGTATCCTTCCCCTACCGTCCACCTCTTTTTCGAAACACTCGCTTTCGTCATAGATCGTTATATTATACTTTTCTCCAGTAAGTTTCAGAAGCATCCATATGGTCATCAAAAATGAGGCCAACTTATTTTTTCCTAGTTATAATATATTGAAAAAAAAATAGAACTACAAATACACACATGTAAATTGGAGTTTTAATGTTTTAGCAATGAGTAAGAACAGTTGTATAATCTGTGCAATGGGGTTTGGTTGGTCCTCCGTTAGGCAACAGGAGGCACCCCTCCCCCCACCTTCACACACTTTTTTTAAAAAGATAATGTTTTGTGCTATTACTTTCAATGTTCTCAAGAGTTCCCCTCCTCTAACAATAAGGCTTTATATTATGTATACTATATTCGAATTTATATTAATTCTATTTTTTTTATCATGTTCTTTAGAATTTATGCCAAATCATAAAAGCCCGCGATATTTTTAAAAGAAAACTAAGGAGAAATCTACAATTTTAATTCATGCATGATTAAATTCGCGTTATTTCTCCTAAGCCCTTAGTAGCTACTGTTACTTCCTTTTGTGTGTATTTTAAATTTTGTAACTTTTAACATTCTTATATCAAACGTTTATCTCATAATTTAATTTGATAGTTGCTTTTTTATTTTCGCTTTCCTATTTAATATGCTTCATTAAAAATCATTTCCAAAAGAAATATTTTATTAATTTTAGTATTTAGCAAGCAAGTTTCTATTTCATTTTCTCTTAATTGAATTATTTTATATTTTCGACTATTGTATTTAAAATTAGAAAAACTAAAAATGGAAAAAAAGTTTTAAAAGTTATATATTATAGAGAGTAACCGAATTTATATTATTTAATAAATACGGCTAACATTTACGTATCTCTGGGCATTTCCAGCTCTGTAATGTTTATCATTTATTCCTTTAATATACTTCATCGATAAAATAAAGATCTAAGCATAAAACTGCATTTGATTTCTCCTTTTTCTTTTTAAGTTAAAGGCTAAATTTTCATTTTAAAATTTACTTGTGTCAAATCATAGTTGGATCAAAATGCAATCGAAATCTAATGGTGGCGCCATCTTTCAACAAACATTGCAATTACTTTTTATAAAGAAGGTCTATTTGAAACGCTTTAATTTATTCTTACTATGTATCTATCATTTCCCCCTAAATTATATTGTTTTATTTCTCTAATTTCATATGAAGATAATTTGACTAATAATGGGGAATAAGATTCCATACATAAAAGTCATTGTTTTTTCAATCAATCAAATATATTTTAACTGTGATTTATTTATGATTTTTATTATTTAAGTTAAGGTTTTTTTTTGCTGTGATATGCTGGAAGACGTAGTAGATATCTGATAAAAAATTCGTGGGCAACTAACGGCCCACAAACATTTTTTATCCGACCCACAAGCCAGAAAATCTGCTTTGAGCCGAGATTTCTTTTCCGTGTTCGCTCAAAGAAAGATTCGTCTTTTGTTTTTCACTATCAGGAAAACAAAGTACCTGAAAATGTTTTTACTAAGAGAACCCGTGCACAGTTTGAAGAACGAGGTCACAAGAAGATTTTAAGAAAAAATAGAGCCTAAATTCACAATTTACTCTCTTATCCCATTACTGCTCATATTGATACAGCACCTACAGCTACAGCTTATTGACTTAAAGTCATATCACAGTGTGAAGAAAGTGTTTAATGCTATGACATTGATCCTTACAAATTTTAGTCAGTTGAAAATTATCCATGAATGAAGAAATTTGCGGAAAAATTGTTCCTGATATTTTAGTCGAGTTATATTTATGAGCAAAGTTTTTCTAGCATGAAATCAACAATAATAAATATAGATACAAGTTGGCTGACATAAACTTTCAAGCTGTGGTGAGAATTTCAATCAGCAATTTCACTCCTGATTTAAAAAAAATTGTTAGAAAAGTATGATAAGGTACATTTGACTCATTAAGTTGATTCTAAAATTAAATGTACTACGCTATAAACAATATGAAATTAGCATAATAAATAAATTGAATAAAACTGCCCTATTTTATATAACTTATATTTATCATTTTTATAATTAATTCAATCATTTTTTTATAATGAATGCAATCATTTTTTTTAAAATGAATGCAATCATTTTTAAAAAAGTACTGCCTTCCAGTATCCTCCGCTTCCTCAATGTGGCCCGCGAGACAAACAAGTTGTGCATTTCTGGAATATGATACACATTTCCCAGTGACAGTAACTGATTGGTCAGTGTGGATAACTCGTGCCCAGCCTTGTTACTATTGAGTCGTGGGTTCCAGTCCCGGTGATGTTAAGGTATCCGATTACGTTCGGAACCGTGATTTTAAAAAAGCTCATAAATGGATAATTTTCATGATATTTAGTGTCACTTAGATTATAATACATGTATAAAATTGTTTTAAGAACATTTTGACAAAAAAATTATTTAAATATAATATTTCGGCAAAAAATTAACTTAGAATAGCCTTTTTTCAAAATGTTCTCCTTTTGTGAAAAATGCTTATATTATAATAATATTTTGCCTGTATATAGCTCAGACCTCTATACAGAGGCTCAAGTATGATTTTTGAAATATTCACATTATTTTCAGAGTTACAACCCATTGAATTAATTATCGGCATTTTTTTTTCTTAAAATTTCTCCCCTCTGTTGTCGTAAAACATGGATAAACCAACTTCTAAGTTATATAATTCAAAAATTCTAGTTAAGACTCTGTACAGAGGTCTGAGCTATATTCAGGAAAAATACTATTATAATAGAAGCATTTTTCACAAAAGGAGAATATTTTGTGGAAATGGGTCATTCTATGTTCCTTTTTTGTCAAAATATTGTACTTAAATAATTTTTCATTCTAATACTATTCTTAAAACAATTTTATGTACATTTTCTAATCTAAGTGACACTAAATATCATAAATACTATCTATTTATACGCTTTTGAAAAATCACGGTTCCGAACGTAGTCGGATACCTTAAAGAACCGTCGTAAAAAGGGCTGATGGTTGAAGCTCAACTGATCAAGCTTTCGTTTGGGAAGTTAAGACAGTAGAATGCCAGCTCAGGGACAATCTTTGTCTCTTGACCGGGACTCAAAATTGCAAAATCAATTAAAAGAACTTAAAATCAGTTAACTTTACTTATCTATTAAGCTAGTAAAAAATACATACAATAACTATTGAAAGTAAGTGGGTAAAGTAGGAATATGCGGTGCTTTGTATAGTGCGTATAAATATACCTTATTTATCAAGCATTGATGATAAAAATAAGATATAAAAATAGATTATTCAACCTTCTACTCACTATCTCTTAATACGGCAAAAATTGTTATATACATACTATATTAATCTAAAAAACAATAACTGTCAATTCAAGTATAACACTTATTAAAATAGATTTACATCTATTAAAAATGTGAAATGAGGAAATGCTTTCACATTAAGTCTAAATGAAAGAGCTTGATAGAGACTCTTGAACATTTCTTAAAATCTTCTTTGAATACCTACAGATAGACACGGAAAACTATCTAACACAATACCGTTAAAATAAATATTAAGGAGCAGTTATTAATGCATGAAATGTGTTATTTTAGAGCACATTTCCGGAAAATGGTTAATTAGAGTTAACATTACATTAAAAACTACATAAAAACTATCGCCGTAGGATTTCAGAATTTTTAAACAATATCTCAAGTGAGTAAGGACGACACTTGAAAGGATACTTCCCACTCCTAAATTCTACATCATATCACAAGAGAATTTCGAGGTTTTGTGTTTCATTCAACGTAGCCGGACTTAATCATCACTGATCAATTGATCCTGTTGGAACCTATCGGAACCATATTACCAGGTAATCAATTTTCCTGTGGTTCGAATTGCAATTAATACAAATGAGTGATATGGCTTTTTTGTCCTTCAAAGCAATTTAACATTTAAAATTTCTTTATCAAATTTAGTATTTCCAAATTTGAATCCGAACTAATGCTGAAATGCTTAGAAAATCAAATATTATGAACAACATTTGGAAAATATAATGTGTTCAAAAAATGTTGTTAAAAATTTACCGTTATTGTAATATTCTGTTTAAAGTTAAAAGCAATATTCAAATAAGCAAATAAGCGAAATTCTGTTCAAAATGCTTTTCCCTCCCGAACTCTGATTAACTTAATTTTTTTGATATTTTTTGTATATAATAGAAAAACTGTACCTATATATTGCTAACGATCTATTTATTCAGTTTCTCAATTTCAATCACTTTACCATTTAGATTATCAAATATTTATTACACGTACAGTTTACAAATGGAAATGAACAACATACTGAGATATAAATTATTAACACTCCATAATAAAAACTACATTTATAAACTTTCAAAGTAACTAGTTTGTTTCTTCGAAGATTATATTTGTTGATCCGTAATTTCCTATTATTTAGTAAATGCTACCTTAGAAAAATGCTCATTAGTAGAGGATTCAATAGGATTATAGGAACACTTAATCTTCATCGCCGCTAACATAATCTAGCTCAAAAGAAAATAAAAGAAGCTTTATGTGTCAACAAATACACAAAAACAACGTGATCACGGCTATAGTTTTTATTTATAATGAGTTATGCAAGCAAAAATATCATTTCTGACAAATACTTGTATTTTTATCTGTCTACTCAACGTGAACATTCTTGATCAGGGATAGATTTTCAAACAGAAATAAATACGAAAGATGTCACTATACCTAAATAAAATGTTTTCTGTTTTTATTGTTGTAAATATACATCTGTAATTGTTATCAATGTTGTACCTAGTAAATTATTTTGGAAGATGTCCAGTTTTAACATACAATATCGATACATGCTATGATCGTAATTTCTTTAATAAATAATACAGGCACAACCTGTAGTCAAAAATTTTGTTTTTAATAATATGTTTGTAGGTGTAATTTAGTGTACATATTAATCAATTACAGAAAATGCCTTATTTGTTTTTCGAAATATCTCATGTGTATTCATTATTCTTGTTATATTAATATTTATAACGTATAATTATAACAGCAGAAAATTTAAGAATAATTGCTCCTGTTATAACCAAATGCCTCCACAAAAATAAAACAAGGATTTTTGAGAAAATAAAAAAATTCAAAGAAATTTAACTTTCTGCAAATAACATAAAATGTTTATTCTATTGATCTATTATATTTAGAAAACTCTGAAAGAAAATAACAAAAGCATTTTGTTCTTTTTGTTTATGTAAACCGTAGATTTCATAGCCCTTGAGTTCCAGAATGATATACTTTGGCTTTCGTCAGTAATTTTAACTTAGATTTCAGAAGTGTAAGTTCCTGAACTCTTTCTATTCCCATTGCTCAAGTATATATATAAAGATTTTGCATACGAATTTAACATCCCAAATTGTTTTAAAATTATTCTTGAATTATTCGATGTTCCATAAAATGTTTAATTTTCATTAAAAATTATTTTAGTATATTTAGTTCTGAGTTTTAAACTCGTTTTGATCTAGCATATGTATATTACTGAAACTTATACATGTCGAATATGAAAATTATAATCGTAATCTTTTATAAATTATTTCCATTTCTTTGAACTCCAAGAATTTGATAGCCATATTATAAAATGGATGTTCATGAAGATAATTTTAACAGATCATCTGTCATATTTCCTTAACAAATGTTTCTTCTGAAAATTCAGATATAATTAATAATAATCTGTGTCCACAATAACTTTTGGAAGAATTTAGAGGTTTGTCAAGATTTCATTTAAAAAAAAGTGTTAATCTGAAAAAATCAACTTGAATTCTGAAACAGAAATAAGAATAGAAGAAAAAAGGTTATATAAAATTAATTATAATGATGGCTAATATTGACAAAAAGGTTAATGTTAATGTTAATATATTGATAATAATGATAATGTTAATGTTAATATATTGATAAAATAATGATAATGTTAATATATGTTGATAATAATTAATATATATTTGACGCATTACAATAACTAAAAATTCTGAAAAAAATCTTGTTTATTAATAAAAGAACTTTGGTTAATAGCTGGTTAAAATAAATTTGAAATAAACACGCAAGAGAGCCCCTTTTCAAACCTTCTCCTTCATAAAACATAAGCATAGTTATACTATTTAGTTGAGCTTCCGCGCTCCCGGCATACTTACAAATAATGTTTTGCAATCATTCATAATCACAAAGAAATCACATGCTTACATTGATAGAAAGAAAACTAATCATAATAAGACACTATTGAATCTGCTCAAGCAAATCAAGCTTGCAGACAAGCATGGATAACATAAATATTGGTTTTAATTTTAGGTAAGCGATAAAAAATTTGAAATGAAAGGTTTATTTAAAAACAATTTTTTAAAAGACTAATACTAGTAATTGTGTACTGAAGATTGTCTTGACTACAATAACGGTTCGTTGACAAATGTTTTTATTTGTAATTAATCATTATGTTTAGTTAACTTTAAAATTAAGTTAGGGATGCGTTATAACGTTTGATATATAACGTTATATTGATTGAGGTACATGTTTAATAGACCGATTCACATTGTCTTAAGACAAGAGTGGATAAGTCATACAAAAAATCAGCAATAAACCTTCATTTATTGATGAATAATTAATTTAAGAAAAGCAATCTAATATGAAGAAACTATGATCAACCTTCTAATACCGCAAGTTCATTCGAACTATTCTGATGTCGCCCTTCTTGACATTAAAAAAATAATTCAAATATTATGAACTTTTTCCTTAAAAGGAACCTTCTGCAGACCCCAGAATAGATAACACAAACTATATCAAAGAAAAACAAATGGTATGTCTATCATACATGTGAAATAGGTCACATAGTATTAAGCTGCATTATATAGGAATTTTATCTCCACACATTTGTCATTTCACTTTACAAATGCCTACATTATTTTAGTTTATTTTTTAAACAAAACTGTTATATAACGAAACGGAAAAACAAACATAACAGAACAGTTATTGTGACCTTATAAATAATAGAAACTTGGCCACATTAATTACTTTTTACAGAAAGTAGCCAAAATTAGAATTCGGGTGATTACGTTATGATTTTTCACTGATAAATCGACCAAATTAAAGTCTCAAAAATGAATTCATCAGTAATGAAAGAAAAACTAAAATGAAGCTAGTAAACAGCCATCGTTACCGCATGATGCTAAAAGATAAGCGAAATAATCGGGCGTGATAAATATATGAATAGAATCGCATGACGAACGCAGCAAATACTGATAAATACATTGTGAATACGAAAAAACAAAGAGCTTGCCTTTTGACAAAAGAAATGAAAGCAGACAGAAATGGCTTTAGATAGTATATGCGGAGATCCTTTTTGGGTACATCTAAGGATATTTTTAAATTGTAAAAACAATCGCACTCGCTTTCTTTATATAATCTCGCTTTCTTGTTGTAATTTAATTTATTTTCTCTTAGAATTCTAGTATCTCTTGGGACGTTGAAAAGCCTCATATCAGTCAATGCTTTCAAAATCTAGTTTTAGTTCTTGGTTCATGTGGTGTTTTATGGATAGTTGCTCCTTTCGAAATACCCAAGATCCTCAAAGCCCATGGCAATCCTACTCCTTGGACACGATTGCAAGTTTGCAAAATGGTAAGTTTTTTTTTAAGAAAATCTACTTTGGATATCTCTAATCAAAGTAATCTGATGTAGTTTGTGTTCTCATCTTTTTAATAAGTTCACACAATGGTAACTTTTAAAAGAAAATCTACTCACCCATCTTTTTAATAAAAATGAAATATTATTTACTTTAAAGAAGTTTAATCTACCATTAACTAAATAAATAAAATTTGAGTTTGGTGGAGATGTAGAATTAAGTTATTTTTCGTCTTTGAGATAGTGAAATGTATGAGTTTTACGTTTCATCACTCTTAAAATCAACAAATCCAGTATATTTACTCCGTTCTTTTTCAGGCTCTAAAATGGGTTTTACTGATAATAAGTTCAGTTGATGTATCTAAAGCAGTGTATTCGTACACAAATGATCCTAAAATTGGCCTTGATGGAATATTATCAACATCAGCGTATTTAATTACAATTGTAAGTAAAGTATGCTATATATAAAGTTGTTTTTTTTATTTAAGTATCTGATTCTATTGCTCGTGAAATGCTTTTGTGAAAATCAACTTAAGGTGTTTTTAAAAATTACATTTTTTAGCTTACACATCTATTGTAATGTTCCGCATGTGTGCAGAGTAATAAATTTATATAGATAGATATGTTTCAATTTTTAAAAAAAATTATATTAATTTCCAAAATTAATCCTTATTTGATTTTTAAAAAATCACAAAAAACTTTGTTTTATGGAAAAAGTAACTTTAAAAAAAATAGACCAGTTGAAAAAGTTACTCAAATAAACACAATAGATTCGCAATTCTACTTCACTTTTATCTATAGCAGTAATCTTAACCCTTATAGAAAATTGGTGGTGCATTTTTAACTATTTTTTTTTAACTTTTTTTGTAAAATAATGGTCAATCCTCATAAATATATTTGTAATTTTCTGTTATCTGATTTCGATCAGCCAGAAAATTAAAACTGAGAAGCACTGATCAGTAGCATTCTCTTTTCTGAACTCATTTGAGGACAAAATTTCTTTGGGAGTTTTCTAAGCAAACTAATTTGCTTACTATTAAATCCAAATGAGTTTTTCTATTACTGAAGTACTTCATCCAGCGTTTAAAGGCAAAATGATAAATTCAAAAACAGGATAAAATCAGAAAAAACATTTTGTACGTTAAGG
Source organism: Trichonephila clavipes (assembly GCA_019973935.1). NCBI lineage: Eukaryota > Metazoa > Arthropoda > Arachnida > Araneae > Nephilidae > Trichonephila > Trichonephila clavipes. The sequence continues at coordinate 350,524 of BMAU01003405.1, read as the reverse complement.
TGAAAACGAACGTATATATACAAATGTTTATCAAAAATTTTAAAAAGGTAAAGTATTGAAAGGTAATATTCAACAAAGGGCATCTTTTGTTATTTAAAGTAAGAAATCATTGGGATTTTAAAAAAATAATTTTGATGTAAAGGGTGATTTTTGAGAGGTATAGAACTTTAAATTGCAATAAAACAACGATGTATTATTCGATTGACATGAATTTTTTTTATTCGAAACATAATCTTGTGGCATTACATTTTAAATATGATTTCTGGCATAGGACTGCCACGGCTGGCTCGGATGTAGTTCAATCTGGACGTCCAATTTTCGATGACTTTTTCCAACATTTGTGGCCGTATATCGGCAATAACACGGCGAATGTTGTCTTCCAAATGGTCAAGCGTTTTTGGCTTATCCGCATAGACCAATGACTTTACATAGCCCCACAGAAAATAGTCACAAGATCTTCGAGGCCAATTCACAGGTCCAAAACGTGAAATTAGGCGGTCACCAAACGTGTCTTTCAATAAATCGATTGTGGCACGAGCTGTGTGACATGTTGCGCCGTCTTGTTGGAACCACAGCTCCTGGACATCATTATTGTTCAATTCAGGAATGAAAAAGTTAGTAATTATGGCTCTATACCGATCACCATTGACTGTAACGTTGTGGACTTCATCGTTTTTGAAGAAGGATTCCACCAGCCCATAAAGCGCACCAAACAGTCAGTTTTTCTGGATGTAACGGTGTTTCGACATACACTTGTGGATTAGCTTCACTCCAAATGCGGCAGTTTTGTTTGTTGACGTAGCCATTCAACCAGAAGTGCGCTTCATCGCTAAGCAAAATTCGCTTATGAAAATCGACCATTATTTTCGAAATAAAATTGCACAATTTGAAAGCGTTGTTCAGGCGTGAGTCTATTCATGATGAATTGCCAAACCAAACTGAGAGTAAATCACTTGACAGCTGTTAAATCGGTCACCATCTTGGAAAGTAATGCCAACTTAAACTTCTATACCTGGAAAAAAACACTCTGTATTTCAAAAACATACAACTTCAGATGCTTTATTATTTATTAATACTCAATTATTTATTAATAACTCGATTGGAACTATTTAAATTGTTCTCAAAAGAATTTTCAAAAATGTTCAAAACTAGAAGTAGAATATGAATTTTTCAGAGTTTATCAAAAGGAATATGAATATATTGCCGTATGACAGACAAAGTACCTTCTCTGTTCCCTTATTATTTGCTATAGTTAACTTTAAAAGCCTTCGTGAGATAAATGGAGGGACAATTGAAAAAATATTTCCTGATTATTTTTTTTTCTTCTTCTCAACATTTTTTTGTCAGATTTATATAAAAATAAATACAAATTCTCCCCCCCCCTTCACATAAAGTGGCTTCAGATCAGAAAAACTAAATAACAAATTGAGACGCTTTTTTTGCATAATTTGTTCCAAATTTCACTGTTGAGCAATCTATCGCCTATTACATCATTTTTATTCACACGTTTTTAACCATTTATCTACCGACGGTACTTATAAGAACCACTCATTTAAAAATTCCATATAATAACCATTTTTACGAATATTCTGGCGATACTTAGCAGGAATATTCTTTGAATTCCCCTCTTCCAAGATATATGGCAGCACGGGTTCTACGATGAGTATTTTAGCGGGAAGGCGAATAGTTTTATAGCAGAAATTGCGTTTTCAACTGACGGCGTTTTCAGCGGATTGCGAAGATTATCATTTTTGTCCCGAAAAAATAGCTAATGTCAAAATTTAAGTATCCTATTTTTTGTATGTTAATGAAGACCTTAGAAAACGATTTAATTATTTATTTTAAATAAACACTGTATGTAATTAATTTTACACAGTTTAATCTTTAATTAATTAATTAGCTCTAACTTATTAAATTTGCCAAAGTTGAGTATTTTGCTTATATATATCTCTTAATTTCCAATGTAATGATCCAAAAAAGAATATTGCATGAAAAAAACTGCAGTTAATCACAATGCAGTAGAAAAAGGGCTAACTCGCAAATACATTTCCTTATTCTACAATTTGTTATGAATATAGTACAAAATTTAAATGTATATGTAATTCATTAACTTATAAAGCAAGATAATAGAAGTTTTTATATTGATGAATGGGGTAACACATATATATGAAAATACCTTCATTACAAAAATATACTTCCATTACTTTCTTTCTATTGGGAAAACGTATTTCTCGTATATTTTTCATACGATGCAATGTTGCATCATACGACATCTGGACCAATCATATTTCTAGATAGAACACAAGTTATTTTTGTGAACTGTCCGTGTTTATGTCTTGCTTTGCGTGTTGTTACTTGTTTTATGTTTGAGAGTGCTTTTTCTACGTAACAAAACAAATATGATTTTAAAATAGCAGCATGTTTCTTGATCAATCCATTCAACGGCTGCAACTATGAAACAAATTGATTCCCTCACGCAAAATTTCTTAATTCGTGTGCAATTCATCACAAATACACACACACATAGAGAGAGATTTATATGTATATCAATATATCTCTATGTGTGTGTGATTTTATTTCATTCTCTTAAAACTTTTCAAATCAGTATACATTAATATTTACATTTATAAAAACTACGAGATTTTTCTTCCTTAGGTATTGACGATAGTAATCACTTTGATGTGTAAAAGACGAGGCATAAGAGTTTCCCTAGCCTTGCCATCTTTCTGGATGACATCCACTCTAGCTACACTTATTAGCATTTATAGTGATATTCAGGAATTTGAAGAAGTAAGCATTATATTCTGCCTGTAAAATTTAACAATATGGTTTTTTTTCACGACCTAAAAACCTTTTCTAGGATATATATACATGAAAAAGCAAACAAAATATAATTTAAAAGGAAAAATAATTGAGGTTTTTATTTGATAAAAGATGTTTGTTTTCCTGTGCGATTGACAAAAAAAAGTATTATTTAAAGTATAAGGATCAATATTCGCAATTATATGCTACATTGAATATGTGACAAATAAATGAAAGTATAATTATCTAAACGTAATTTAAACACCTTAACTACACCAGCTTAATCATTTCAGAGTGAATAATTGAAATATTATCAGTAATATTTATCTAAATAATTTCAAATAAATATATAATACTAAATGTATTATGCATATTATACAAAATTGCGTTTTCGAAAGTATTTAGCAACGGTAGCCGAGTACTTAAAGTCGGCCATGTTTCACGCAAGAAAGTCACATGTGTTTGAATTCCAATTTATAAGACTCATCTGGTTTTGGGAGGGATAAATTTACGTTAAGTTTACCCTAATAGGCCTCTTGTTCATGTGTTGAGGAAATTAAAATTGAAGTGCATTAATCTTCATTCCTTGACCTTGATCCAAAAATATGCAAGGTTCGTTGCCAATAGCCCTTGTGTTGCCTTTAATGTTTTAGTTAATGAACACTTCAATCCTTCAATACATGTTTTATACTTATATTTTTAGCCCTAAAGAGGGATTTCGATAGAAACTTCGGAGTCATTTTAAAAGAATCAGTTTGAATTACTGGATTTATTTTACTAATATATTAACAGTGATAAAATATTAAAATACATTTCACATGCATTTTGACAAATCATATTTTTAACGTTTCGAAACGATTTTTTTTAATCAGATAACTTAGACGGGGCCAGGGTAGCCTACAGAATAAAATCAAGATTCTTACAAGGCTCGCAAATTAGAATAGAGTTGCGGGTTCTTGATCTGATTTCATTGAAAATTGCTGCAAAAAATACTATGGACTATGATACCGAGTCAGAAATGGTTATGAAAACTTTCTAGTAATTAAATTTGGAAGTCAGAATCTATCTTTGAAGGAATGAAACTTAGGTATCATTTTCATCACTTGATTGTCTTTTAATACTCAATAACTCTCATTGTAGCGTCACCAATAACTCTCATTGTAGCGGCAGTACCGTCCATCCGGTATAATGGTTTGTGACGCTGACTGCTGCGCCATAGGGTCTGGGTTCGTATCCCGGAGAAGGCATGTAGTTTGCAAATGAATAGTGCCTGTGCGGCTTGGGGGCGATCTAAATATTCGTCGACCCACAAGTCCTCTCAAGAGGTTGGTGAGGGGCCCTTGACCACCTTCACTGTGTTCTCCGACAAAGTCGGAGTAGTATCGATCCAAATCGTACTGTCATCTGTATAGTGCTCAAAGCTGTGGCTAACGACCGGCGTAAAAAAGACTAGCCTCTTGTCACAATAAATCCTTGCTGTGGCACTCGAGCTGACACTGTCAATCAGGTAGTTCATAATAAACAAACGATGAACTTCACCTAAAATGTTAAAGGCTAAGCTATAGAATCGAACAAATTAAAACTTTTTTTGTATATATAAACATCTCAGCAATGAAGAAAAAAGTTTCAGGTTTTAAATCCAGTATTTCTTAATAATCTGTATTGAAAGCCTTTTAGATATTTTTGATCGTGTTGCACAGGTACATAATATATTGTAAAGAACTTTCTTGAAAAGGGCTGCCTTTTTAAAGCTTTCAGGTATTTTCAGATGAATGACTTTCTTTCATTATTCTTATATATTACTTCGCTTATAAAATAAAAAAAATAACAAAAACTTAAAAATTAATTCGAAAAAATTATATTTTTAGGATGACTGGATTAAGGTAACAAGCTTAGTTGATGACAGTCTGGTTTTCTTCATTTCAATTATTCAACTTGTTTTTTCTACAATTGCAGACGCTCCAGCTCAAACTCATGCTCGTGCTCCAAAGGTATCAATGAAATAAATTAGAAACTAACATTACTTTAATAATGATCACATGTATGCACGTTAATTTTAATTCTAACATACGAGACGTGTCCGAAAACTAAGAATCATTTCGTTCTACCGCAACCGCAGTTGTAGTTTTGGAGTTCAACACTTGTGCACACGCATCTCTGGTTAATTGTCTGTCTAGGGACGCTATTATAGCCGTATTGTGTTGTTTCTATACGTGTTAGGAAGCGTTCAAAATGTTTCAGGTGATTGCCTAACCCTCCTACTGTAAAATGCGTTCTGTAATCCGTTTTCTGAACACGTAAGGAGTGTTAAGCCAGTTGAAATTCATCGTCAACTTGTAAAGATTTATGATTAAAATGTACTGAGTGCTGAAATAGTAAGAAAGTAGGTTTGACAAATCAATGATGGGCTTACCAATATCCATGGCAAAGCATGGAATGGGCTGCCTTCGGCTGTTAGTGAAGGTTTGTTTGAAAAATAGAATGAGAAGTTTCACAATAAATTGCTTTGTAATGAGTTTCCACAAATTTCAAAAACTATTCATTGGCTGCATCTTTCTTTAAAGGGTATAGACATGTTTGTCTCGCCATATGAAAATTGCCTGAGCAATGGTGGAAGCTATGTAGAGAAAGAATTATCAACAGGCTCTTTCGCGTAAAAATAAATTTTGTTTAAAAGAAAATTGTGAGAGTTTTTCCAAAACGGTACTTATTTTCTGGACACGCCTCGAATATGTATTCCTTTTTTTTATTACTAAGAATTAATTTTCGGAAAAAAAGCGCAATTAATGTAGTAATATTAATTAAATGGCATAATTTGTGATAAATTAAGAAATAATTTTTTTTTTTTTATAATTTTTTAAATTTTCAGGATCAATGTCCTCTCGAAGGTGCTTCTTTACCATCACGTTTAACGTTCACATGGTTATTAAGGTAAAATTTTGAGTTATTTGAACGTAATAGTGTCATATTTCAGCTTTCTGATTCACTTGCTTTTAATGTTATTCCAGATAATTAGTCACTAAATTTTAAAGAAACTTCAAAAATTGTGCATTACATATTTATTTTTGTAATTAAATATATTTAAAAAAATCTAAAAGAATCAAAGCGATACATCTGATAAGATTCTGAGATTAATAAATTTTTGCCAACAAAAAGATAAGATAAAGCTAGTTATCTACAAAAATTATCAAGAGCACGTTATTTAACATATGACGAAAGATTATAAAATGCATATTTATAGATGATTTGTGTATAATACTAATTTACGAGTTAATTGTTGGTTTATAGAACTAAAATATATGCTAAAAATAGTATGCATTTATTTTCACTAAAATCTGAATTCTCTAAATGAATTGTTTTGAAAAGTTATTTAAAAAATGTTGTTAAATATGAAGTAAAATATGAGGATTTGTTTTTAAAAAATCTGTGGATTTCATGTCAAGTCGAAAGGAAAATTGAAGTTTGTTTCATTTTGCTGATGCAGGTACCCGATTACCTTTCTTTTAACATTTACACGCTAATAGGTTTATCCAACACGTGTTGAAATAAACAAAAATGAGGTATTGTTATTTTTTTGTCTCCTTGATCTTAATTTTGAATTGTCCTTGTTTATTTTACACAGTCTAATTAACACAATGAGGATTCAGTACCGTTATAAAATGGCCTCAACTAATCAGAAAGAAATAAAAATAAAAATTCTACATTTCATCACATGAATTATAATACATTAATAGTAATCTATTAAGCAAAGGATAAGGAAATTTATAATTTTAAATATAACTAATGATATATTTAATCTAATAGTAAAATTACAGTACTATAAATTGTTTTAAATTTCCCATTCGTAGAGCTTTATCTAAGCCTACTGAGCTTTCCCTGATAATTTTTTTATTCCTAAGTTGCGTTTAGAATTTAAATATTTTAAAATAACAATTATTAAAGATAATGTTACTTAAATAGCGTTATTTGATGAAATTTGAGTGAAACTGAATTTTGATTGAACTTATTTTGATGTATCGCAAAATAAATAATTGTTAAATTCATCAAACTCGGAATAATTATTACGTTTATTAATTAAAATATTACAATTTTCAGTCTTCTCAAGAAAAGTGTACAAAACAGTTTACATCAAGATTATTTGACTCCTCTGTGCTCAGATCTGAAAAGCTCTAAAATAGTTAAACGCTTCAACGAATTGTGTTATACAGCTTCCAGGTCTGTATTTCTTAATTTTTCCTAGAGAAATAATAAATCTAAATCCAGCAATTTAAAATCTCTAAAGATTACTAAAAACATACGCATTGTATGTAAGTATTTAATATTTTTTTATTTAATTTATGTATTTATATATACATACGTATGTGTGATTTTCACATAATTCCAACACATGTTTGTAATTAATAGATGATCTTTGAAATAGTATAAGAAAACATGTGTACAAAGATAAGCAGCATAATATAAGACATAACAATATAAAAATAAAACTTAAAGATAAGTAGTATTGTTATCTACTGAGATTTTAAATAAATATCTTATAAACATGAATGACTTTAACTAAGCATAATAAAAAAATTATCACATTTATAATAATTTGAAAGCAATACTAGATATTAAAAATACACTGCTGGACAATTGCTAAGGACGGATCACAAATTGCTATGTAGCATAACATTAAGCGAGACATGAGGCCTAGTAGGATAAAATATAATTGCCACACTGTTCAGACAATAGAATAAAGAATATTTATTGTTCTGGAAAGTACAAAAGCTGTGAAACATCTGAAAGAAAAAAAAAATGTTCATTTGATATGCGTACGGAGAAATGGAACAATGCATCTAAAAGTCAGAAGGCACCTTAAAGAAAGGTATCAGTACGGGATATGTCCACCGTGGAGTGTGATGCAACATTCCACACGTCGTACCATACTTTGCACAACATTATCCAGCAGCTGTTGAGGCAATTTATCCTATTCCTCTGTGAGTGCACCGATGAGGGTGTTCTTGTTTGTCGGAGGTTAGTTTCGACCAGCAACTTGCCTCCCCAAAGCATCCCACACATTTTCAATGGGGTTTAGATCTGGAGAACGCGCTGGCCATACGAGACGTTGAATACACTCGCTGTCTAAACAATCCTCAACAGCGAGTGTTCAATGACATGTTGCGTTGTCGTCCATAAAAACAAATTTATCACCAACAGCACCACGGAAAAGACGAACATGAGGAAGTAGAACTTCATCAATGTATCGTTGGCCCGTCATAGTCCCATTCGCAACCACATGTAGGCGCCTGCGGCCATTGATCATGATGCCGGCCCACACCATGATACTGCATCTCGGATATCGGTCCTTTTCCTGAATATTTTCTGGACGATAAGCAGTACCACTCGCGCGCCAGATCAGTTGGCGTCTACAATCCGATGACAGACTGAACATACTCTCATCTGAGAATAGTACGCATGCCCAGTCCTGTTCAGTCCAATTGCGATGCTCACGACACCATTGCAAACGTGCAGTACGGTGCTGTCTGGTCAATGAGACACACACAACAGGTCTGCGTGCGTATAGTCCTCCTCCCCCTCAAACGTCTGGCAACAGTTTTTCGGGAGATCTGCTTTCCTGAGGCAGCAAGAAACTGATTTGCCACCTGCTGAGCTGTGGTGCGCCTGTTCCTTTTGCTGATAGGACGATATATATGTCTTCTGCAGGCGTCGTACTTCTAACACGACCTCCCCCGTGCCGTCTACTACACATTCCAGTAGTTTTAAATGACTTCCACAGCCGTGAAACAACGCTGTGAGCGATGTCGAACTCCCTGGCAACATCTGTTATTTTTCGCCCTTCTTCGATATTTCCAATAATTCGGCCACGCATAAAATCATCTATGTGATGTCGGGAAGACATGCCAAAAATTTTAAGTTCGTCTATTAAATCTTTCCTGTAAAACTTTGACTTGAAACAACAACTGTCCACACGCGTCAAAACCTTTAAAGCTCTTATGAACGCTATCACGTAATGAACAGACATGGAAAAAATTTGCATACTCATACTTCTTCTTACTAATATCCCGCACTTATTCTAATTTTCCACATTTTGCTTCCTTTCATTTTGTGGTTGCTATGGATGATAGTGTTATCCGTCCTTAGCAATTGTCCAGCAGTGTATAACAAGAATGTGTGTGGATTTTCTTTCAGCTAACTTCTGAAAATTTCATTTTAATGTACTGTTAAGGCACGTATTTTCATTCACAAAGAAGAGATATATAATCTGAAGCTCTGATAAATTAGAAAAATCACTTAGAAGAAAAAGGCAATAGCCCCGTGAAACTTGAAAAAAAAAATTCAATTTGAGTAGTTATCTTTCTAAATACAAAACCAAACTAAGTCTTTTATTAACTAGCTTCATTTGAAACATTAGGCGTTTTAACGGAAGGCTTTCTATTCTCTTTAATACTGTATTGAAAAAATATCTAATTTGATGAATTAGTTTCCCACACTTACCTTTAGCTTTTTAAATTTAATATCAATCTATTCAAAATACCTACTCCCTTCCTTTTATAATATTCTAAGCTATAATTTTGAATTCTTGATCAAGGACTTAATACAAAAAGCACTATTAGGTAATGAAATATGTGCAGAAATCTAATGGTTTGGTACTCTGGGTGTGGTCGATTAACATTTAATTGAAAAACAGACATGCGAACCTCATTCTCACAGGAATTTCCATCAACAACCTATTTAATTTAGTTTATAAATGTGTGCCTTAATGATTAATCCGCAGGTCAAGATTCTGCAAAAAGGACCTAAGGGAGAATTTTTGTTACTTTTCCTTTCGCAAGCCCCAAAGAATTGCTGCTTATCTGGCTAGAAATTGGAAATCGGGTTAATTTGAGGCTTGTTATTCATATGAAATTATAGAGGCTTTCACCTAATATTAAAGAGCTGGGTCTAAACTCAGGGAATTTTTTTCATCTACAAAAAATACCGTGTATTTATGTAGGCTTTTGTACATAGTTTATCACGTATTTCAACCCTAAAATTTTGTAACATTTAACTGCAACCGCCATTTCTCAATTTGAACAAATGAAACTAATTCAGCATTAAATAATTAGAAACTAAATATCGAATATATTATATCCAGGAAAAAATTGACTTATTCAAAGATGGCAATATACTGAAATGTACAGCATTATACGAGAATGAAAGCAATTGGAGTATTATTATTATTGTAGTTATTTTTTTGTCTATAAAATAGTTTTTTCAATTTAATTTTATTCTATGACATTAACCGAAGAAATCATATTCTTATACAATTTAAAAGTCTTACGTGAGCAAAATTACAAGAAATTTACTTAATTTCTAAGAATTGTAAGGAAATTAAAGTACAATATTAAGAACCATGACTTTTGCATAGAAGTGAATCAAAATATTAAAAGATCTCTTTCTGAAACAGATGTGATACCATTGGCAATTTTTTATAAGTTGGTGACAAAAAGAGAATCTAAAATTCTTCTCATCAATTGATTAATCAAACCTGGTAAGATTGTGTGAAAAATATAAACATCCTCGTCAAAAGCTTCCAGTTGGAGACAATGTATAACCTGCACTGTTTAGTCAATAGCCTATTGTACAGCTCTTGGGCGATACCTGAAGGGCTTAACCGCTTACCTCCCTTAGCTTACCAGAATAAATATGCCCCTTTATTTAACAAAATCGATCAATACAAATGAGACCTCTTTTTCCTTTTCTCAATCATCCAGGCTGAATGAAAATATTGGATCATATATATATATATATATATGAAGCCCAGTGGCTGTGTGGTAATGCATCGCGCTTCGACGCCGCAGATCCGAGGTTCAAACCCAGGGTTAGGCAAGGTCGACTCAGTCTTTCATTCCTTCAGGGGGTCAATAAATGAACACCAAGATTGCTTGGGAGCTTAACACTGGGGATTGCGCGCCAGACTGACCACCTGACCCGAACATCTGCTCATGCACCTCAGGGCCCAAGGTCACGTATACTGAGATGGGCACAGTATGCCTTGGCCCTCATGAGCTGTTGCGCCACTGAGTTAGGTTTATATATATGTATATAATAGCCCATTAGTATAGACAAATAAAGGGAAAGATTGACTGGCCTTAAGACTGCTAACCCTGCAATATCTTAGTTTCTAGATATTGCAGTTTGCTAGTTATCTAGTTTGCTATTGTAATGTTGAGGCTATCATATTTTTGGTCAATACAGTAGAACCTGTTTTTGTGCAGTCATTTTTTATGCGAATTTTATGTGCGATCTTTTTTTATGCAGTGTATGAATTTCAATGGCTTTAGCACCATTGCAATTTTTTATATCTATTTACTAGTGGCGTAACGGAGAATTTTGGGATCCCCTCCAACCCTGAAAGTCAAATTTTGCCTCTAATATTTTATAAATTGGGTAAATACGTATTTAGCGTTAGTCAGGCCTTGGGCCTCTAGAGTCCTGCCTCTTCCCCGTCATACGGGGGTGACGTTACCTCACTCAAATGCAGACACTTCAAGACGCTCTGTTCATTTGTTATAAACAGTCTCCTGACAATGCGCATTTAGTTGCTTTCTCTCAACATTCTAGCAGCTCGCGCTTGATTGAAGACGAAACTTTCAATGACAGTGGCATTATGAATAATTTGATAGATTATGAAGACGGACAAGAGAACCGGATTCTTCGAGAGTGGATAAAAATATGCAGGGATCTAGCTTTCTAACAAATTGGAAAAGCATTTTCTTCAAATAGATACCAATTAAGAAAGGAGTATAAAATTCCAAAAAGGGGCTTCAATCATGTATATCTGGTTATCGTAACATTTACAAGCAACTGACCACTCGACCTTCGTCAAAAAATCTTATGTCTTACTTTATTTTGCCAAAAATAAATCAATTGAAATTGTACCTTCAAGTGACGAAAGCGCTTTTGAAGCTGTATGGTTATGGAAGTACTCTTACATAAATATCGTAAATAATTGGCATATTTTATAAATGCGACTTTTTTTATGCAGTCCCTATCCACCGCATAAAAAAACATTCTGTAGTGATTCCACGAATTAGTTTGTTTTATGTAAGAATTTACGAAATTTTTGAATATTTTTTGTGAGTTTATTTTTATGCGGTCCTTATCTACCGCACAAAAACAGGTTCAACTATACTGTCTTGTATATTTCTATTTCGGCTTTGCTTTATTATATTTATGGCAATTTAGTATATATATATATATATCGATTATATACATATAGAAACAAAAGAGAAAACGAAAAATAGTTCATCTTATGAAAATCCTCTTACAAATATTCGTCCCTTGCCTCGGATTTAATAGTAACAAATATCTATCTACGTCTTATAATATCAAAACTAAAACCATTTTTCTAGAAACTGACTGTTTATAGTTTTTGTATGTAATGGGTAAGTTTTTTTAAAAAATATTCTCAAGGAAAAACGATTATGTGTATTGAGTCCTAGGATTAATTCCAACATCAATTGCTAAAAAAGTTGCAAACAGCACCTTCAGTGAAAAACAGAGGTACTTTTCAGTAGCGTGATCGATTATTCAATTCCTACTATTAGTTCACACTCTCCCTATATATATATATATATATTGTTCAAATCTTCAATCGTTAATAAAATACTTTTATTCATCCATTCAAGTTCAAATACATTTTTTAAACATGTAGTGTATGACACTTGATGTTACTACAGTTTTTTTAAATAATAATTCATTGATTCAATTTCATTGAGGAATAAATAGTAACAAACAAAAATGATAGTCCAACACCACATATTGAAAGAAAAATGGAAAATCGATTTCTATTTTGCCACTCAATATTGTAATTCTGTCATATGTACATACATATTTATATTAACTGTAATTATTTAATAAAAAGTAACTAAAATAAAACTGTTCTTTGCTGACCAGAGTAGGAATTGACTTTAAAATTTTTTTATATTACTCGTTTATTAACGTCCCATTACGAAGCAAATCAGGGGCTACAAATCAAAGGCGACACGCGAGTTGTCAACAAACTTTCCAACGTTCTACGCTACACCAAAGTGAGAACCTTGAGCCTTGATAGATTTACCTTGCTTCAGCCCTTCTATACAGCGGGTCAACAGCAAAACTCGAACCTACGACTTAACAAATATAACACCACAATGAATCCTCTATCGTGACTCCTAGGATAACATGGTAACTCTTTAAATACTATCACGATATATTGTATAAAACTCTTTAGAAAACAAACAATTACACATAAAAAATCCAGTGTATTAATAGAAATACTCATTTTTTTTGTCTTATTTCAGTTTAAACTGATTAAAAAAATATCAGTCTTATGTCATTTTCTTATCAAAGCAGTTGTTTCAAAATCTTTTGAAAATGCTTGTGGTCTATTCAAACATTCAAACGACTTAATATAGGTGATATTTCTCTTTTTCAAATAACTTGTAATGAGAATGCATATGAAAAAAAATGCTTTGCTTTATTTTATTAATATCTTCCTATTTCATTTTTAATTAAATTATTCGTTTATTGTGAACCTGATTTTTTAAAAGAGAGTTTATGTAAAATAAGATGTGTAAGAAGGAAGCTTACTGTGTTTCTTTTGTAAAATAATAATATTATTGTCGAAATTTTTAAAAAATAAACCAGAAATTTTTAAGTCATTACTGGTATATAATATTACTGTATAATTATTCTAGATTAAAAGGGAATATTGGTACCTTAAGTAATCAGCTCTCTTTAAAGGTATATTTTCTTATATCCAGAAAAAAAATTACCATAGACCAAATTCATTGAATCCAGCGCTTTTATTTTTCGTCAGATTAAGCTCTAATATTGTATTTGAAGATGAGCCAAAAATGAACGTCTTCATTAAATTTACCATTTTCTTTATTATGAATTTCGCATGAAAGTGCATAATTGAGAACTTTTTTTAATAGTATAGTACACAGGAAAAAATACTACATTAAATATCTTTATGGAGAGAACAGATATATCTTGTCAAATATTAATTTTGGGTCTCATTTGCTTAAAAGGAAGGCACATGTGTCCCAAAGAAAGTTTTTTTATTATCTTTTCTTTCATTATTGAATAAATCTAGATCATATATCTTATAGAATAATCAGATTCTTATCAATTTACTTGACACACCAATTCCTAACATAATGCAAAAATAAATTCAAAAAATCACCATGGAAGTTTTCAGAAAGAAAAAGAAATGTCTCCTTCTCTCTCTTTCAAAATGAAAAAACAAATTCTTGCAGATGCGGAAAATGATTATATTTCCCAGTATGTCAAGTATTTTAAATTGTTCTTAGACTTAACTAAAAGAAAGTAATTATTTGTAAAATTAAAAAAATGATGAAATATGTTACTTTTATTTTCCTAATTGAATTACATTTTACTTATTTACTTCAATAAAGTTGTACAATATTATGTGTCCGAATACTGCAAATAGTTGGTGCATAGAAATTATCATAACTAAAATCACCGTCTTACAGATTTATAGAAAGGAAACATAAATTATCAATTATTTTTTAAAGTGTTAATACACAGCTTGTAAAACACTAAGAATTCCTGTGTTAGAATTATTTATCTTCTTATAATATACATAAATAAATAATAAATGATTAATAATGATTAAAAATTATAAATGATTAAAAAATGGTTTGAAAAATGATTAAAAAATGGTTTAAAAAAGATTCAATATTAAATGATTAAAATTAATATAAATTATTCTTGTAACATATTACCAATACAAGCATCGACTGAGAAACGTAGTTACATCTTTCCCGTCAAAGTATTTAAGTTGGAAACAGATGACTCTAGATATCCTCAAAATTTGAAATCTGATGTTTTCGAGACAAGTTTTAAAACTAAATTGTTGTTATATATTCGATATTTACCTATGGTATATCATTTCAGGAATGCAAGTCCAATGCATTATAGGGGATTTATCAACACGCGAAGATTTCTACATTCAAACTCATTGCACAAATACTTTAATTAAAAATATTTAAATACCAATATTAGTATTTAGTTCATTTCTATGGAAAATATCTTAAAATAATATGAAGCAATGAAAAATGTATAAAATATTTACAATAATCGCATACAAATCGTTCTGAATCTATTTACATTTATGTACGCATTTTTTAAAAAAAAGAATTATCATTAGTTTCTTCGAGGAAGCACATTGTAAATACTTATTTACCTTGTATACCTCCTAAGATCTTTTATTTATTCAGATGTCACCTTTTGGTAAGTTTAAAAGTTATGTCATTTACTTCGAGTAAAGAGAAAATAAGAAAACTCGTGTATTAATCTGTAATATTTTTGTTTATAACTAGTATACAGATTCACCTAATTTATTCCAGCAGCAGCAGAGTAAAATATTTCACAGAATGCTACTTTTTATTGATATTTGAGCAAAAGTTATTTGATTAAATAACATAAATAAATGGAACAAAAATCTACAATGCCACCCTGTAAAGATAATGAAGAATATCTTTAAAATAATTTTTTTTTCTGCTCAGAAAATTGAAAAATAAAAAATAGAAAATAAAATAAAAAATAAATTAAAGATAAATAAATAAATTTAAAAAGGTTCGGCTCCCAAAACATATTGTAGTGGTAATAAATGAATTCTGTAGAGTTTTTGAGTTGATTATTTCAAAACCGATTTGATGATTTTTTCGTAAAAAAGATTTCAAAACTTTTTATATTAACAGTATCGCATGTTTAAAACAAGCATTAAATTATCTAGATTCAAAAATACTAGTTCTATGTATAAATCTGTGTTATGAGGAAATATAGAAAAATATCAACTGTTATATCCCATTTCTCAATTGTATGTGCTTATTTATCAGAAATGTGCATTTGCTTTGATTTGATTTTAAGTTACGTCGCATTCTTAAGCATCACGATGGCTATTGGCGATGGGTCTCGTAATTTTGAACCACAGTCAAGGGACGAGGATAACGCCTGAGCTGGCACGCACTTTTTACCCTTCCACACTTATAGGGGGATTTTGAGCCTCAACAAATTTAACGTGCATTAGTCCGGCAGGTCTTTAGTGTCACTAAGTTTCGAACCTGAGACTCGACAACACAGGCCACCATAACCACACAGCTAACGTGATCCCTAGTGTACATCGTAGTTGCGAAGATAAAATTACTTCAGTAACAAGTGTTGTTAAATAGTTGTTTTCCTCCTAATTCTGTATTCTAAGGCCTGTTAGAACTTTTTTGCGATGATGTCTCATAATTTTTTTTGTATAAGAAGTGCTATGAAAACACCAATTTCACGACCATTACATGTAACATGCAAAAATCATAGAATATCAAATTTTTACGAAGTTTATTGAAGTTTTGGGTTTTTTTAATTCGAAAAAAAACTGATCCTTCTTACATTTATTTCTTTGTTTAATGCGTCTCCACAGTTATTATTTTAAACAAAAATTCGAAACATTAATGACCCTTTTGTCTTACCTATTTAAAACTAATTTGTAAGAAACCAACTTTCTTTAAAAAACATCCATTTTTGCCAAACTCATATTTTGGAATATATCTCCTACTACTAATATATTACATTCTGACATGTAGGGAATAATTAGCAATTAGTTCTAAATAAACTAAGCCGAGTACGCAATCCACGTGTGTTTGTCAATTCCATTCTAACTTCGTAATTAATATTGTTAAACAGTAACACAATTTGGAATTAGCGACTCATTAATTCTCTTAATTTAGAATATCCACTCCATAAATACATGTCGGAAAAATAATTAACTCGAATACTTGAATTACGACTTAGCACCGCAACAGTTAATTATTCACCTAATGCTGTAAAGCCACAAAGAGAATGCGCTTTTATCCTAATTAACTACAGCGATTCTTCAATTTAAAGGCACTCGAGGAACTTAATAGCTTAGAATTAATTGAAATCCCCTTTTCAGGAAATCCTCGTTTTTGGATGAAGAAACAGAAAATCTTATAGATGAAAGACCTGGTTCTGAATCTCAAGAAAGTAACGAAATAAATTTTAACTACACTTATCCAGAAGGAAAGTCTTTATTTACAATCCTATTAAGAATCTCAAGAAACTTTCTGACTCTGGCTTCAATTTTGGAAGTAGTATACACTTTGCTGTACTTTTTGCCTGTTTATATTCTAAGGTAGGTACATATACTCTTGCTAAACCTTTACTTTTGATAATACTTACGATCACTTTATTTGATTGCGAAAGTAATTCTGTGAACGCCCAACCTTTATGAGATAATACTCCTTTCTTTTTTTCAGCCTCCTTTTGGATAACGAGAAAGAAACACAGGAATGGCACAATTATCTATATGCTTCGACTCTTTTCACTACATTGGTTTTTTCCACTTTCGCCGACTCTCAGCGAAAATATTATGGTCTAATGGGTGCTTTACGAATCAAAACTGCTGTAATGAATGCTATCTTTGAAAAGGTTTGGATAAGTACTCCTATTAAATTAAATTAAATTATTATTAGAGGAAATGGTTTTTATACTTCATATTTACTTTAACGAATGCTTGTAAGAGTCTTAAGGAATGAAACCATAATGATTCCATTCTGTTTCATCTAACCTTGTATGTAATGCATAATGGGAAACTAATTTAAAAATGGAGATTTTTTTAATGAATTTTTCAGATTATTGCCGTTGTAAAAGAAGATAATGTTCTAATAATGGCTGATACTTTAAGCCAATCATTTTAAGTTGTTAAAGAGAGATTAACTTTTTGGTATAGGATAGGTGGACTCCATTTCAAAATTTTCATTTTTTTAAGACTTAGATAATATTTGGCAATTAAGTATTTACTAGAGAGTAATTCTTAAATATAGTATTTTTTTAATTAAAATTGCCTAATGAAGTACATTAATTCATAAAATAAAATTGGAAGCAGAGAAATGAATAATTAATTCATTATAAATAATATGAGAAACTTCAACACATGAAGATCATATTTGCCTTATTTTTTCCTAGAATAATACCTCTATATAGCACTCGTTACAAGAATTAGTTTTTTTTTAACTAAACAAGAATTGAAAGCAATAATAAAGGGTGTTTTTGTAGAGGTATAGAACTTTAAATTTCAATAAAACAACGATGTATTATTCGATTGACATGAATTTTTTTATTCGAAAGATAATCTTGTAGCATTACATTTTAAATATGATCAAGCAAGGCGTAGATTCGTCGAATGGGCCCAAAACGAGATTGCCGTTGTTCCCGATTTTCATAAGCGAATTTTGTTTAGCGATGAAGCGCACTTCTGGTTGAATGGCTACGTCAACAAACAAAACTGCCGCATTTGGAGTGAAGCTAATCCACAAGTGTATGTCGAAACACCGTTACATCCAGAAAAACTAACTGTTTGGTTCGCTTTATGGGCTGGTGTTGTCCTTCTTCAAAAACGATGAAGGCCACAACGTTAGAGTCAATGGTGATCGGTATAGAGCCATGATTACTAACTTTTTCATTCCTGAATTGAACAATCATGATGTCCAGGAGCTGTGGTTCCAACAAGACGGCGCAACATGTCACACAATCGATTTATTGAAAGACACGTTTGGTGACCGCCTAATTTCACGTTTTGGACCTGTGAATTGGCCTCCAAGATCTTGTGATTTAACACCGCTAGACTATTTTCTGTGGGGCTATGTAAAGTCATTGGTCTATGCGGATAAGCCACAAACGCTTGACCATTTGGAAGACAATATTCGCCGTGTTATTGCCGATATATGGCCACAAATGTTGGAAAAAGTCATCGAAAATTGGACGTCCAGATTGGACTACATCCGAGCCAGTCGTGGCAGTCATATGCCAGAAATCATATTTAAAATCTAATGCCACAAGTTTATCTTTCAAATAAAAAAATTCATGTCAATCGAATAATACATTGTTGTTTTATTGCAATTTAAAGTTCTATACCTCTAAAAAAACACCCTTTACATAGGAACTTTACTCATAGTAAATGCTCTAGCTTATTGTTAAAAATAGAAAGTTCGCAAATGTTTACTGTTTGATTGCTATGTTCCCTAATATTTATTTTATTAAACTTATAAGTGATTTGCTGTACATTTTGTTCCTCTTTTGATTTCATAAGGTGTCATAAAAACATCATAACTGATAGGCTAATTAAAATTGCTAGTTCACAGAAAAGCAGCGAAATTGTGTGATATTCAAGCCTTTTAGTATAATTTCCTTATCTCTCTAAATCCTCGAATTTTTTACACTCGAATCAGATCCTAGAATATCGGAAGCATTTCTTGTTATAATACAATACAGTAATACCTCGAGGATTTTAAAATCTCGTAGATTCTTCTTTTGTTTGAGCGCTACACAACTCGATTACTCACTCCCCGCTTTATTTTAGCGGGCAGTGGCTAATACGCCTAGCCACATATTAAAAAAAATTCTCCAAACGGGTGATGGATATTTAGTCCATCCACATGAGCTAGTTGAAGCTAAAACGCATAAAAATCAATACAGATGGCAGAACGATACCTTTTTTTGCATTTCATGTCCCCTGATAGGTAGTTAAAAACAGTGTTTCTCGGTGTAAATCTACAAATTGTATTTGGATTACTATAAATAAAATTTCTTACTTTTGAAAAAAATTTCCGACATGTTTTAAGTATTCCCATACTTTTCTCTCATCTGAATGAATTAAGCAAATTTGCAATTAAAAAAAATGTTTTACTTAGGTTTTAGGGAAGCTTTTATATATGGCTAGAGGCTCTATCCACTGCTTACATAGAACAGAAAAATGACCTAGAAATTTTCGCTTTTCCTCCACTCGAGAGAGAGCACTTCGAATCATGTGAGAATGTTGGGGGACAGAAATATAAACGAACTTTGTTTACAATAAATGGTACAAGATTCTCTGGTTCAAAAATCTTTCATTATAGCTTTTCTGCTTGGAAAAAAGGTTTGCATATTATAAAGTTTCACAGTAAATAGCTCATCAAATTTGTGAAATAACTAATTTAAATTCTCAAAAATAGTACTTTATTTCTAACTTTTTATACTAAAATTAAATAAAATGTGAATATATACCAATTTAAATATATATTCTTATTCTGTATATATTCTAAGTGTATTCAATATCCATTCTAAGTAAGTATATATATATATATATATATTCTATGTTGTACAATTACACATATACTTTGTATTTAATTGTTATTGAAATGGTTATTACATAAATGTCGATTTTTCATGAAAAGTTTATTGTAATATGATTCATTAGTTCTGTCCTGAAAAGTAAGTTAAATGTCCTAAGTGAGGAGTGGCTAAAACGTCTAGCTCCCCCCCAGGAAAAATACCCTTGATCAGATATTTTTGTGACTAAATAACGTTTATAGGGGATGATAATATTACATTTATCAAGTACTTTATCACAGAAAAGTGTATTTTAGCTTTGTGCCCGTTAAAAGTTTAAGCTTGTGTACATGCTCGGACGTATCGTGCGGAATCAATGCTTAACCATAATAACTTGCTTCGTGTTATTTATTTCTTATTTATGGAGTGTGTGCTTGTTATACATGCTATAATTGTTATACAATTGATAAACTCATAGAAATGCGTGAGCACGACATTGAAGAACTTGAGTCTTTAGACCCAGTTCAATCAGGAGATCAAATGATGGTGCTGAGAATTTGACAAAAGGTCTCCGTTTAATTGAAAAAGAGTTACAAATTTTAGAAAATGTTGACTCCAACGAACAACGTATTTTTTCATCAAAACAAGGAAGAAAAAAATTATTAGCATGCTACGAGGAAATTTTGTGGTAGAAAAATCTTTGTTAGATTTATATATATATATATATATATATGAAACCTTCTACATCCAAATAACTTCGGATTGCGATTTTGTACTTGTGTTATTTAATACTTTATTAAATGTTTTTTTTTCTAAATTATTATATTCTTTCGTCTTCGGCCCCGACTAAAAATAATTTATATGTATTTATATCTGAAATTATACCCCGACTTACGCGAATTCAACTGACGTGGATATCACTCTGGCCCAACTATCGTGTAAGTTTGGGTACAAGAAAATTTTACTAAGTTAATTCGCTTCTTTGTAAATTTCTTTAAAGATTGTTTTACAGATCTTTGTCTGTTACATGCATATACCTCTTTAATAATATGTACTATTAGATTCTCTCTCACTGTGTGTGTGTTACATTAAGCCATTGTAAGACTATTATTCTCTGATAGTAAGGTTATTATCAGATTTGAATAATGACAAAATTTTCAAATAACTTAGATAACTTACTTGTAATCAAAACCAGAACTTCTATTGCTTGAGTATTAAAAAACTGTGTAACAAACCGTTGTATCAAGCATAATTAATGGTTTCAATTTACTTCATAAGAGAGGGGGGTATGCGGTGTACTTAAGGTATCTAACTACGTTCGAAACCTTGATGTTACAAAAGCGCGTTCAAAAGAATATTTTTTTAATATTTTGTGTAACTTAGATTATAATACAGATATAAAATTGTTTTAAGATTATTATTACAATAAAAATTATTTAAATGCAATATTTTGACAAAAAATGAACATAGAATTACATATTTTGAAAACAATCTCCTTTTTATAGAAAATTCTTCTATAATAATAATATTTTGTCTTAATATAGCTGAGACCTTTATATAAAGCTTGAACTAAGATTTTTGAAATGTAAGGTTTAGAAGAAGATTTACCCATATTTTAATGTATCAGAGTGGAGAAATTTAAACAAATAAACAACGATAATTATTTCATTTGGTAGTAACTCTGAAAATAATGTGAATTTTTCAAAAATCCTAGTTCAGGCTATCTGGAAAAGTCAACTATATATAAGCAAAATATTATTACTATAGAAACATTTTTCATTAAAGGAGAATTTATTGAAAATAGGCTTTGCGTCCATTTTTGTGCCAAAATATTGTATTTAATAAATTCTTTGTTGTAATAATATTTTTAAAATAACTTTATGCTTGTATTCTCATCTAAGTAACACTAAATGTTGGAAAAAAATTATTTTGTGCGCTTTTGAAACGCATGGTTCCGAACGTAGTCGGTTATCGTAAATCTATAGCATACTGTAAACTATCAAAAATGCAACAACATAAAACACTAGACACATCAAAGTCAAAATATTGTTGAATATAAAATACAAGGATCGATTTATTGAAATTAAAGCCCCATTCAACATGCACGATACAAAAATATTGGCGTTTCCCACAACCAGCATATAGGAGTAGTTAACTGCTCTATAACTACTTCAATATACATCAGTATTATAAGAAGGAGGTTTTGGATATGTCATTGGGATATGTCAGCCATTAGAATAAAAATTTATTCACATATT
The DNA here is from genome assembly GCA_019973935.1 of Trichonephila clavipes. Classification (NCBI taxonomy): domain Eukaryota; kingdom Metazoa; phylum Arthropoda; class Arachnida; order Araneae; family Nephilidae; genus Trichonephila; species Trichonephila clavipes. The sequence goes on along the minus strand of BMAU01003405.1, from coordinate 328,316 downwards.
TTACTTCTCTTTACGTTTGATCGTTGGAAAATTATTGTGAAAATAATTTTAACAAATAGTTTTTGTCTCGCAAAGATATACAAAGCTTTAAATATTAATTATACTATCATTGATGTACATTACAGTATATAACTATTTTTAACCTGTGCTTCAAAAATAAGCTCAATTATTTCCTAATAAAAAAGGTGCTTTTACCTAAAAACAGTTGATCTTTTTCTTCCCAGAACCTTGTATCAAAATTTAAGAAGTAAATATTTTTAAAACTATATTACAACGTAATACAATGATGTAGCTCCGTAAATAATCTATTCAAAATCCAAATATTATGCATTAACATATTTTGACACAATTAATGAATGACATGACATGAATTTTGACATAATTAATATGATTTTAAATCTGTATTACTTATAAAACAAATACAAAAAATTAATATAATTTATAAAAAAATCCCATCAGAATTCATACAAAGTTTTTTTTCACAGGCTTTAAAAGTATCGAAGCAATCGAAATACGTCAAACAACTTATAACTATTGACTGTGATAATGTGTTCCAAATGGTATGTGTTTCAAGTGAAATATGGGGAGGTCCTATTCGTTTGCTTATTGGAATTTATATTTTGTGGAGTTTCCTCGGACCTTCTTGCTTTGTTGGAATTGCAAGTGCAATGATTTTGATTCCTATGAATATTATAGTGGAGCAATTAGTAGGTCACTTTCAGGTAAGCAAAATTTTTTTCATTTAATAATCCTGAAATAAAAAAGTAAAAAAAAATAATCCTAATTTAAATATAATTGGATAATAATTACTCTACTAGATTTTTAATAACGCTTTTTCCATGTATATATTAAAGTAAAATGGTACTAAAATTAATTTTCAAAAATTTTTACAAATCAGTAAATGTTCGGTTTTTGGATAAGTTTGGAAACAAAAGTAATATCATCAAAGCCACATAAAATTATAACTTAGCTTTTTAAGCGTAAATAATAAATAACTCATCATTGAATTTTTCGAAAGAAAGCTAGATTCAGAATTATTTACATGAAATCGAAAAAAAATGTAACTTGAAATCTTAAAGTTATTTGAATTTTAAGCACAGTTGAAAAAATGTAATTATTTTAAAAATACAGGGTGATTCTAAAATCATGGGATAAACTTTGAGGGGTGATAGAACTCACTAAAACAAACATTTTTTAATGTCGTGGGTAGCCTAGTGGTTAGAGCATCGGACTCCAGACCGGAAGGCCTGGGTTCGATGCCCGATACCACCAAACACCCTCCGAGTACACACGGAGTACGTGCTCGTTAAATCAGTGGGTCCGTAGTCTTGTGGGCTTAATCACGAGCGCAGGGACTGGAGAATATTTCCCTCCTCTTCAGTTTCCATGCAGAAATTGTGGAGGTGGAGATAGAGGTGGTGTCGCCATCTATCGTCCCTTCGGGGAATTTCGCCGAGCTAAAATCGCACTGTCACCTGTATGGTGCTCAAGGCCAACGACAGGCGTACCTCTTGCCCATGCCACGATGAATTTCGTGGGCCTCGATCTGACTACGTCAGACAGGTGGCATCAGAAAACAACAACAAAAAAAAAACATTTTTTGTACAGGAATATATGAGTGGTTGCGAGGCACAAACAGAATAAACAACTCATTAACGGAAATATAAAAAGTTCATTAACAACAAACTTAACGAGTGGTTCCGTACAAAAAATATTAAAACAGTTTTAGAAATTACATTCACCAACAGTCCAACACTACTATAAATAGCCGTCAAGACGCAAGTCCTCTCGGGAGGTTGGTAGAAGGGGAAGAGAGGCGAGAAACCCCTGACCCTCCCTCAAAATTGGGGTGAAATTGAAAAAAATCACACTGTCACCTGTATGGTGCTCAAAGCTGTGGCCAACGGCAGGCGAAAATGTAGCTCCTTTCCACGATGAATTTTGAGGGTCTTGATCTGATGTTACTGTCGATCAGATGGCAAAAGTAACAACAGAGTTTTTAATTAAAAAAATCCAGAATTATATATATCATTCTCTGCATGTTCAATATACTCCTACTCCAAACGACGTTGGAAAAAAGTGTTTAAGAGAAAAGCTACTAACCATAGTACAATAAAATATTTTTTTAATTCAATATATCTAAATCTTGATCCCAGAAAAATGTCAGTTTATGCATTCCAAAAAATTACGGAAAAGAACAGAAATATATGGAAGAAAAACTTCACAGTCATTAGCACTGGCAATGGAGAATTTAATTAATAAGATTCTAATTGGCATCGATTAACAATATTAAGATTGATTTCTCATAACCTACAAAAATAGTTTTTGAAAGAAATTTAAACTGTTTTTAACTTTATAATCAATAAAAAAATATCAGATCAAGATAATATTAAAGAATACTATTAAAGCGAGAAATATAATTATTCTAAATTTTCCTTCTATCTCTCATGTCATGTCAGTAAGTTATTCCTATGGCTTATTTCTCTGATTATACTATTTGCCAGTACAATACCTCCTTTTAAAGCTTCTTACATGAATTATAAGTTTAAATACAATTAATTCTATTTATATTTAAACTGTGTTTTTTTTAAACATTTGTAAGCTTTACTTCACTCTTCCATAATATGCAAAGCACTTGCTCATTTTTTGAGCAAATGTATGCATATGGAATTTTATTGTTCGCAAATTAGATTGGTCAGACTATTAAAAATATTAAGATAGGAAAATGCCTGTAATATTTCCTAATTATTTATTGTTTTCTTATTTTTAAAGTATATGAAAACTTTTGTACTGATAGCATCCTTGAATGTGATCAGTCTTTAACATTAATACATAATTTTCTACTTAATAAACTACAACAATTCCAGAATAATTTTTTCCATTTTTGTTTCATTAAGTTTCAAAGATGTCAATAAAAACCCTGGACTATAAATTACGTTTTTAATCTTTTTTATGGAGTTATATATCTGAACTGAGGTGAAGAAATTTATCACGGTTGAAAAATATATAAACAATAGCATTTTGTAAAAATTAGAATTGTGGGTTACTATCATTTTATTCCATTTATAAACTTTTTCAATTAACAATTAAACTAAACATAATGACCAAATTACTTGTCACATCGCTGAGTATCCGAGATTTCCTACCATAGCTGTATAGATTCACAGTACTTTTAAATGTAATATAAACCTTCAATTTGCTTGTACTCTTAAGTAATTCATCAAACAATGTGAAATGCATATCCACATTTATCTCATATACCTTCTTTTTCACCAACATTTAGGTTTCGTGGCGGCTATTTCGAATGTTTTAATAATCTCTTAATATGTCTAAACCATTTCTGAATCATTTCTAAATTGATCAGAATTCATATTGTCATCTTAATACATCCAATTTCCATCCGGTTACAGATTCTCTATAGCAGGCTTGACAACTATGTCAAGATGATCGAAATACTCATTTCCAATTCTAAGGCATTTCACAGTGATTAAGGAGCTGATTTCAGCCCATTCGAAAGGTCCCCACACCATTAACCTTACTCTCGTAGTTTAGGCAAGCAATTCAATAAATCTGAAGGGTGAATTGCGGCGCTATTCTCAGTTGTTTCCTATAAAAATGTAAACTAGCTTTCATCAATCCGGAAAATTTATGATCACATTTTTATGTGCATTTTTTTTCTTCTTTCAGTAAGTTTTTCCATTCATAATAATGAATTGCCAACTGTTATAATCAAAGAATGTGAATTTTCATTTAAGATATTCGACGACTTGGGACAACTTTTTTTTAAAAAAAAGGGAGATATGGGGATTTTTTTGTGGTTTTTAGATTTATTTAGTACATATTAAGAAAAAAATGCTAAAATTAAAAAGAAAAAAAGAAATTATTATTACTAAAATTGGAAAAAAATTACATAAACGGGGCCCGTTCTGTACAAAAAAGTTTGTGAACAAATTTTCTATTTTTTAATTTTGATGTGTTGCTTTGCTAATCATTTTTAAAATGACCTGCAAGATAAAAGATATTTTAATTTTTACAAAAACTAGAGCACTTTATCTTAGTTTATATGAAACTGCTTTAAAAAACAATGATTATATTCACATAAGGGACTGTAAATTTTGTTATAAAACAGTGATAGGTAAATCTGAAGGTTAAAACACTTCAACTGTTACACAGAACATACACAAAAAATTTCAGTTAATTATTTTCAAACCTTTTGAGCAATCACTGTCCCCGTTTGAGCATTTTCAAAAAAACACATTTTGAGTAAAACGCATTTTAAAGTATGATATCTTGCTTTAAGTAGTGTATGTGTGCGGCATGTGCTTTTACTAAAACACTTGTAGTTTTTGTTCTAGTGAACGGAAAATAATAAACTTGGTATTTTTATGAAGCTAATAAGTTGGCCTGTTAAACAAAAGCCTAAAAAATTGTCAATTTTGGGCAAAATTAACAATTTTAGAGTAGTCGGGTACCTTAATCATTTACTGAAAAATTTACATTCCTAAAAAACTGTAATTCTTATACTCTGTAGTTATACATGCTTTTTCAATTCCTACTATTATAGCTCCCACTCGCTATATATTTATTAATTTGTCTTGGTGGAATTTTCAATCGTTAATAAAATACGTTTTAAAGCGCTCAATTGAGCTGAAATTTTATATACATGATTATTTTGGATGACAATACAGTAATTTAATTATAATTAATAAAAATTAGTTAATTAAAACTAATTATTCAAATAATTACGAATGCAGCCACGTTCGCATCATTTTTGGCGACTTAGCGACTATTTTAGCGACTTGTGTCTAAACTTGAAAAGATTTTTTTTCTCACATTTTAAAGCGCTCATTTGAGCAGAAATTTTCTAAACACTATTGTTTTGAGTAGAAATACGATAATTTAATTATAATTAATTAAAATTAATTGACTGAAACTAATTATTTAAAGAATGATAGATACAGCCACGTTGGTTTCATTTTTAGTGACTTAGGTCAAAACTTTAAAAGATTTTTTTTCTCACGTTTTAAAGCATTCAGTTGAACTGAAATTTTGTATACACGATTGTTTTGGATAACAATATTGTACTTTAATGATAATTAATAAAAATTAATTACCACTTAATGTTGTGATTCTGTCATATGTATATACTACATATTTATATTAATTGTAACTATTTAATAAAAAGCAGCTAAAATAAAAATTTTCTTTGTTGGTCTAAGTAGGAATTGACTTAAAATTTTTTTTTATATTACTTGTTATTACAAAGTTTGAAACTGTTTTCACTGAGCTGAAGTGTAGTTTTTAGGTCTTGCTTTATGATTTTTAGTGCATTTGTTTAATGTTTAGTTAATTGCGCTTATAAGTAAGATTTATTTTAAAAGCTCAATAAAAAAAAATCTACTACTCATCTCAATGAAACACGGTATCCGACTAGGTTGAAAAGGTGTTATTTAGGTGTTGAGATTATTAGGAAAAAAAAGAGAGAAGAAATATGAATATGGAGGAGAAGAAGGATGAAAGAGAATAAAAACTTATAAAAAAACTTTAATATCTTGTTTTTCCAATATATATTTACTTTCTCTAACTTATAAAATCCTTTATAAATGTGGTTTTTGAAGAATTAAACTGTCCCTATAAAAAAAAAAATTGCACGAAAAATGGGATATCTCCAAAACAACCCAATAAAGCTCAATGAAATTTGCAACACTTATTCAAATAAACCTTTTAAAGTGTAATAAACCACTGGTCTTAAGAGAGTTACATTTAATCATTTTTCATACACAGCCATTTTTAGCTTAAAACTTAATGTAATTTTGACGAAAAATCATTAACGTCAACTTTTTGTATATTGCTTATAAAATATTTATTTCTTAAAATATATCTTCTGTTCATGACACTTATATTAACAAATATCTCCTTGCAGTTCATGATACTTCAGATGGATGAAGGAGTATATTAATGAAATTAAAATTACATAATGCTCAACGTATTTTTATTTATACTGTTTTTCTTAACATTGAAAATTTTGCTAAAATTTTATAAAAAATGTTTTTTTTTTCAAAAACAAGAGGGGGTGCCCGTTATTTATTTAATAATTATGATTCTTAAAGCATATTGTTTTCTTTAAAATAATAAAATTCTTCTGAAAATTAATTTTTGAAAAATTAGTCTCCGAATCTAGTCGAATGCCTTAAACTTTTTTCCTACTATCAATGCTTTTTTTTTCTAATATTACACAGAAACAATCCGTTTCCAACTGAATTTAGACTTTGTTGATTTCTTAATGAAAAGGGAAGTAACTCATTTAAGAGAATCAAATATTTCTACAATTATACCACATAGTTTTATGATTAATTTTGCGCTTTATTTGAAGGTTTATGTTTAGTTTTATTGACAATGTGTGAGGACTTAAACAAAATAGCATTATAAAAACTTTATCGTTTATTTATGATTTTTATGTAAGCAAAATATACTCACAAGCACGCGGCAAAATAATAAATTTCTACGCACTGCATAGTATTTGGAAGCTTAATTGTACTAATGACATCTTTTTCATGTACTTTATTCCATTATTTTCTTGCACTTTTTTATACGCTTATGTTTTTCTGAGACCTCTCCCAAAACCTTAAGAGACTAATATTTATAAAATGAACTAAATTATATCTTTTCTTCTAAGCTTAATAAAATGGAAAATAAAAAATATATATTTACTCCTATAGTAAATATAAATGATATCCACGATTGATTTATTTACTATTAATGAATGCATTTTTTCCAATTGATATATTTTTAGAAGAAATTACTAGGAAAAAGGAACGAAAGAATTAATGTACTAACGGAGTTCTTGCAAGGCATCAAAGTAAGTGTTGTATATATAAATTAATTACTCTTACCTACAATTTTACATTTTTATCATAATGCATTAACTTTTGACAGTAAATAAAAAATATTTTTTAGGTTTTAAAATTTTATGCCTGGGAAGAGTATTTTTTCGAAAAAATTGTGTCCATTCGCAAAACAGAATTATCTGAAATAAGAAAAGCGGAATTTTTAAGGATGGCTTTTAGATTTCTTTTCCTTTCATCATTTTCTATGGTAAGTCATCCCGTTATACAATTCCCATTAATTTTTTAAACGTAGAATTGGTCTTCTGACTGACTTAAAACATTCAGTTATATTTGATTCACTGACAGTTAGCTATATGCAAGTGTGTTAAATAAAATTCAACTTTCTCGAAAATAATTAAGTAATAATTCTCTCTTCCCTTTCTCTTTGTTTTATTTAGTTGACTAGTTGTAAAAACTTGTACACGACTTCCTATATGAATTTTAACAAATCACATTGCGAGTCTTGACTGATATTATTTTATTACAATGAGTATTTAAAATTTTTAAGAAATGAGCAATCCACACACACAACCATTAGGAAAATGTAATCTGCAATAGACTTTTTATATCACAAAATTAAGCGTTATGCAAGATATTTATCACTAAGTCGAGGAAGATTTTGTTAAGGGTTATTGTCAGATGAACGATGCAATGATGATATTGCAAATTTAATGAATGTAGAGCGGGAAAATATGATAAAAAAGACAGGTGTCTGAAAATTTACGAAAAAATGTTGCACTTTTGAATATTAAACCTAAACCTAGTTTCGGATTTCAAATTTTAAGAAAGTAAGAAAGAGAGAGTTCTTAGATGGAGAAAAGCTCTTAAAAAACGCTTAAAAAATTAAGTAAGATAGTTAATCCGCTTACGATAGTTGATTGCATAGTGACATTGTACTTTTCAGAAAAACATGGGGACTATCGAAAGTGGACCTCAAAATTTTGAATCACGGTCAAGCGACAAAGTCATCTTGTTGACGTGGTGCAGAAGTCGTACTCGTCCCTTGATCATGGTTTAAAAATTACGAGGTCCGTCGCCAATAGCTTCCGAGGGCGACGCTAATTGAAATCACTTGATCAATCAAACTAGAGATGGATTTTGAATGGATTAAAGACTCAAACACAAGGCTTGATTGAAACATCGCTGACCACGGGCTTGCAACTTTGACAACTCGGCTATTGCGTCTGCAATTTGAACTGACATATAGCTAATAATCATCCTCTTCTATCGAATACAAAACTGAAAGAATTAATATACAATATTTTCCATACACTATGAATTAAATTTAATTAGATTAAAATCTAGTATGAATGTATGAAACAAATAAAATGCAATAATCACTACTAAAACCCTTATTGGTTGTTTTAAATTCCAAAACAGAGTTTCTCAACCATTCTAGCATAACATTATAACATTCAGTCAAAGCATAGTAATATTTTATTTACATTTTTCTCTTTAAAGAAACAAGATTAAATTAAATAATTATGATTTTTACTTTTTTTCCCAGGTATTATTGGTAACTTTTAGCTCCTTCATTCTTATGGGAAATTCACTTGACGCCCAAACTGTATTCGTTTCATTTTTTCTCATATGGTTGCTAAGAACACCTTTCAGAAGTATTCTTCATCTCCTAGCTCATTTTATTCAGGTTATAATTTACAAATATTCATTAACCGACTAGAATTTAAAATAATTAGTACTATCTTTAATTGTATGGCAGTTTATTCTATTGCTGAAACCAGTATTTCTTTCAGGGTTTCACATCAATAAAGAACATTCAAGCATTTTTAGAGGGTAAAGAGCTAATTAGTATTTCTACAAAGGAAGAAACACACGGTAATAAATGTTTAGTAAAAATATTAAAATTTTTCATTAGTTTTCACAAATGATAATCTAATGAATTTAAGTAATAACTAACCTTAGTCTAATTGTTTTATCTTAACTTCAAAATTTGCTATATTAAATTCTTACATCCAAAAAAGAATTTATAACAGAAAATTGCATGTTTTTAAATAGCTATATTAATATAGAATCAATGTTATAAATAATTTTGTATGCAATGCTGACACTTTTCGAAGACGATTATTTATATGTACCTAAGTTTTTTTTCAGCAACTATATATTTTGGCTAAGGAATTATATCAGATAGCTCCAATAGCTATATATAATAGTTTAAATTCCAATATTATATCAGCTGAAGTAAGTTATTTCTTAAAAAATTTCATAAATTTATTCTTAAATAATTCATTACATTTACATTTTCATAAATTATATATATAAATGGGAAATATCATTGAAAATTTAAACGCAATATAATTTCTTTCAAGTCAAGGTTTTTGTTTGTTTGTTTATTTGTTTGTGTTTTAAGAACATTGCAGCTGGTGAAAAAAATGTTGATTTTTTTCTGCAAACGATATTATGATATGATGTTTTCCTAAATATTAAATACAACTTACCGTAAAGTTGAAATTCATTTACTTCCTTTTATAAAAAGAGTGGTATGCTTAAGAAATTTATAAATAATATATATATAAATTCAAATATGTATCAAAATTTTAGAACTAAACACCAACTATACATATACTGTGTGTGTGAAATCTTCACATTCCACACAATATGTAATTTCTACGTAGTAAGCTTATAAATATTTATCCACCTGCTTCTTTCTTCATTCATTTGTAGTATTTCACATTCAGAAGAAAACAATACATTTAATTTATATACAATAAACCTGATTTTCCACACCGTAATAAAATTCACGCATTAAAGTTATGAAAAAACAGCCCAGCTGTAAAACTAAAGAATTAACTCAGTTCTTCAGACATTTTAGTACTCATGCCGATATTTTCACATTTAAATATATTATAAATCAAAATGTGTGTGATAGATAGTTGTTCGATGACTTTTCATTGAATATAAAAATGAAAAAGAGCTACTTTAGGATTCAAATACTGATTATACAAATAATCAATGATTATGTGTTTCTCTCTTCGAGTTTATAATTAACATAACCGAATATGTCTGTGGATATCATTGAAACCGAAAGAAGAATATTCATTTACGTGGTTTATCTTCTAGACTTCCTTATATAAAAAATGAAATATAAAATGGAATTTTAATTTACCACTCCATAAAAATTTTTAATATTTGAAATAGTCAAAATGACATATTAACCAATTTATTTGTTACATAAACAAATGGACAAAGAAATAAACATTTGATATATATTTACTATTTACCTAAATGAGTGTTCACATTATAATTGAAGGTTTAGAATTCAATAAAAATGTTTAGTTAAATGATTTATCCCCTTAGGTGATTTTCCCATCAATCTTTTTAATGACTTAAGTACTCTTCAATATTAACTGAATAAGTGTAACAAGATAAAGGGTGTTTTTTTTAGAGGTATAGAACTTTAAATTGCAATAAAACAACGATGTATTATTCGATTGACATGAATTTTTTTTATTCGAAAGATAATCGTGTGGCATTACATTTTAAATCTGACTTCTGGCATAGGACTGCCACGGCTGGCTCGGATGACGTCCAATTTTCGATGACTTTTTCCAACATTTGTGGCCTTCGATGACTTTTTCCAACATATCGACAATAACACGGCGAATATTGTCTTCCAAATGGTCAATCGTTTGTGGCTTATCCGCATAGACCAATGACTTTACATAGCCCCACAGAAAATAGTCTAGCGGTGTTAAATCACAAGATCTTGGAGGTCAATTCACAGGTCCAAAACGTGAAATTAGGCGGTCACCAAACGTGTCTTTCAATAAATCTATTGTGACACGAGCTGTGTGACATGTTGCACCGTCTTGTTGGAACCACAGCTCCTGGACATCATGATTGTTCAATTCAGGAATGAAAAAGTTAGTAATCATGGCTCTATACCGATCACCATTGACTGTAACGTTGTGGCCTTCATCGTTTTTGAAGAAGGATTCCACCATTCCATAAAGCGCACCCAACAGTTAGTTTTTCTGGATGTAATGGTGTTTCGACATACACTTGTGGATTAGCTTCACTCCAAATGCGGCAGTTTTGTTTGTTGACGTAGCCATTCAACCAGAAGCGCGCTTCATTGCTAAACAAAATTCGCCTATGAAAATCGGGAACAACGGCAATCTCGTTTTGGGCCCATTCGACGAATCTACGCCTTGCTTGATGATCGTTTCGATGAATTGCCAAACCAAACTGAGAATAAATCACTTGACAGCTGTTAAATCGGTCACCATCTTGGAAAGTAATGCCAACTTAAAACTTCTATACCTGGAAAAAAACACTCTTTATATAGTTAAGGTATCCGACTACGTTCGGAACTGTGATTTTAAAAAAGCGCATAAATGGATACGTTTCATCATATTTAGTGTCACTCAGACTAGAATGCATGCATAAAATTGTTTTAAGGACATTTTAACAAAAAAAATTTATTTCAATATAATATTTTGGCAAAAATTAACTTAGTATAATATTTTTTCCAAATGTTCTCCTTTTGTTAAAAATGGTTCTATTATGATTATAATTTGCCTCTATATAGCTCAGACCTCTCTACAGAGGCTCAACTAGAATTTTTGAAAAATTCACATTATTTTCAGAGTTACCACCAATTGAAATAATTATTCGCGTTTTTTTCTTAAAATTACTCCCATCTGTTGTCGTAAAATATGAATAAACCCACTTCTAAGCTATATATTTCAAAAATTCTAGTTGAGCCTCTGTAGAGAGGTCTGAGCTATATACAGGCAAAATATTATTATAATAGAAGCATTTTTCACAAAAGGAGAACATTTGGAAAAAAGATTATTCTAAGTTAATTTTTCGCCAAAATATTATATTTAAATAATTTTTTTTTCAAAATTTCCTTAAAACAATTTTATGCATATATTCTAATCTAAGTGACACTAAATAGTATGAAAATTATCCATTTATGCGCTTTTGCAAATCATGGTTCCGAACGTAGTCGGATACCTTAAGAAAAGCAAGTCATTTGTTTAGATGATTAATTAATGACTTCATTTTTTTAATGTAAATTGTTAAATGTTTACCACTTAAATGCATATTATTTCTACAAGTGGGGAATAGTTTCTTAAGTTAAACGATGAATAAAACAGACACACACGATCAGCTGAGACACTGTCTCCATAAACTGTCTGTAATTTGTATTACTTGAGAAACTATTTTCAAAATCAAACTAAACAAGTGCTGGTATCAGCATGAAAATTTACTGTTACAGGAATTTGTGTATTGACGAGTATTCTCATAGTGCGTTGTTTGGATGGAAAAAATTGTACCTTTCTATTATTCAAATTATATTTTCGTCATTATTCAAGTTATATCTTCATTATTATTCAAACTGTATTTTTATCATTAATCAAATTATATTTTTATTAGTAATGTGCTTTGTGTGTTTAATTATATATGCTTTACTTAATTTATATTCAATTCTTATTATTATTTACAATCTCTATTTTATATGTATTTTGTATAAAATAATTAGTTTTACTGTCATGCATTTTGTTTTTGTTGTTACTAATGCCACCTGATTGGCAACGGCCATATCAAGGCCCACATAATTCATCACGGCAAAAGGCTAAGTGACACCTGTCGTTAGCCGTAGCTATAAGCACCATGCAGGTGACAGAACGATTTAGCTCGGTTTCACCCAAATTTTGTGGAAGAATACCCTAGAGGTGGTCAGGGGCCTCCCACCTCTCTTCCCCCTTCCATCTAACACACGAGAGGACTTGCGGTTCGACGGCTATATAAAGTACCCCCGCGAAGACACTATGTGACAAATCTATACGGAACTTTATCACTAACCTTCTGAGTCGTCTTTTTTAGGGAAATATAATTCCCTACCTTTTTCCAATCAGCTCCAAAAAGAGGACAGGATTCCTTGTTATGTAGATTAGATAAACTATTTAAGTCAAACGGAATAGTAAAATTAGAGCAGTAGGAGAGAGAGATTGAAGCAGAAAGTTATAGTGAAGTTAAATTTATTATTGAAGATTTCTTGTTGAATAATTTAATCTCCGAAAACGCTGAGCTGAACTGCAGTGTGGTAAATATTGATTAAAGTCTCATTTTTATATTAGGAGTAAGATTAAAGTTAAATGTTCAATAGGAACATTATAGAATATAATTCTGGGATCTCTTATCGTGGTAATCTCTGCGTGATCGATATTCTAATCGTTAATTAATTGGATCATTAAATATTTAAGTTAATTTAAAGGACATTCCCTTTAAAACCTCATAATACTATTTAGATATATTTGTTAATAAGTCTTTGATTCTATTTGGGAAAGATTACCAAATAAAGAAAGTTATTTATAAAAATGGCTACTGGCTCTTATCTGACTCCTATTTATTCTCGTTCTCAAAGTGAGGTCCAAGGGGACCTTCACAACTATACATTTACAAATGTTCATGTCTTCTCCGGGATTCGAACCCAGACCCTAACGGCAAAGCAGTCAGCGTCGCTAACCACTGTTCCGGATGGGCCACTGCATTTTACCATGAATTTTATCAATGCCATCGACTGTATTTATCTTTTACACGATGGCAACAAGTTGTTTGCTTCGACTTGTTTGTGTAATATAATCTGAGTGGAATGTTCAGTTTCTTTACTTTCCCTCGCTAGGAGAGGATATCGCCGCATGAAGTTGCTGGCATTTGTCTAAATCTTTATACGCAAAATTAAAGTTAAGTTTTTAAAAGCAAGATTCATTTTTACATTAGTCCCGTGTGGCGGACATGCGTAAAAAGTAGTGACCATTGGCTATTTAAATCGTAACTTTTGAGAAAAACAAAACATATTCTCAAATTTCAAGATGTTTAGAATATTTTGTGGCCGGCTGGAGTAAAACAAATAAATAAATAAAAAAAAACTTGGAAAAATTTAAAATGAACTCGTGTCATCGTATGCACCGGTTGAAACAGTGTGTGAATTCGTTATTTATGTGCAATGATAGTTTTTTTAGATGTAAGCTTAAAAGGGGCAAAGGCAACACCCGGAAAGTTGATTTTTTTACCCATTTTTTTTAAAATTCCTACCATTACAGGTAATTAATTTCTCTTGCGTTTTTCGAATAATATACGTTTATGTTAACCAAGCAAATAAGTATTAGTAATAAAAAATTGTCAATTTCATAAAATAAACCCATCTTTTTGATACAATATTTTAACAGCTCAACTTACTCTGTGATTGACGAGTATACTAGTAATTGCTTAATTTCCTTGACACACATAATTGCTCGCTCTCAAACTGGAGCGCCACAGTTAACTGGATAAATTTTATTAATTAATCGAGATGTTAAAAATACCCTGCAGTTACTTAACTATTACGCATCGGATTAAGTTATGAGTTCTAAATCTCGTGAATAGTGTTAAAATATATATTTCGTTGCATTCTTAAAAACAAATATTCCATTATCATGAATATTTTTGTAAAATAATAATTATATTTGGAAGTAGTCATGGGAAAAACGCCACTGCTATTAGATTCTGTCAAAACTCTTAAGGTATCCGACTACGTTCGGAACCGTGATTTTAAAAAGTGCATAAATGGATGATTTTCATGATATTTAGTGTCACTTAGATTAGAATATATGCATAAAATTGTTTTAAGGACATTTTGACAAAAAAAATTTATTTAAATACAATATTTTGGCAAAGAATTAACTCAGAATATTCTTTTTTCTAAATTTTCTCCTTTTGTGAAAAATGCTTCTATTAGAATAATATTTTGCCTGTATATAGCTCAGACCTCTCTACAGAGGCTCAACTAGAATTTTTGAAATATATAACTTAGAAGTGGGTTTTTTCATATTTTACGACAACAGGTGGGAGCAATTTTAAGAAAAAAAACGCTAATAATTATTTCAATTGGTGGTAACTCTGAAAATAATATGAATTTTTCAAAAATTCTAGTTGAGTCTCTGTAGAGAAGTCTGAGCTATATACTAACAAAATGTTATTATAATAGAACCCTTTTTCCCAAAAGGAGAACATTTGGAAAAAAGATTATTCTAAGGTAATTTTTTACCAAAATATTATATTTGAATAATTTTTTTTTGTCAAAATGTCCTTAAAACAATTTTATGCATGTATTATTATCAAAGTGACACTAAATCTCATGAAAATTAGATTCTGTATCATTCCAACCTCGCAAGAACTTTGCTGTCCAATAATTTGTAGGAAACTTGTAGACCGTAAGAAACACTTGAGTAGATAAATGTGCTTGGTTAATGCGTAAAACGTCTTTTAATTAAACGTTACCATTCTAGGGAATAGCGTGCTACTGACTAACGCTTCTTTTTGCTGGGAGGGACTAGACATTCCTAGCCTGAAGTACCTAAATCTGCGCATTCCGGAAGGATCCTTGATTGCAGTAGTAGGCGAAACAAGAAGTGGTAAATCGTCTTTATTGCGAGCTCTATTGGGTGAAATGAAGAAAACCGATGGGATGGGTTGCATTAAAGTAAGTATTCCCAGAAACGGCCATTAAAAAGCTAATAAAAGTAATACATAGAGTTAGGTAGGGAAAGGATGTTGTCTGCAGTCAAATTTGCAATAAATTCAGATGTTAAATTCATTTAAGTAAATTATCAAAGAATATCAAAAGATCAAAGATTTATAGAGCTTGTTAATGCGTTATTCTTATATGTTGGAGAATTAAGGAAATTACAATGTTGTTGTATTAAAGTGTCATTTATCTTTAAAAATTTTAATAGATTTTACCAATAAGATTGAGAGATATATATTCAATTTTTTTAAGAAAAATATTCTTGAATTTTATGCTAGGAAAAGATAAGTTTGCAACATTTTTCCTCATGGAATCAAATTATTCATAATATAATGTTATAAGAATATAAGTTAGAATTTCACCAAGGGGACATTTATCATTGATTTTTATCAGAAATATTTTATACTCTGAGAAAAATGGAATATCCATTTAAATATTTTCTAAGGGTTTATATATATATTTCATTATTTTCGAATAAAACTGTTAAATTATCAAAGATATACAGTAGAACCTGTTTTTGTGCGGTCCTTTTTTTATGCGATTTATTTTTGTTGGATTTAATTTTAGTTTCAGCGCAATCTTTTTTTATGCGGTGTATATGAACTTCAACGTTTTTGTGGCGTCATTGTAATGATTTTTATCAATGTACATACATACACTTCAAGACGCTCTGTTCATTTTTTATGAATAATCTCCCCACAATGCTCGTTCAATTGCTTTTTCTCGACGCTCTAGCAGCAAGCGCTTGATCGAAGACGAAACTATCAATGACAGTGAAATAATCAATAATTTGATAAATTATGAAGACGGACAAGAAGTACCGGATTCTTTGAGAGCGGATAAAATATATGTTGGGATCCAGATTTCTAATAAATCGGTAACGCATTTTCTTAAAATAGATACCAATTCCGAAAGGAGTTAAAAATTCCAAAAAGAGCTTCAATCATGTATATCTAGTTATTGCAATGTTTACAAGCAACTGACCAACCGAAATTCATCGCAAAGACTTATCACTCACTTTAAGATGCAAAAAAAAAATTTGAAATTGTATCTTCATGTGACGAAAGCGACTTTGAACTAATTCATCACAGGAAGATGAGCGCTTTTGATTACAACGATTTGCAGTGAATTATGTATGAACCTTTTGAAAATTTCTCCATTTATACAATGAAAAATTAAATGTTTTTTAAAATGTTTCCATGTGTACTTTAATTATTTATTTTGTTTGAAAGTTCTATCTCATACATTTCGTAAAGAATTGACGTATTTTCTAAGTGCGATTTTCTTTATGTGGTCCCTCTCCGCCGCATAATTTTTTTTTTTATGTAGTATGCCAACAAAGTTGTTTGTTATATGTAAGTATTTATGAAATTTTCGGATATTTTTTGTACGATTTCTTTTTATGCGGTTCCCATCTACCGCACAAAAACACACAGGTTTTACTGTACTTATAACTGATATTTAAACATTCCTAGACTATGAGTTCTGTTTTATAAATATGTATCTTTTTCAGTATATTACAGCAGTGAATCTTTATTACATTTTCTTACATGTATAATAATTGTGTTGTTCATCTTATCCAGCTGTTGTTTTTGGATTATTATTCATACATTCGTATTCAGTAAATAGAAATTAATGTCTAAAAAAATTATAAGGAACTGCATGGCATTTCTAACTTCTTTAGATACAGAGGTAAACACATTTACAATGTGTTAAGTAATTATAAGACAAAAAATGAATTGAGGCATTTTTGAAAAAAGACATAATATGTAGATTTTAGCCGGTGTATTTAAAATGTATTATGGAATACTTTATGTTTTAGTTTTAACTCTAAAAAAGAACTTATTTTTTTTAAACTCTACTCGATTTTTTCTCCAAAAATTATATAATGTGTTTGTTAGAAGAATTATAAGACCATCTAAGAAAATTAACATATTATGCACCATATCATATTCTTTATAAAAAGAACATGTTTTTATGTCTGAGAAGCAAATGCAAAGGTTTTGATTGCGTTATCTATTATTTATTTAAAGATGCTGTGGGTTAAAGAATAATTTGAGTGAGAAATGAGAAAAATGTTATTTTATACGAATAATGGTAAATTAGAAAGACAAAGAGCTAGGTTATGGTTGCATTCTATAACTGCAATTCACAATGTCATAATTTGAAAAGATTGTTAAAAATAATAATATGACCTGGAAGAGGAAAAACATTTTGACAGCACTGTACAATCCACAAATACTTCGGTAAACCACTAAAAAAGTATTTCGATCCAAATTTGTTTCATTTCATCAAAAGAATTAAGCTTCACATGCCATAGTTTGAAATAATTTTAATACGCAAAGTTTAAGAAAGAAACGACAAAATTATTGAAAAATCATTGAAAACGAAGAGGCAAAAAATCTCATGTCTTCGAATGACGAGTAAAAACATACTGTATGTTTTCAGATGATAAGAAATTTAACCTTAATGATCTAACGGCTTTGAACATTTTTGGAATGACTTGAGGACGAAACCGAAAGACTTTCTCTATCGACAAATAAGATCAGTAATGATTTGGGAAACATTTACCCATGATGAGTTACACGAATTACAGCGAATTTCAGGACGTAT
Organism: Trichonephila clavipes; assembly: GCA_019973935.1. NCBI lineage: Eukaryota > Metazoa > Arthropoda > Arachnida > Araneae > Nephilidae > Trichonephila > Trichonephila clavipes. The sequence continues at coordinate 310,280 of BMAU01003405.1, read as the reverse complement.
GGGCTCTGTTCAATGTCAAGCTGTGCTGCATGTTAATATGATACCGTTTCGTCCTATTTTAGGGGGTACTAACTGGATATTTTGGCAAGACAATACTTCTTGCCCTGCATTGTAATCCACCCAAAAAGGATTTCAAAAAGAGAAAGTTAATTTTTTTGCCATGGTGAAATCGAAGTCGAGAACTGTGCCCCATGGAAAACCTTTGAGGTACATTATGTTCCAAAGTATATGCGAATAATAAACAATTCTCATCTTCCACTAAGTTGGAAGTAGCCACTGTAAGGGAATCACAATATTTCTAAAATTGAACTTAACCACCTTGCCATTTCAGAGTAAAACGAAATGTTTGAAATTATAAATATTACATACATTTTTATACTCTGTTGTTCTTAGGCAAACGATCTTATAACTTAACAGTGTATTTTTCATTTGTTTCTAATATTTTCTTAACTTAAACATTTATGACATTATTCAATATTATTGAAACCTAATTATAACAGATGTATAAAAATATCGCATTTCATGTAGCCGCCCAACAAGTATAGTGGTTAGTGAAGCTGACTGTGGTGCCGTAAGGCTTGGGCTTGAATCCCGGAGAAGGCATGGATGTTTGAAAAGGTATAGTACCTTTGCGGCATGGAGGTGCTCGAAATATCCGTCTCGGGAGGTTGATGGAAGGGGAAGAAAGGTTGGAGACCTCTGACCCCCCAGGGGGCTCTCCCTCAAAATTGGGGTGGAACCTAGCCAAATCATACTGTCACCTGCAGGGTGCTCAAAGCTACGGCTAACGGCTGGCGTACACCTAGCCCCTTGCCACGATGAATTTCGTGGGCCTTGATCTGATGTTACAGTCGATCAGGTGGCATAAGTAACAACAACAACACATTACATGTATTTCAATTATAATTTGATCCTTTATTTCCTAATTTCCCCAATTGAAGAGGTCTTTTAATTTCTTAACGGATTATACATTTGTCTTTTTAGGGTAACTTAGCATTAGTGGGAGAGAAAGCATGGATTCAAAACACAACACTGGAGAAAAATATCGTATTTTTAAAACCAAAAGACGAAAAAATGTACAGAAAAACTTTGGAAACATGCGCTTTACTTTCAGATATTGATAGCTTACCAGCTGGAGATGAAACTGAGATTGGAGAAAAGGTAACCTGTTTATCTCTATTCTAAACTTATGGAAATTTGTATGCTTATTTTTGAAGTAAATAAAGTTTTAATTCTGTTAGAATGAATTGTGTATTCATGAATTTGTTCTCTTAATACAGGGTGTTCCTTTATCTCGAGATCAAAATTTGAAAATAGAACTGGCCAGAGCGGTTTATCAAAATGCGGACATTTACCTTCTGGATAATCCTCTCAAACATTTAGACACTTCCTTAGCTGAACATCTCTACCATAGAGTGATCGGTCGGAGTGGTCTCTTGAAACTGAAGGTTATTTTTCTCTTTTCTTCTTTTTGTATGAAATTCTCATATTCAGTGGTATGCAAATAAATTATATTTTGATTTGTTTTATACACTCCTTCCAAAAGTTTATAATGTTATAACTTTTTGTACCATGACAGACTTGTAATTTATGTAAAAAAAAATTCGTGAGCCTAGGTTTATAGCAAAGTCTTATTCAGGATAACATATTTTGTTCTCCTCTATATTTTTGACACAAAATAACTTCCTCTATTAATTTAAGTTCCCTTAATTTTCTATGGCTCTACTCTATTATAACATATTATATTATATTATAACATAAAATTTCTTATAGTGTTCCAATTATAATATTATGTTCGAACAAATACTGAAGATTTTCTTGAGTTTCTAATGATAAGAGTAAGTATCACTTTTGTTTAAGTCATTACTTTAAGCCAGTGCTTCTCAAACTTTCAATACTGGCGCCCCCCTTTTCGATCACAATTTTTTTCGAGCCCCCGACTTATACATTAATAATGTACTGAATGCAATAATAATGCACTTTGACGCTAAAGCTACAATAGGCGATCTTAATTATAAACCATACAAATTAGTAACATAAGTATTAAATTTTGTATACTACTTTTAAGCAAAAATAAATAAATAAATAAAATAATAGGATAATTATTATGTTATTTTTCCTTTCTCTAATTTTTAAATTGAACATATTGCAAAATGTGATGGCTGCTTAGAAAACAAAATATAGATATCTGCTAAATATAGAAAAAGAACTCAGAGGGTCAATTTCTAATCATAAGCATTCCTTATAAAAACTTTGCTTTCCAAGACAAGCTCATGGACGTCATTAATACTTATTAAACTTGTTCTTAATTTAGTATTAATTAATTAGTTATAAAATATTCTGTGCAGCACTGATACATTAAAAGTATACCGGCTGAAGTGCCCGCTCTTTGCTCGAGTTCCTTTATAAGAAAATAAAACATTATTGATATAATAGCTGAATTGTAAGGGAAGCACAAAGCCAAGTGCTCGACAATGTTTACAAAAACGTAAAATGATTTTTTTTAAATCGTTGCTCAAATTATAATTAGTTTTAAACGAATTGTAATTTTAAGCCTCACAGAGAATTAGCATTTATAATTGATGTTATACAGTAGCGCACACAGGAATTTTTCAAGGGGGAGTCCGGGGTCGAAAGTTCACCAATCTTGTATCAGGTTCCTTTTGATTTTGTCGATTTTCGGGAACAAAACACAGTAAAAACTAATTCTTGAATAAATAATTAGCATTAACTAATAAAATTAATCATTAATAACAAATACTTAACTAAATTTTGCGTACTATAAACTTAGAATTATAATCAATCGGAAAAAATCAAGGGCTTTGGGGGGTTCCGGACCCCCCTTGTGTGCGCCACAGATGTTAAGTAATGATCAATAATATAAAATATCGATGAAGAATAATTGTATTATTTTTAATATTTAGAGTGAAAAGACTTCAACATGTTTTAACACGGGAGCAGGCGCGCACTCGGTACGGTCGGGGTTATTGAGTCACCCCAATCCTTTTTTTTATAATTATTTTATTGTACACGATACAAATCATGATTCCAGTGAATAATTTAGCTAAGAGAAAGTTTACTTACCTACTTTCAAGGACTTTTCAATTTTTCTTTGGTAATAAATAAACAGTTTTGCCAGAATTAACGATTTCGTAATCTGTGTGTCCCGCGCGACCACTTCCGGGTAAAAAGTATATTCATTATGATAATATGTATGTTACTGCTAAAAAATTGCGTGAAACGTTTTTCGTTATGCTTTATACATTGAGAATATTTATAAAAATATGTCTTGGCCAAGTAATCCTTCATGTGCTTGTGTGTGTGTGTGTGTGTGCTCTCCGTGGTTTTCCAAATATCATAAAACTCTTTTGCATGAAAAAAAAAAAAGCGCAACAGAGAACACGTAAGAGAGGGGGTCATAACTAACTGTACCAATAACTTAGAAGGTCAAACAGATTACAGCTATAATGTGCAGTATTTCAAAAATAATGACAGTGATGAATTTTTTATGTTCCTAAAGTTTTTCGATTCTGGGTCCGGGATCTGGTTTTTCTCTGAAAGAGTAGTATGTTAGGTTAAAAAAAAGCGTAATAAAAAAAATCTCTCATCACGGGATGACAACAAATCAAATAAAAGTTTTTTATTTGGTTATTGGATCAAAGATAGCTAATTAGGTATTGAAGAAGTTTTTATTTTTGATGGCTTAATATCGCCCATAAATTATATCAGAGTAAGAGTGCATTTTTTATTATGTCTGAAAGTATTTTGTTTTAATTCATTCCAGTAAACTAATTATTTTTTAAATCTTTTATTTTCGATATGCTCGCGCCCCCCAGGGGGCGCGCCCCACAGTTTGAGAAGCACTGTTTTAAGCGCTAGTTAACTCGGAATTGCAGTAGCAAATGCTTAATGAAAAATAACATTTAGCAGGAGGTTTAAAACAGGCTTTTATAATTGACTATTTAAAAAATAGAGAGAGAGGTTGATGTATATTTTTAAAATCTTCTATATTTAAACTAAACTCAGTGGCACAACAGTCCAAAAGGGCCAAGGCCTACTGTGCCCATCTCAGTATGCGTGACCATAGGGCGCTGAGGTGTATGAGCAAATGACCCGAACAGGTGGTCAGTCTGAAGCGAAATCCCGAGTGTTTACTCCCCAAGCAAGCTTGGTACTCATTTATCAACCAACTGAAGGAATGAAAGGCTGACTTGACCTTGCCCAGTCCGAGGATAGAACACCGGACCTGTGGTGGGGAAGCAAAATACGCTTCCATTTGGCCACTGAGTCTCCTATATAATAATAAAATAAAATATATATAATTATAATAAAACATTAATGGAAAAATATCATACTTCAAAACTAAAATTCACGGATAAATTTTACATATTTTGTATACGATTTAGTTTAACTAATGACTGAGTTTAAAAATAAATTATTGTTTATTAATTTTCAGACCAGAATATTCACCACAACGAAAGAAGACTTTTTGCCTCTCGTCGACACCATTTTATTTTTAAAAGATGGTCGGATTTTAGAACAGGGAACTTATGAACAACTCAAGGAAAAACAAGGTTATTTTGTTGAATATTTAAGAACTGTTCAGTCACCCAATACTCCTGAGAAAGAAATATGCCACATCGAAAGACAAGAACAAAACGAAGTGTGAGTATGCATTATGAAAATTACATGTGCGTATTTTCCGCATATTTCCGTGCATAAGCCGAAAATTTTCGGAACAATTTTAAAGTTTAAGTGAAGAGGTCGTCTTATATATGGATTTACTAATCTCTAAAAAAACGTAGCTCATGAAAAGCTACATAAATGCTTGAAAGTCAGGTCTGAAACCGAGTTTACGAAGAGTTCCTAAAATTGGCATTCACTCATTGGGATATAAGCTGCTGTTTGTAAGAAGTGCAACACCATGAAGGAATCATCAGAATTAAATGAAATTTAATGCACAAACGACTTATATTTGTACAAATAAATGGCGAAATTTTCAAAGAAAGAAAAACAATATTAAGTGTCCAAAATCAGTATTTGGTGTTGGCACCACGCGTGGCAGTAAGTGTTGCTATACGACGTGGCATGAAGTCAAACAAATTTTGAATGTCTGCTTGAGGAAGACAATTCTATATTGCTTGTATGCGCAGCAAAAGTTCGTCGTTTGAAGCTACACAACGCGGATCACGAGCGAGACGCCGACCAACCAAATCCTACACGTGCTCAATAGGCGACATATCCGGTGAATAAGCAGGACAAGAAAAAAGTTGCATGTGTTGGGCTGAACAAAAGTCTCGAACAGTCTCTGCGACATGTGGGCGTGCATTATCCTGCTGAAAGATAGCTCCAAGGATACCTTGAAGGATGGGAACGACTTGGGACTGTAGCACTTCATGAACGTATCTGTTGCTATTGAGATTACCCACAATTCATAGCAAATTGGATCGTCCATGATACGAAATCGCACCCCAAACCATAACTCCGGGTGTAAGGCCACTATGTCGCTCGATAACGCACTCCAGAAGGCACCGTTCACCGGCATAGCGTCTAACACGAATACGGCCATCATGGTCCCACAAATTGAAGCATGATTCATCTGAAAAGACAACTTGATGTCAATCTGCCTGCCAGGTTCTGTGCTCATAAGCCCATTGCAGACGCAGCCGTCAAAAGTTTGCCGTGAGGGAGATCCTGTATAAGGGCACGCAATCCACGGTGAAGCAGATGTTGACGAGTTGGCGAAGCCGACATTAGCACACATGTAATAGTAGACCAACATGCTGCCAACTGCCTGGAGGAAGCTGTACGGTCATTCACCGCCATGCGGAGCAGGTGTCGTTCATCACGCGCTGTCGTCACCTTTCGTCGTTCACTGCCAGTTTTTTTAGTTGTTCGGTGCTCGTCGGTCCACTGCTTCTGAACTCACATCACTGGGGAACTGTTCCGCTGCGCACAAGCTCCTATTGCGCGATAGGAAAATTCTCCTTCTTGAAGGCCGATAATCCTCCCCCATTCAAACTCCGTAAGTTGTTGGAATTTCTCCCTATTTCATCGTGGAGGCATACTTATGTCTCACTAAACATTCACCACTAACAAATAATCATTAACTATTTTCAAGGTCCCACTACAGCCCTCCATTTATAAGCTTTCAGCATAAGTTCGGAGGGCGCTGCGCACGCCACGCATGCGCGGGGGCTCTGAAACTTTACTATTTTACGCAACATCCTATAATTGATATTTGCTGCAAAGTTCATTTAATTCTCATGATTCCTTCATGATATTGCAAATTTTTACAAACAGCAGTGTATGAATACATATATGAACATCGTGAAGCAATATTTTTTACCAGGACATGTAATATTGGTCGAAGATCACGTGCCATATTTAAGTTTCTCTTTTAATCATTTAAAAAAATGGCTCAAAAAGTATGACTATCACAGTGTATACAATAACAAATCAATGGAAAAAATATGTTAATTCAAATAGGTTTTCCAGAATTAAAACTGTGGTCATTGGAGTCTGGTGTTTTACTTTACAAATATTTGATTGGAAAAAAAATTTTCCGTGTAACAACATTTCGCCCTCGTGGACAAATATTTAAAAAATCTGTAGGATTTTTTAAAAATTATTATTATTATTACCTACAAGTTTCAAATTTCGAGTAAATTCTTGAAGCAAAAATGTATTTTCGACTTATACACGATTTATTTAATGGCTTATATTCGAAAATATACGGTAATTTAAAAACGGAACTTATTAGAAATTTTTTTTAAGAAAAAAGGAAGAAAAAAATCTTAAGAATTTATGGACTCAATCAAATGTCCTAGATAATATAAAAAATAAAAATAATGAATTACTTTTTTTTGAATGCTAATAAAATCTTAATTAATCATACACATAAAACATTAAAATAGCCTTAATATTAATAAAAATAACTACTTTCTCACATTTTACTAAGTGATAGATAGGCATAAATATTTACATTTTTAAGAATGTTCATTGAAGTTACTATTAAATTGCATTTACACACAAGAGTCAAAATTAGTATTAACTTATGTCATTTAAGAAAAAAGGCATTTCAAAATTTGAACTTTTCACTTAAAAAAATTTCTTTATTTTACTTATAGAATCGGTAAAAGATTTGGGAAACAAAAGGATTTGTGGTATTCATCAACCGTAGCACCAGCTAAAATAGAACCAGAATACTTCATTACTGATGAAACAATTTCTTTAAAGGTAAAAATGCAGTAAAAAAATTTCTCTTCCAAAATATACTATAAAACTTCGAAATTTTATGAGATGCTGTTGTTTTTTAGGGACTTGGGAGTAAACTGATGGATTTTTTGAAAACTGTAGGATTTACCTTGACCGCCGTTACAATTTTATTGGCTGGATTAGCATGTGCTTGTGAAGTAAGAATTTGTGAAATGAAATTAAAGTTTATATTTTGAAAATTGGTATTTGACATTATCCATACTTTTTTCACTGTTATCTTCAGAATTTTTGTTTCTGCATAGGTAGCGAGTGGTGTTTGGCTGAGTGAATGGACTGATAGTAACAATGGAGGGAGAAAACCAAATCACAATCTTCTAATATACTCATTTTTTATTTTATCACAAAGTAAGTTAATAAAGATTTCAGTTTCCTTCATTTTAGAGAGTTCTAAATTATCTTAGATAACGAATTAACTTTAAAAGTAGAAGAATAAGCATTATATTCAGAATGTTTACGTTACAAAAAAGTGTGAGAATGTTATAGCATAAATAACTATTCATTCTTCTTTGAACATAATATAGCAAAACGAAACTGAATTAAAAGGAAATTAATTGTAACATGCATCAATGCAATAAGATGTAATAAGACTTTTGAATATACTGGGTGGTTATAATTAAAGTTACACTGTTCAGAGGCCTGTAAAACCTGTTCACCTTATCGGATTTTGATGAAAAAAACTTGGAATATATACTATATGGACAATGGGGAAAAGATTTCTGCAGTAAAAAATTAGTACAAATTTTGACCACCAGGTGGTTTTTATCGATTATTCCTTACGCAAATCCGTAAAACCTCTATATAAACTTAAGCCATAGCCAGAGAATCATTCAGCGAGCGATTGTCATCGATAATCATGCCCTTGCAAAAACAAAAGATCGAGCTTTACTGGTAAAACTGTTTTATCAGAACGACAACAACCACTTAGCTTCTCTGTGTAAATATCGTCTCTGAAAGGATCTGTGAAAAAGCCCCATATCAAGGATTGGTTTGAGGAAGATGATCATGAAATTTGAAGAGACTGGATATTTGGGTGTGCTGCCCGGAAGATTACGCAAACCGGTTGGCACTGAAAGTGTCGAAGAAATCGTTACTGCTGTGGTTGAAAGAGCCTCCAGTTCTATTTACTCTTCAGCAAGTGGTCGTTCAGTGTCAGGCGAGTTGGAGATGATCACACGTATTTTGTGACTTGAGATTTCAATGTTTGCATCAAGTGGATCTTATATGGACACCATTTTAAAATGCATCGTAGAATTTTTCGTACTGTCGACCACGGAATCTCCAACTCATGTTACACTGATCGACCACTTGCCGAAGAATAGATGAAACTGGAGGCTCTTTCAACCACAGCAGTAGCGATTTCTTCGACACTTTCAGTGCCAACCGGTTTGTGTTATCTTCCGGGCAGCGCACCCAAATATCCAGTCTCTTCAAATTTCATGATCATCTTCCTCAAACCAATCCTTGACATTCAGCCTCTTCACAGTTCCTATAAACGACGATAATCTCGCAGTGCAATTAATTCTGATAAAACAGTTTTACCAGTAAAGCTCGATCTCTTTTTATTTTTCCTTTATTTTATTTATTTATTTATTTTATAAGGGCATGATTAACGATGACAAACGCACGCTGAATGATTTTCTGGCTATGACTTGCAAGTTTATATCGAGTTTTTACAGATTTGCGTAAGGAATAATCGATAAAAGCCATCTGGTGGTCAGAATTTGTACTGATTTTTTTATTGCAGAAACATTTTCCCCATTGTCCATATAGCATATATTCTAAGTTTCATCAGAATCTGACAAGTAGAATAGGTTCTACATGCCTCTGAATAGTGTAACTTTAATTATAACCACCCGGTATAAAGAATATATAAGGGTGTTTCAAAAAAGATGGGCAAAACTTTAAGAGAGAGCATTTAGTACACAACCAAACAACTTTCATCAAAGAATGTCGGTTGGAATTTAAATGTAAATGTGTTAGAAGACCCCGAAGGTGATGTTATTCTACGAGTCAAAAATGCAAGGAAGGATTAAGTTACAAAAGCGTTTAATAACACGTTATTATAATAAGTGTTCAAAGCAGTGACAGGTAGCGGCTATATACCCGACACAACGTCGAAGAAAGGACTAGCAAACTTTGAGAAAAACACCAGGCATATCGTGCATTTCCCTTGCAGCGACCGAAATTCTGTCGAGGAGTTTTTCTGGTAACTCAAGGAAGATTTCAAGAGCTTTCAGCTGTCCCTACAAAAAGAAATAAAGACATAGAAGATCTGGAGAGAAAGCGCGATACCCAAGCTGCAGGACTACCTCGCTCAATCCATCTGTTCGGAAACCTTATATAAAGTAATTTTGCAGACCTTGTACATAATGGGTTCGTGTTATTGGAATTAAAAACCCACCGTATAATACTGTCATGACACAAAGCTTAACACAGAACATCTTTTCTCCAATCCTGACATTCTGGAAAAATTACAGCACATTAGCAACAGCTCCGGTGAGAACTTATACGCAAATAACTGCATCCAGATTACCGAGCCTATCTATAGAACATTTGGTCCTATTTAATTATTGTCCATGAAAAAACTCCAACCAACCATTAGCCACTGGATCTGTGGGGAAGACCCATTCTACATGTCAGCCAGCACCTGTAGCAGAAAAAAAGTATTTTCCCATTCTTGTAGTTCTGGCAGAAGATAAGATCCGAGTAAGTGGTCTCCGATTATACCTGCTTAAACACTGATATAAGAACGTCACTGATGATCATGTGGATAAGTGGGAGGAGGATTTACATGATTCATTACATAGATTCACATGGCGGATTTTCGTTAACGTTAGCATGGGCCAAGTTTCCAAATGCACCAACACATTTGCTTTTTAGTTTAAGACCACACATTCGTTGATGAAGGTTGTTTGTTTGGAGGAGGACTATCGCCTCTTAAATTTTTGCCCGTCAGTTATGAAGCACTCTGTATCGTGACAAGTATTCTATACATTGTCTTCAATAAAGGATAAGGATACGCTGTAAGAAAAAGTATCTATTTTTATTGTTAACGAAATATGACAAAAATTTTTAAAACATTGAACTATCTCATAACTCACGTATTAGAGACAATTTAAAAGAATGTTCTCGTAAAAGTAGGAATAAAAAAAACACATGCCATTTCCCAATTCTTCAACTGAAACTTTTTGCATAAGCATTTATTCAAGATCATCTACACGAAAAACACATCGAAGGAGAGAAAAACAATTTATTTTCATGTATTTATTTTCACTTATTTTCATAACTTTCCTTTGAAAATAGTGCGTTTTAGGTTATTATACTTTTTATGTTCAATAAATGCAAAAAACTCGAAAGATATTTTTGCTTAAGTTTATTATTAATTACACTTTATAAAAAGAAATCCAACTGATTGACATAAAAAATTCAACAATAATTAAGTAAGTTTCATAGCATATATATATATATCCTATTACATCGTTTTTATTCCTATTTCTTTACACTATTTTTCATAATCCTTTAAAATAAAATAATAAATATTAAAGCACTCATTACATAATCTTCATAGCAAAATGTAATTGTAAAACAAATTAGAAGAGAAATTTAAAAGAACATTGAAATGTTTTTGTATGACCATTGATAAAAATATTGCAAGCTTCCAAGTAGATAAATTCAACTGGACCTTACATGCGACATTATTAAAACAGAAATCAAATTATATTTTTTAAAAAAATGAAATATATTTCATTTGCAGTTAAAGTGGTAAGTAAGAAATATAATATACCAGATATTAAGTACATACCAAGATTTATTAGAAAGATTATTCCAACGCAGGAGAAATGGATTGAGTCATTTGGCTTTTTCATCTAATTCAACTGATAATGGTTTAATAGTATAAGTTGTTACAAAATATGAATTTTTTACTAACAATGAGGCTTTCAAATATCCCCTATAGCAGGGATGGCGAACCACTGGCACGCGTGCCATTGATGGCATGGGACAAAATATTTTGGGCACGCCACCGATCAAAAAGGTTTGCATTTTAATTCAAAATAACAAAATTCAGTATGAAGTATTACCAACAAACGCGAGTAATCGGTCGCAGTTTTCAGTGATTTTCTCAATTCAAAGAATTATCGGAAACTTTCTAGTTTTTTACGTACCCTGATGTGATTTAATTTAATAAACTGGACTTGTCCCAATTTGATTGGTCAAAAATTGGAAATTTTGTTAAATGCAACTGATTAATTTCACGTCTAATTTAATATGGATTCAAAAAATTTGTTGGAAAAAGGAGAAAGTTGGAATTGATTGAAACAGAAAGATTAACAAGCAATATAAGTGAAAATGCTAATAATGAAATTTTCGATTCCAGACACATTTAACTGTTTGAAGAAGCTGGATTATCTATTTTAACCATATTTTCATCTACCCATGCCTGCTAGTCATTATTTTCAGAGTTGAATAGCATTAAAAACTCGCTTAGAAACTGTTTGACAAATGACTCCAATTCAGCATGTATTCTACTTAAAGTAACATCTTACAATCCTAATTTAAGTTATTTTTCATCTAATCAGCAGCAACAGAAATCACGCTAATGTTACTTTAATTTGAATTACACGTATAACTAATATTTACTACTATAAGGTGCAAAATGTATTTTTTCGTAGTAAATAAAGAGTTTTGAGAGCTGTTAGAATTTAGTTTTATTCTTTTTCCAACAATCACAAGACAAAATTATTTGATAGGCATGTCAATACCTCAATAAATATGTTTTCAGAAAAAAATGGCACGTTGATTCATAAAGGTTCACCACCCCTGCACTATATCTTGTGATACTTTAGAGGAAAAAATCTTTCTTTCCTCTTTTAGCCCTTTTCTTGTATGTTGTATAAACTTTAAACCTTTTACACAAGTTAATTACTTACCAAAAATACTCTTTTCTAAAATTTATTGAATAGTTTTCCTGACTATCATCTGTGGAATAGCAATTTTCGGAGTATCAACAGCTGCTGCAGAAAAACTCCACACGTGGTTACTCATCAGGATCGTCAGAGCCTCGCAAACGGTTATAGAAATGACTCCAGTTAAAAAGATTATCCAAAGGTACAATTAACGTTTGTCGGCAATTTCTTTAACATAACTATATTTTGTGATTTAATTATACCAAATAGTTCAAGAATAAACACCTGATTTCGGATAGAAATTGTTTCACTTAAAATCACATGATAACCTGATTAATCAAGTTGAAACTTCATAGCCCGTTGTCATGTAGCAGTTGTCCGAACTTCAAAGCTCTTATATCTAATTTAGAGGTTTACAAAATGAAAAATTAGAATCTGGAAGTGTCTACTTCAATTGTAATGCGAAACTTAACATTATTAAGTATGACATCATTGTACGCTTCATCATTTGTTGTCGTCAAAAAATGTCATGTACAATAATTTTGGAAATTTTTGTAACAACTGAAAAAAATTGATGCCACTGGTAATAGCTCAATTGGAACTAAATTGTGAATCTAAAGGATAGATTACTTAAATTAGTTGATATAGTATAAATTGACTTCTAAAAACATTTCTTCTTTACAAAATGCCTTTTTACAAAATTAAGCAGACAATGATTTAAGTAGCCCATATTCGAAATTTAATTCGAATGCGATCAATAATTCTTAATATATTCAGGGAAATCTTAAATGCCCGTGTGCTAAATTAGTTCGCGCAAAAGATAAATCTGCAAAATATTTTTTTCCTTCTTCAGTTGCAATTTTTTAATCAAAAATCTTTCCAAATAGTTCTTACTTTTTTTTTATACCATGGAAATATATGCAGCTATGATTGTTATGTTAAAAGTAAAACATGTTGTGTGTGCATAATATTAAAAAGACTAGAAGATAAGTTGATAAATATGAGTAATTAAGAATTACATAATATACGGCATCCTATTTCGAGATTGTAAACTTGATTTTGAATATTGTTGGAAGTAATTGAGAGAAATTTCGGGTTTGTATATTTCCCATCATAGGGGCTTAAAAATTTTCAACATTACAATTCATGTTTTCAAAACTTTATTAAATTCCTATTTTCAAATCATTACCGCTTTTTTTAATTTTTTTCAAAAATGCTTTTAGAATTGGTAAAAAAGCGATTGATATAAACATCTCTTGAAATTTATTACACGAAAACATTTTTTGTAGTTGTATGTTCCCAATGAGAAGCCATTTTTATACCTCCTTAACTTGGAGAAATTATTTATTTAAAAAGTTAATTTTACTAAATTCAGAATTTAGGCTCATTCCATTTTGAGAAATAAGTTTTAAGGGGAAAAACAACATCCTCGGAGAGAAAACTATTGTAACTGTTCATTACGTTAATTAATTAACCAATTAACATCATAATTAAATTTTCTCTAAGCCGTTAATATTAATATCAACTATGTCCAGATGTATTGAGGATAACGAAAGCTATTATGCATATATCTTTTTTTTTCTTTGACAACCATGCTCATTAATATAGCTAAATGAAGCTCAGCTCTTAAAAAATTCGTTGTGCAGAGTAATAATACAACTAAGTTGTTTTTTCTTTCAAATGAGGCTGCGGATTGGTAACTACCATTGTACCCCGTACATTCTCCGGGAGTTGGTATCACTTTTTAGTGTGCCACTCTATAGGTGGATACCAATTGCCACAATGTAATTTTGACGCTCAGTTTCCTCCTCAGATAGAGGCACCTGAGCTCTGACGATGCAAAATTGCACTAGTAATTTATTTTTGCCGAGAGAACCCAAGCCGAACAGGCACTTTTGGGTCTTTAACATGCCGCATAATCATACGATATGGACGCAGCTGATTTTTTGCATCATAAAAATATGCCGACTTGGGACGGGGTCGAATCCACAAACTTGGGCGTACAAGTCCAGAACCTAATCAGTTACGCCACCCAGCCGGCAAAAACTGCTGAATATAGCCAATTATTCAAGTAATTTTCTTATGAGAGATTGAAAAGTTAATGTGAGTTAAAAACCCATCATGTCACTGGAAGTAAACTAGAGAAATAATTGTACTGTAGAGTTGACTGAACTAAAAATTAAAAGGGGAGAAAACTCTCTCTCTTACCTATTGTTTTTCAGATACAAACATCAAACCACCGTTATTCTTTCATATACATTGTTGTTTAAGAATCCGTCTCTTAATTTATTGCTTTAATTTTTTAATTGACAATGCAAGCATCCTCTGTATATACATATATATATGAGCTAATTTTTTGCAATATTATATTAAATTCGAAGTATAATACTGATACATGACATTATTTAACATTCTTTTCAACTTTCGAGCTACTTGGTCTTTGCTTGAAACTTCTTTTTCTTTCTTGAATTTTCTTCTTTATTCTGAAAAAAAATATTTCATTTTAAATTGCAATTTTAAAACTTTTTTGCAGCCTCGACACAGATTTCCATTATGTGGATGAGAAGATCCCAGAGTCATTTTACGTTTGGCTCATGGCGATATTTAAAGTACCCGCACTGCTGGTAGTGATTATCGTTATTTCTCCACTTCTTGCTATCTTTGCAATACCTTTGCTTTTTGTTTTCATTGTGATACAAGTAAGTGATGCACCTTCTACAAACACTGAATACTTATTAAGCATAATACCTTTAAAATAGTTTTATCTGAGCTTTGTGTTGGAAAAAGAGCATTATTTTTGTTCAAAAATTCTTTTGTAAATTACAGTGTTTTACAGTGTTTCTGTATTAAACTTTCATTATAATTTTTTAAAATATGCCTGCTATAAATGTTTTAAAATATGTTGGTCTAGTATATATATGTATAAGTATATATATATATATGTGTGTGTGTGTGTGTGTGTGTGTGTGTGTGTGTGTGTGTGTGTGTGTGTGTGTGTGTGTGTGTGTGTGTGTGTGTGTGTGTGTGTGCAATATTAGAGTTCTTGATAGAAACAATTTCATACATTTTACATTAATTCAAATTCTCATTTTGTGTTCTAATGGAGTTATTAAGTAACTATTTCTTACAAGTCTAATATTCTTCTTAAATATAATATTGAATATATATTTCTTTTAAGCATTATTAAAATTTTGAGTCAATATATTAAATTTTAATTTAAATAATGGAAAAGTTATTATATATAAATCCCAGTTCCTTTGCTGTAACCACAGCACGAAATTATTTTAAAAGACGTAAGATATCCAATGCTTCTTTTTTTTCTTACATTTTAAAGGTTAAAATAACTAAGTTGAAATTTTTTAAAATGGAGTTCTATTTTTAAAAAGGTTAGGTAACATTCAAATTATTTTCGGTATAACGATTGCTTATTAACATACTATTTTTCTTTTACAGAAATTATATTTAGGTGCATGGCAACAGTTGCAACACTTGACAGCTGCTACGAGCTGTCCTCTTTCCAATTTATTGGAAGATGCACTACAAGGAATCTCTCACATTCGAGCAACTCGGTCATATGCGCACTTTTACAATCGATTTTATTTAAAGATGGATACTCATAACAACTGTTCACTTTTGTTCTTTCTAGTATCAAGGTAATTATTTTAATAGACGATGCGTGTCCCGAAATTAAGTACCATTTTAGAAAAACTCGCATAAAAAAATCTTTTTTCGAAGCAAAATTTATTTTTACATGAAAGAGCATGTCGGAAACTATTTTTCTACATAGTTACCACCATTGTTCAGATATTTGTCATATCAGAAACCAATTTGTTTGTAACCTCTTCAAAGACAGATGCCACTAGCGAAGAGAGCCATCCCTAAACAGCTCCTTGTGAAAACTCATCACATAACAATTTTACTATGGACTGCCTTCATACACGAATTTTTTTTATTCACTTTTTCAACCAAACCATCATTGATAACAGAAGGTTACCCACTCCGTGCATTGTCATGAACTTTAGTGCGCTTATCTTTGAATTTTCGAAACCACTGCATCACCATTCCATCATTCAATTCATTTCCACTACAAATCTCTATCAGTTAATGATAATTTTAACCTGGCTTAACATTTCTTGCATTCAGGAACTTATTACAGAATGTAACTCATTTTCGGTGGGATGCGCAAATGTTTTAAGCAATTTGAACGCTCACTAACCCGAGTAAAAACAACACAATCCAACTGTAATGGTGTTACTGTACCGACAATCAATTAGAGACACGTATGCACAAGGGCTGAACTCCGATACTACAGCTGCTGCTACAGTAAAACGAAACGGTACTTAGTTTCCGAAATCGCCTCGAATAATATTGTCTTTTAACTTAAGGTATCCGACTACATTCGGAACCGTGATTTTGCAAAAGCATATAAATGGGTAATGTTTATGATATTTAGTGTGACTTAGATTAGAAAACGTATACAAAATTGTTTTAAGAATATTATTACAATAAAAAATTATTTAAGTACAATATTTTGACAAAAAATGAACATAGAATGACCAATTTTCAAAACATTCTCATTTTATGAAAAATGCTTCTATTATAATAATATTTTGTGCCTGTATATAGCTCAGACCTTTGTACAAAGGCTAAACTAGAATTTTTGAAATATATGACTTAGAAATGGATTTGTCCATATTTTACTACAACAGAGGGGAGAAATTTTAAGAAAAAACGCTGATAATTATTTCAATTATTTGTAACTGAAAATAATGTGAATTTTTTAAAAATTCTAGTTCAGACTCTCTGGAGAAGTCTTTACTTTATATAAGGAAAATAATATTATTATAGAAACATTTTTTATAAACGGAGATCGTTTTGTAAAAAGGTTATTCTAAGTTAATTTTTTTGCCAAAAAATATTGCATTTAAATAATTTTTTTATTGTAATAATATATTCTTAAGAAATTTTATATTTGTATTTTAATCTAAGTGACACTAAATATCATGAAAATTATCAATTTATGTGATTTTTTAAAATCATGGTTCCGAACGTAGTCGGATATCTAAAAATAAACACTCACTGACAATTTTTTTTCCTTTGCAGATGGTTAAGTTGCAGTATAGATATCATTACAGCTTTTCTGGTACTCATAACAACTATAATGGCATTTTATCAAAAAGATAAAGGGGATGGCTTCATTGGATTAGCTCTAGTGTACTCTATGCAAGTATGTATTTTAAGTTTATTTTACAGTAAAAACATTTGTGGTGGTGTGATATACATATAAACTAGTACCAAACATCAAGCGAAGACGATCGTTTTGGTGTGGTCGATAAAGTACTTGCGTACGGAACGGAAGGTACACATATCGAATCTTCCTTCCTTCATTGGTGACCCTGGCCATGCAAAGTGAACCGCATCCTTCATGCGCCACAGTCGTGGCGATACCTATCCACCGCAAAAGTAACCAAGCCGTCAAACATTGCCTCAAATAAGCCGTCTCGCACAAATGACGCAATTCTCAAGCCGTCGCGCACGATGACGCAATCCACAAAGTGACGCAACTGCTCACATGCTCGCCACGAATATTGTATCGTTCATTTTCCTATTCCCCGAATCACTGGCATGGGGTATGTGGCAGGTGTGATAACTATATATAAACTAGTACCAAACATCACGCGAAGACAATCTTTTTGACGTGGTCGTTAAAGTACTTGCGTACGGAACGGAAGGTACACAGATCGTATCTTCCTTCCTTCACATTTATACAAAAGCTAGCCTAATTAATATTATTGAAATTTTATTTTGTTTCCTTTTTCAGATGACTGAAGCTTTAACAGCTATGGTTTATATGAATTCAATGCTTAGCAGTGATTTGACAGCACTTGAACGAATTAGAACAATTTCTGAATTGAAGCAAGAGGTAACAAGATATTCTCGAATATGTTTTAACTCTATTACGGAAGCGAGTTCACTGAAGAGTATAATTATTTGACACTGATGACAATTTTCTGTACACTTCTTTTAGAAGGATATAATATATATATATATATATATATATATATATATATATATATATATATATATATATATATATATATATATATAAAAAAATATTCTTAATGAATTGCCTTAAAAGATGACTATCAAATTTCTCTATTCATAAAAAACTGCACATTATAATTATTTAAATATTTTTTTTCATTGCTACAAATTATTGCGAAACGTTATAAAGTGTAAACATGTAGTGATAGGGATAAACTTAAGAGAGTTGAAACAATTCATTGAAATTTTTAATGCCTTTCTTCAAATAAATTGCACAAAATATAATAGCAATTCTATAATGAAAACAATTTACTTACGTAATAATCGATAAAACTAAAACTAAATGTACTGAAGCTGGTAACAAAATCTTCCAAACTCTTCCTGAAGTTAGAATTATATATGTTACGTGTATTTTTAAGACTTGACTTTCTTTTTTTCTAGTTTCTTTTTAAAAGTTATAATTACTGATAATTTATATTTTTGGAACTAGAATGATTAAAAAAAATTTTCTTAACTTACCCACTGAACTTCTCATTTCTTAAAAATAAAATTTTATAAATCCTTATTTATCGTTTAGAATATCTGTTACTGAGTTAATTAATTGACAAAAAAATACAAAAAATCATATGAACTAATTCTATAAAAAATAAGGCTAATTATTAAATAGAAAGAAACAATATCTAAAGAATAATTTTCGAATAACATTTAAAAAACACTAACGATAGTTATGCTACTAATTAGTTATGTTACAGTTCGTTATGTTACAGTTCGTTATGTTACAGTTAGTTTTGTTACTCATTAGTTTTGTTACATTTCATTATGTTACAGTTCGTTATGTTAATAGTTAGTTTTGTTAACTCATTAGTTATGTTACAGTTAGTTTTGTTACTCATTAGTTATGTTACAGTTCGTTATGTTAATAGTTAGTTATGTTACAGTTAGTTTTGTTACTCATTAGTTATGTTACAGTTAGTTTTGTTACTCATTAGTTATGTTACAGTTAGTTTTGTTACTCATTAGTTATGTTACAGTTAGTTTTGTTACTCATTAGTTATGTTACAGTTAGTTTTGTTACTCATTAGTTATGTTACAGTTAGTTATGTTACTAATTAGTTATGTTATAGTTAGTTATGCACACACTAATGTAACTGTTTAAAAAACAGTAACATTAAACTGCTTTACTAAAGTGACATTCAGTGCAAATTCAGCGACAGCATACTTATTCTGTTACTAATTTCAGCATTAAAATTATTACATCAATACATAGCAGGCTTCTTTTTTAGTCAGAATGGGAAGATCCAGCCAGTAAACCTGATCCTTCTTGGCCGGATTCCGGTCAAATATCAATTCAGAATCTCAATACCACGTATGGTGAAGGAATGCATCCTGCACTGCATGACATTTCGCTATCCATTCAACCTGGTGAAAAAGTAACATTATTTTTCATTTTTAAAAATCTTCTTTTGATATAATTAATAACCGTGCAGCAACTTTCTTAACTTCTGCGTATAGAATAAATCACAAGCAATTTCTATAAACACATATATAATATATATGTGGAGGGAGGGGAGTGTATACATATACACTCATTGCCATAAAAATTTGCGCATCAAGAAAGAGTTGTCAGAATAAAACGAAATTCTACAAGCATAAGTACAACGTTGATGTAAGTGATTACAAAATCAACGTAAAATGATAATTTATTGCAGAAAAATTACAAATGGATGGAGGTTTTAGCACCCTGTTGAACCACCTCAAGTACGAATGCATGATGTGATACGGCCGGGTATTGAGGCTTTCATGCCCCGTATGATGTCCTGCGACATCTCGTTCTCTAATTGCTATAAACGTGCCTGTAACTCGACCAAACTCGTAGGCTGTCCGACTTGCCATTATACACGATCCCAGATAAGCTCGATCGGTGACAGATCTAGCAGGAGAAGGGTGGGAATGTAGTGGAGGCCTTCCTGTGAAACTTTTGCTGTGTGAGTGCGAACATTGTTCTGCTGAAAAATTGATCCTATGAGTCATGCCTGAAGTGGCAACACATAGGGGCTGATGAATGCTACGAATGTACTTCTGGGTTACCATGGTGCTGTAGATCAATATGAGGAGCAACTGTAAGCCGTGTGCAATGGCACCCCATACCATCACACCAGTTGTGGAAGAGGTGTGTCACTCACTGTACAGAGAAAGGTAAGATTGAAATATTCACCACAGGGCCTCCACACACGTACACGATTTTTGTCACTACTCATATTGAATTTGAATTTGTCCCTGAAGGTGACCTTATTCCATTCGGTTTAAGTCCAATCTCTCCAAGCATGACACCACTCCTAAGGAAACGACGGTGAGTGAGTGTCAATGGCAGTACACGTAATGGGCGCAGCAATAGCAACTTTCCTTCAGCCAGGCACCTAGCAATCGTACGGACTGACACAGAGGCCCGTAGTGAAAGTAAGACAGCTGGCGCTATGCATGCATGTCGTATGATGAGATGATGATCTTGAATATTGGTCTGTCGAGGGAATCCTGAGACTGGCCGCCGTGTAACAGACCTCTAACTTGTCCACTGGTCCCAACACTTCCTCACAGTGAAGTCAAAAGTTTTAGGTGGTGTGCTACTCGCCGAGCTGATCACCTGATTTCCATCATCTCTATGATTCTTCCCCTCTCGAACTCTGACAGCTGCCCATACTATTGTCTAGGATTGCAGCGTAATAGTATCTCTAGTTAAAAAGCGTCCGTCTGCAACAATTTAAACGCACGCAAACAAGCTCTGCTTACCTGTTTTATAACCCAAGGAGACGCTCAACGCCCTCTGGTAGCACTACGCAATGCGCAATCCCGCTGCATTTCGAATCTTTTACATATCTGCCTGACACGTACCTTCATGCCAAGTTTCGTAATAATCCCACTCTTACTTATTGGTGTCAAATTTTTATGGCAATGAGTGTATATAAAGTAATTTTATACAATGAGGAGTCAAAAATTCTTTATATTTTTTCCATGAAGTTTCTGTTAATATTAGCGAGAATGTTAATATGCTTAAAATCGAGAAATTATCTGTAATGTAATAGGTAATTTCTTAAGAAGTTTTTTGAAAATTTTTACTAATAATAAAAATATAGAAAATTATTAATGCTAACACATTCTCTGTATAACTACATAATTCATTTTATCTCGTATATTTAATCTCATTTGCTTATTCTCCATTCTATTGCAAATGTTTATCAAATAATTTTTAATCCTACGTTTCTTATGAAAATTGCTTTAGCTGATACAAAATCATAATTTTCCTTCTAATTTTTATTTCTTGAAAGATATTTTCATGAGGAAATCAATTTAATTCAATTGCAAGGTTTTAAAACAAAAATAACAATATAATGAGTTTCATAACTTACTTAGTATTAACTTTTAAAATTTTGTTTTTTATTTTTGAAATTTTATTTTATCCATAAGTACTAAATAATTTTCTTTGCCACATTTTGTTGTTGTTATTCCTAATCCTAGACAATCTCCATAAATCCAAAAATTTCAAGAAAGTCAAAAGGAAAAAAAAACAAGAGGGACTTGTTATTATAACTCATTATGAAATTAAGATCATTTTATTATTTTATACGCTAACTTTTTTGTAACTTGTATCTAAATGGAAAATTCATCATTAAAGCCAAAATTTGGCAGCCGATAATGCAGTTTTAAATAAATTATCAATCGATACAAAACCCTGTATCTCCTTTTTTAATGTAAATCAAACCAAGGAAAAATAGATACGAGATACCTTACAATATGAATATAAAATAGCTCTCTTTCTGTAATATTTAACAAAGTTATTAGTTCCCGAGTTTCTCATTTACAATATTTCACGTTTTTTTTAATATCTTGGTTAAATTTTCATTACGTTTTGCAGCCCTTTTAAAAGATGGCTTCTATGAGATTATTGCTTCTGAAAACTCACTCACCCTAAGTAAAATTGGTGAACTTAATTACATGAGAAATTTATTTCTTTGAATGCTTTTCTTGATAAAGCTAAAAATAGTTTTAAGTCTTAAATTTTGCTATGCTAGAGTGGAATTGAAGAATTTCTAACTATTTCTTCTGCACTTATTCATTGTAGTAAAAGTACAATACTTTCTAGTTTTCTTAAAATTTATGAATAGAGTTCAATGAAATGCTAATGAAAATATAATTGCTAGCTTATGATTTATTCTTCAACACCGCATGTGATAACTTTTAATCAGTATGTAACTGTACGAATATTTTGAATAAACGGTAAAGGAAGCAAAATACATGAGAAGCGTCGATTTAAACTTTGAGTTGTAATAATTAGTTCTCTAATAAGTAGCAAGAGAGTTGTAGTTTTTTACATCACGCTTTTTTGTTCAAAGTTAATTGTTTAATTTTCGTTGTATTTTATTAAAATTAACTGTTCTTTAACTGTTTCCTCAGCTTAAACAATTTTGATATTTATAATTAAAAAGGATTGCAATATAGGTATGTATATTAAATAAAATCCACTTTATATAATGTCGTAATATTTCTTTTAAGGTATCTATAGTTGGAAAAGAAGAATCTGGAACTTCTACGCTTTTGTACACTTTATTCCGATTTATTGAACCAATGACGGGACAAATTGTTATAGACAACATCGATATAAGTAAGCTTGGTCTTAAAGACTTACGCTCCAGCTTAGCCATCATTCCTCAGGTAAAATCTCGTTAATTACTTTTCTGAGCAATATGCCTGCTTAAAGAAGGGAAATAATAATAAATTTGTATTATTTTAGGATTCTCTTGTTTTTAATGGCTCGGTGCGGCAAAACTTAGATCCAAACGAAAAGTACAAAGATGATGAAATATGGTCAGCTCTGGAGATAGCAAATTTAAAAACAAGTATTCGAAATCTGGACTGTACTGTTTCAGAGTGTCTAAGGTATTTAGATCATTATTTGATTATTAATAATATTAGAATTATTTAAAACTTGTCTGTAATAGAACCAAATATGGATCATATAATTAATATAGTTCCCCTAAGATTAAAAAATTCTAATCCGCGGGAGTCTGCTTTTAAACATATTTATGAATTTGTAAAAAACACTAAAATAAGAAAAACTAGTCCTATAGTGTTTTTTAATTTCAAAGACAAAATCATAACTTTTGTAACTCTAGAAAAACATCAACACGGCTAACGAACCCGAGAAATGCCTGTGGAAGATATTTGACAAATTAGATGTATCTGAACTTTTCAAAATTATAATAATCAGCTATTGAACACAATAATTTGAAACTCTATACTGCTTAGCAACATTCACCACTTTCAGAAGTTTCAGTTATTATTCTTAATCGTTGTATTCTTATGCCAGTAAAGAATAATTTATCGCGCTTCATTTCTGCCAGAAAAAATTCACTTAGATCCCATAAACATTTTATGGCATCAACTGCTGATTTAAACTTTATAATAATCGATTCTTTTTTTCCGAGATAAGCTACTTTAATAAGTTGAAGGTACTACGAGGTGTGTAAATTAAATAATGAGATTGATTTTTTTCCACTTGTTTATTCCAATAAACATACAAGTCAACATTGTCTCCTTCAAAGTAACTGCCTTCTGAAGCCACACAGCTCTGGAGACGTTTCTTCCACTTCTCATAGCACTGGTAGAACTCGGATATTGGAATAGCCTTCAGCTGGTCGGTTACAGATGTTTTAATGTTTTCCAGTATCCCAAAATAATGTATCTTGAGGTGATTCTTCAATTTCGGAAAAAGGAAAAAGTCACAAGGACTCAAGTCGGGCGAATAAGGGGGCTGAGGAGCAACAGGAATGTTCTTACTGGCCAAGAAACGGTTCACTGAGAAAGGTTTTTCGGAACCATTTTGGCGCAAATCTTTCTCATCTTCAATTCTTTGGTCAAAACCTGATGAACGGTGGTGTGATTCAAACTCAACTCTTCCCCAATCATTCTGACTGTCAAGCGACGATCTGAACGCACAAGATCCCGGACTCTAACGACATTTTCAGTGGTTTTTGAAACTGAGGGCCTTCCGCTGCGAGGTTCATCTTCAATTGACTCTCTTCCTTCTGAAAATGCCTTAAACCACCAAAAACCCTAGGCCCTTGACAAAACACTGTCTCCGTAGGCTTGCTCAAATTTTGCAAATGTTTCCATTTCGTTGTGTCCAAGTCTGAAGCAAAACTTGATAGCTCATCGTTGCTCGAACAGAACACACAAGAAAAACCTGTTTCACTAAACAAATCACAACAGACAATTAACTTGACTCAGCGACTTCAAACTCATACTGATGACGCATCCCATGATTACCTACCTCCCCTCCATGTCCCACTTCCCCGGTGTTGCCAGATCAAATACTACGCTACCAGTCTCATTACTTAATTTACATACCTCGTATATATATTCAAAAGATTTATCAGTTAAAAATATTACTATATTGCTGTGTGTAAATTGTTAGAAACTTTGTGTTCTACAAATAAAGATTGACTGTCATGGAATCAACTATTCAAATCAAAATGAGAGCTAAAAAAGAAATTTAAATTGATATTATTTACTTTTTCTACCTCGACTAATATAAAATGTGTTTTATTCAGTACCTGAAAAATAAGAAAAATATCATTCCGTTGCTGTATTTTTTGCAAAATATTACAGTGCATTAAAAAATTTTTTAAGAAATATCAATGCTGATCTTTATATTAAATGATCCGAAAGGATAACTCTTTTGCATAAAGTACAAAACACACTAAAGTACCAAAATTAAAGAAGAGGCGGTTTTCTACTGAAAAGCTGAGTAAAAGTATTCCAAAAAGGCACAAATGATACCATAAAGCTCCCAAGACGTGTTAAAACTGGAAAAATAAAGAAAACTTTCCAAAACTCTTCCAAGGGATATAAAAAGAAACTAAACTGAAAATCAGTTTCGAGTACAAAATAAGACAGATGAACAAAAATTCAAGTGACAGCAGGCTGTCAAGAAAACTCTAGCCCTTAGAAGGAGATATGATTACCTCTGACTACAGCGCAGGATTTACATTGTATGTCTAAGCTCTGTACGAGATTTTTAATGAATTGTTGTGGCAGTATTACTCATTCCTTTTGTAACACCAATCACGACTCTAATATCGTTGGTGGCGACGTACTGCTATACGCCTTTCTTGAATGTCACACATATGTTCGATAGGTTTTAGATCCAGTGATTTTACGGGTAAATACAGGCGCTGAAAACCTTCACTCTCCAACAGATTTTCGATAGCCACTGTAAAATAAAAAGAATGTCTAACCACCACCCAGGGAAAAATCCTCGCTCGGGTACTTTTTTTGCGATTAAATAACGTTTATAGAGGATGGGAACATTACATTTATCAAGTACTTTATCACAGAAAATTGTATTTTAGCTGTGTGCCCGTTAAAGGGTTATGCAGTAAATTGAATTCTGTGGACAAAAAGCAATTTATACAATACTCCTTCTTAGCTCTTTACTATAAGATGCTCAATCCAAATGTGTTATTGTATATCATCATATGGAGTAAGAATGCTCGTACAATGCTTAGTGTTTTTTCTTAAAATCAATTTGAAATTTTAATCAGGGGACATTAAAAACTAAGAAGAGTAAGAAAAGGATTTAGGAAATGCTAGTTGTGTAAACTGTTTGTCAAAACTAATGAATGTTTGGCAATATGATTTAAATCATTATATCAAAGAAAAAAACTACTTTCCTTTGAAAGATCTAAAATATTGATAACTTTCAGTTTAATATATCTGCTACTAGTATAATTAATAAACCACATGTTTCGCCATTAATTTGGTAAATCGCAAAGAGACTTTAATTCCTGTAAAGTTAGGATAATGAGTACAAACCATGGAGTTTTGTACTATCACATACATATATTATAAGACTATTATAATTAATATTAACATTAGAGCAATTGTAAGGAGTAATGCTATAATTCTTATATCTTTATGATTAAAAGCTGAACAGTTTCTTAAGCTTTCTATGAGATGTACCAAAAAAATATTTTACATGAGTTGACCTCTTTAGTATGTTATATCAGTGAAATATATCATTAAGGTTTTTAAATTCAAATTATATTTAACTCTTTTAAAAAATAGGCATTGCACTGCTGTTATGTATTTAATCCGAAAAACTTAAGTTCATGTATTAAGAAGAAAAAAATAACTTGATTTGTTCATCAATTATGCAGAACTTTGAATCATTTAAATGATACTTGCATAAACATATATATATATATATATATATATATATATAAGAAAGATTAACAATTCTATTGTAATTTTTGACAATAAAAGACAATTAAAACAATAAAAACACAATTTGTTTCCAGACTTTTAGAATTAAAGCAACTTTTGTAAATAACATGATTTTATAGTAATAACTTTGTCACTGAATGATAAGTGAACAGACGCCAAAGCCTTTTAAAAAGTATTCATTTCCAAAAATTTTAAACAGCAGTTTGTGTTTCAAATTGATTGTTCTGCTTTCTAATAGTTCTGAAGAAAAACATCAGTTCTCTGTTGCTCGATGTCTTTTGAAGAAACCAAAAATAGTGATAATAGATGAACTGGAGTCTTCTAACTCAAGACAACAACAATTATTCCCAGAAAGTACAGTATTATCATTCTGCGGAGAACCAATTCCTGATTTTAATGGAAGGTAAGTAAAAGGACAACGTAAAATATTCATTTCTTTTAAGGCTACATTTTGCTATAACATCTTTTACATATCTACTAATACACCTAATGTCTTTTGTCTCCTTTACACCTATGTCAATTATATGATGTATAATACACGAGCTATTTCAATACTTTAATCCAGAGGTTTTTCGTACATCAACCCCTTTTTAAAGAATAACTTTCTTCATACATCCACTTACATATTTCTCTATTATAATATAGCATGTAATATAATCACAATATCAATTATTGCACACACAAAAACTTAAAGAAAACAATTTTATTAAAAATATGAAAAAAAATTACGTAAGAAGTGATATTTATTAGATTTGTATTTTATTTTTTTATGTTATGATATTCATCTTTAAATGCGTGACTCACACATCACTATCAGCCATTTACTTCCTTAGACTCCAAGGGGTCCACCTGGACTCATTTGAGAATCCTTGCTGGAAACATATACAATATATATGAATATTAATAATTGCTTCGTTTTTTTATAGAGGAATCATAGCATGGAGTTTTTAAAGCATTTATTTTGGGTGTGATATCACTTCTATTAAATTAGAATCTTTAAATAATTTCTAAGGAAAAAACTGTTTATAAAATAATGCAGGGTTTAATATATTTACTATGAATTCTGAAGTTTAATAGCATTGTTAATATTCTTAAGTTTTGATAATATCTAAAGGATGTTCTATAAAATTCCTACTAAAAGATTTTTCTTGTTTGTGACATGAAATTAAAAGCAAAAGTTTCAAAATTTCAGATACCATTTTCAATTGCATAAGCACATGATTTTGTTGTTTTCATAACTAAATATTAAATGTTATAAATAATACCTTTTAACCTTCAATGACAGGATTATTTTTAACGAGATAATTTTAATTCTATATTTAATAGCCACAATGATCAGAGTTCTATATGAAATATATTAAGATAACATAATAATCCAATGTACTTTTCTTTGAATTTTATTTTAGCAACGCTTATTAATTTTAAAATTAGATGCACATTCAAAATTTATAAGGAGGCACTTTTAATTAAATGTATTTTCCATTAAAATTTGTTTCACAGGAATGTAAGTTATTTGAAAAGTTATTGTCCTTACATATGACCCTTATAGAAAATATAAACTATCATACAAATTTAATTTTTTCAGGGTTATCAGACTTATGAGTGGTGAAATAATTGAAGGAGAACTGTCTAGGACGTAATCAATCAAAATGAAGATCTTATACATTTCATATATAAATATTTATTTCATTGTATACAATTTTATTCGTATTTATTTAAAAAAAGTATTTTTAATAGAATCTGTTTTGAAATTTTTTTGTCATGCATATGATATTAAAATGTGTTTATATAAACATTGTCATGACATTTTTTGTTTGTTTGCTAGTTTCATTTCATGACAGGAAATAGTTTTAATATTAATTATTATGATAAATATAATTTTAGTATACAAAATGGAAACATTTTTGTTCTGCAAATGATATTGATTATAAATTATGAATGCAGCTTCGTTTTCACTCTAAGCATATATTAAGCAGAGATCATTGTAAAAACGTACACAAAAGTTTATTAATTGCTAAGATAAAAATATTAAATATAAAATTAACTTTCTTACGAAAAGATATTTTAATCATACTCATTTGTTACAAACTAACACTAACACGCTTACCGTATAATGGTTTACTACATTCATTAATCCCTAGACTCAATGTTTCATATTCCCAAATGAAAATTTTCATTTCTGGAAGAATCTTTAATTTTTTTATAATTTAAATATACTTATTTATGATTATAATATAAATGCAAATAAAACTAAAATATATAGTACTCTGATACGTAAAATAAAGTGCTTACTAAAACTCTTCTGTGATTGTATTATAAATACATTTTTTAAAAAATCACATAGGCTCATTTTAATATTAAATATTTTAATGCAAATCATGGTAATAAAAACAAGTTAATTTTACGACAAATCATTGCATTAATTTCATCTATTCCAATATTAGTGTTTAATATATTATTTTTACTGTCTAAAATATACTTTAAAAATCTTGCATTTCCTCAATCCTATTATTAATTAAACTTTAAAATAAAACCTTAATGGATATTTACAAAATCAAATTAATGCTCGTCTCACATGCATATAGATTTAACTCATAATTTCTTTTTTAATAGTGTAATATTTTTAAATGGCATCTAAAATCACAAAATGTATTTTAAATGTTCTTGCTGTTTAATAAAATACGATGCTCTATAATTATAGAATATGTTTAGTGAGTAATGCATTTTAAGGTAATTCAAGTATCACAAGCTTTTAAAAAAAGTATAGTATTCAAAAAAAGTGTAACAAAATTTATGAGTAATAGGACTTTTTTAATGCTTTTTGAGATATTCGAAACAGATTTGAAGCAAATTGTGCTTCTTTTTAATAATTATTTCAAATAAAAATAAAATAAACTAATAAATGCATAAGTAAATTGTGCTTCATATTTTTGGAAGTACTGTCATTTACTTTAAAAAAATTAAGCTGTTAAATGATTTACCACAAAGAAGATGCCAATTTACAAACATATTGTGGTGGGAAACAAAGCATCTTAATTAACCTTCTTTATGCATATAAAATTAGCAATCGCAGTCTGAATTTTGGTATGCATAAAATCAACGTAAAGAGAATATAGTTACAATTTCAGGATTTAAGAAATGAAATGCGCTCAATTTTATTTTATTGCTTCTTCTTCATATTAAACAATATATTGGTTAAACTTTACTTGACTGCATGATATTTTTTAGTTCCTCAAGTTCAAAACTAAAGGTGCTTAAATTCCAATAGCTTCTTCTTATGTTTAAATAAAATAAGTTATTGGTGTCTTATGCATAATAAATAAATATAGAAGGCTACATCACAAGATATTTTTATTAAATGCCATACAAATACTATAAACTCAACTTCAGTAAAATTGCACAAAATATCAGCTTAAAATTATTTCTTTTATAAATTTAATGAAGTGCTCAGAAATAGAAACAATATCACATTTATTTAAATACAAATAATGAACAGAATGATGCACATTAACAACAATTTATGGTCTTATTCTTTGACTAAAAAATTTCCATCATGTTTTTCCAAACAGTTTATCAGTGACAAAGAGCCAAGTGATACAAAATATCAAGTGATATTTTACTGATACGTGAAAAATTATGAGCTTGAAAAAAAGCTATGGCTTATATTTGTAAGAAATATAATTGCAGTTGAATATTCATACTAACAGCATATTGCATCTAAGATAGACCTCGTGCAAGACGCTTAAACTTTTTGAAGTCTAATTTTTCTGATTTAAATTCTTATTCATCGTTATTATCTTTCAATGATTCATCAAAACTATTTTAAAGTATCTATTTCTAGTGACATAAAACATCAAAAATTACAAAAGTGAAGCTATAAATTCGCATTTCCTTTCTATTGGAGAGTTTTACAATTTGACTGAAATGCAAAACAACAGCACGAGATCTTGACTCAAAAGGCAATGACTAATGAAAATTTTGATATGAGATGTTATTTGAAATTGGAAGATAAAGCTTGATGTGTTCAGATGAAGTGGTGCAGTTAATGTAAATAAACATTTCTGATTCAAGTAGATGATATGTGATCAAGTGACTAAAAATGACTAGAATAAAACAGTCAGTTCTCTCATTTCCCAACTTGGGTTTTCAATTTGATTCAACTAAAACTGTAGGGGAAAATAGAATTATCTCTCTTTAAAACTTGGTAAAATATTTTGTAAGAATTTGGCCAAAGTTCAGGAAATAATGGACTTCAAATAATTTCATGTTTCCGGGAAACACGGGATAAAAGAATCCAGTCTCCAAATGTTGATAGTTGTCGTAAAGGTCATCAGAAGCAGATGATATTTTCTTCAGAAGAACGTTTTATTTAGTTAATTTATGGGAAAATCATTAAAACTTGGATGTAATCTTAAATAGGATCTGTATCTTGGCTGGGGTTTGTGTCAGGATCTGGGTCTGGATCTGGAGAAGGAGTAAAATGTTGCAATGGATAATCGCCAAATTCTTCCATGCCTTGTGGAGGTAAAGGAATAAAAGGAGGCCATCCTATTAAAATCGGATCTGGGCAAAAGAAAGATCCAGGCTCCTGATGACAACCATAATCATAATAATCGTATTCGAATCCATCTTCAGAACCAGTGGATAGTTCTGACAGTGAAGCAGTTAACGGGGTTGCACTTTCTCTTTGAACATTTTTAAGGATCGGACGACCTCGACGTCTTACTGGAGTGCTTGCAGGATCCACCTTTGTTGGAAGCTTATCCCATTTGATTTTGGGTGCAAGAGATGTAGAAGAACGAAAAATGAAACTTTTATAAAGATAATCTTCAGGGCTGGCGGACGGAGTTTTAACGGATAGTTCAGATGTGGACGTTAGAAGTTCTGAGCAGGCTAGATTTGGTGAGCTTTCAGCTACGGCTTTCATTCTGAATTGGCGATAGAAATGAAATATGATCAAAAAGGCAGTTGTTGAGCAGAGGACGGTAACTAACATGATGATAGTAATGTGGACGGCGGATAAATTGCTTGGTATATTAACGCTGTCTACTTTCTGTCGAATCATGGCAAGACTTTCACGTGGAGTCTCTGGAAAACAAATGAGAATTATGAGACTGTTTTAAATTTCAAGTTTGAACAAACTGAAATACAGTTTATATTAATATTAGTTTAAGTAAAGTGCGTTTCATTTGAAAAAAAAATGCTATGTTGATACAAAACGCTATGAAAACTTAAAAAGGCTTTACATGATGCTTTCCACATTTTTTCAAAAATACAACAAAGTGAAAATATCTAGCAAAATTTTTCTTTTATTATATGTTTTAAATTTATATATAGTTTGAATAATTTCTATGTATTATAACTAACAACGAAAGAGACAATACTTAAATAACAGTATTTTTATGTAAAAATTTATGATTATCAAAAAGTAAATCTTTTGTAATACTCCAAAAGAAATTTCTAATTTCTACAGAAATCAGAAAAGTTTGAAAATGATTTCATAAGTTTTTGTTAAATACATTGAAGATATCAAACTTTATATAAAAAAGCATTTATTCGCATAAAATTCAACTAAAAATTTATCTTTTTAGATATACTATATCGTTTTATACTATACAATTTATACAAAGGTATAAATTGTATAACTAAGTATATATACCTTTGTATAAATTGTATAGTATAAAAACGATATAATATATCTAAAAAGATAAACTTTTTAATTATATATATATATATATATATATATAACCATAGATGAAAAGTGTTTATTTGGATTATATATTCATATTTTCTTGCAAAAAATTATTTTGTCCATTATTTAATTATATCACTGGATAGCTTAATATTCTAATAGTTAACATTGATCAAACAGTTTGACAAACATAATTTTCTTATTATGAATATCAAAAAATTTATAAGTTAATTGAAATCTCCTACTGCAATAACTATACAAGGATTTCTAAGGTTTGAACAAACAACAAACAGAATCAAATTCCTTCATAACTTTATCGGTCATTTTATTACAAAAAGAAACGAGCGTTTCATAAGCCCATTCGATGTCATGAGAAATATTAAATTTATCTTTTACACACACACATTTCCTGTGGAATAGAGTAAAATTAACACTGATTTCTATATAAATAGATTTTTATCATGCTCATTTTCAAATGATTTTCGAAGTTTATACATTAATTCATAAATATAACGTTTTTTTTTAATTTCCAAAAACATTTTAATATGAAAATCATGCAAGACTTCATTTTCCCCAGCTACGGTAATTCTAAATTTAGAGTAGATTAGAAATAATTGTTAAAATGAAGAATACATGGCAAGAATTGCTAAAATAATAGGAACAATAATTTTCTATGTCACCATTTCAAACATTTTTCAATGCTATTTTAATGGTTATTACTGTGTTGCCAAATTATGGCCAAGTAAATTAAGACATCCAAATGAGTAATGCTAGAAATGGTATGAAGTAAAATATATTATGTTATGTTGTGTTAATATTTGTTTTGTATATTCTTTTTTAGAATCTTTCACCAATGTACTCTTTAATTATCGCTTTTTCTGTCATCGTTTTTAATGAGGGATTTGAATATCCTCTAACTTTCTCCAGAAGTTGCCTTACACTGCATATTGGTTGCAAAATTTCCTTAAGTTTTGAAAGGAAAAACTGCTTTTTTCTGTGTCATTAGTTCATAAATATCTCTTTCGAGGTTTATTTTCTTTGGAACTTCGTTAATAATTTGTAATTTACTTTAATGAAACATAACATTTAACTAATCATATGTATAATTGGATACTACATCTCAATTTAAGATCGAGTGCAAAGGTAGGTCATCAAAAAAGGTATTTAATTTCCTTCAAAAAGATGGGTTTGAACTAAGCCTTTCATTCGAAGCACAAGAGAAGAAATCAAAGGAAATGCTCGCCAAAACAGTCTTAATTAGACTGCATTACAGGAAAAAATGCATGTCCTTAAATGAAAGAGATAAATCCTTCTTTTACTATACTTGTAAAAATTGAATAATAATTCGATATCTAACGTACTTATAAAAATTGGATAAAAAAAGATTCTTTGAAGTAGAATGAAATTTGTTCCAAAGCAATCTGTATTGAAACCAATTAAGAAATAGTTATATGACGCCAAAACACAATGTTACTATTCGAAAAATAGTATTCGGTGAAGTTGCCAACGTATTAATTAATTTTTTACTGCGTGACATTTGATGGAAAAGGTTTGCATTTTTTTCCGAGCAAGAGTTTTCAAACTGCATCTATTCGAGTCCAAAGTTCCTCTGTATTAATTACGAGATAAACGAGACTGTAACTGAAGAAATCTCAAACATGTCCAATAGGTGACATATCTGTGGGATTGGCAAGACAAGGAAGAAAGTACGAGTGATGATTAGGAAAAAAAGTTACAAGCATCAGCATTTGAAAACTACATACTGTGGAGACATTTTGTTTCCTCAGAGAGGAGATAAATGGCGCTACTTGTCATACAGCTGGTTAGCGGGTACGTAGTGAAAGTTTCCAGATGGTTCAGGACGATTGAAATGGCAAGACTCTTAAGAGATTGATCTCGTTTGGAAGTGCGAGCAGTGATACGATTTTTATGGGCAAAGAATGTGTCCACGTCTGCAATGAGCAGACTGCATGTAGTGAAATTGTGTCACTCTCTTCAATCAGACAGACAGGATGTCGAAAGCCACAATATGACAAGGAGCGACCGGCCAAGTTCTTCAATGACAGAAATCACCAGGGCACGAATTGGAGAAATGATTCAAAATGATCGACGGGTAACTCTGCGTAAAATCTCGTCAGAGCTGGGACTGAGCTGCGGTAGCGCGCAGTATATCGTTTCTGACGTGCTGTGATATTCCAAGGCAGTGCCGTGAAATTATCCACCGAGACCTGACTCAATGGACAGGGGCCTGATTTCTATCAAGACAGGTTAAACAAGTTGTTCATGCGTTCTGATAAATGCCTAAGTAGACTTGGTAGTTATGTCGAAATGTGATAGGTACATATGCCTCTTAATTCCCTTTTGTATTTTCTTGTATTGTTAATAAATATTTCTTTATTCGACTTGTAACCTTTTTTTCTGATCTTCCCTCGTATATCTATTCTGCTGGAAAAAAAAGACGTAGAGATATTTCAAATAATATATGGACGGGCTTGTTCTGACGAAATATAACTTTAGGAATGTGTTGAAAGAAAAATACGACTTTCTTGCCCCAGAATTTCTTTGGTGTATCTGTTGCTGATAAGATTACCCAATTCTTAGCAGTCGCGATCTTCTATGGATGTCTAATGGAGTCCTAAGACGGAATTAACAGATATAGAGCTTAACTTTACAGTGACTATTACTAAACCACATATTAAAGCTGGATTAGTTTGAAAAAATTCCTTATTGCAAGTTGGTACACAGTACCTATGTCAGTGAGCCCATTGACGTTGCAAGTCCCGTGTCTTTGCGTGAGGAACTCTTTCAAGCAGGCCATGGTACAGAACACGCCGACAAATTGTTGAAACAGACAATGACACACTTACAACAGCGCTCAGTGTTCTGTATGGCTCATCATCGTCGTAGGGATAAGGTATCTGTGTCATAATATGCTGATATAATATTTCGTCGTCCGCTACAAGATTTCTTATTAATCAGGTTCTCTTTAACCCTCTGATTCCACACTCTCATTATTCCATCATAGTGCCCAATATGAACTGCTATTCTACAATTAAAAAAAAGGAATTCTAATGAGATAGAAGAGAGGTGTGTCATGAGAAGTCCACTTCCATTAGTCTCCGTTCAAGTTGCAACTTGATATGGAGTCCTCTATCCGTCAAAACATTTTGATTTCTCATGAAACTTTTACCACCAGCAGACAACCGCAAACTATTTTCAAGTTCCCATTACAGCTCACTGTTTATAGAATAATCAGCAGTTAAGAGTGTGTATGCGTGATTATTGTGTAATTCTAATGCTTTAAACAGAGCACTCTAATTACCATCAATCGTCAGTTTCAGTTGATTTGTATGATTTTCATAGTATTAAGTGATATTTTCTTCACAAAATCTACTATTTTACAAGTTGTTATTCTTTATAATCTTTAACGTATTTCTGTAAAAAAACAGGTTTTTCATTAGGGATTTATGCGAATTATATATATATATATATATATATATATATATATATATATATATTCTTCTAAATCTTAATGTGGAACTATTACACACTCTATCACAATTTATATTATCCCTTTATCTTCCTATTCGTATATCAGATATTACAATATATAGAAACATGTGTTCGTAACGCGTACAAACTAATATATAAGACGAAGAAAAGAGAATACTACTTAAAACAAAAGAAAACTTAATTTCACTCACCTGATTGTGTAACAAGAAAAACTATCTCTAAACCTTGAATAGATGTGGTATTGCTAGCGTGAACTTCTAATCGTACCATTTCTGTCATTGAGTGAATTGGATGAGGAGATGTATGCGGTCCCACTATAGCAAGTACAATGCCCAAAGGGGATTTACCATCCCTGATTGTCAGCCAATAGTCTGCTGAGGGAAATATTGCATGTCTGATTTCCATGAAAATATGACCTGTCGGCCATGCTTGCAAAATCCAAATTGCTTCATCTTCGCAATTTGCAGTAGATAATTTAACTAAATTTTCATCTGTTATATTTTTTTCGCATCCACATGGACAATCCCAGAGAAGAGGCTCCTCTGTGGTCATTTCTGGATCATCTATAAACATAAAATGAAACAGATAGAATAAATGTTCAAGACTACATCAAAAATTTTGTCCAAATAAATTTATAACAAAATATATTTAATTTTAATAAAAACTATAAGAATAAATAGAACACGTTTTATTTTATACTATGTCAAATTGACTTAATTTTCAGTTTTATGTTCGGTAGAAAGAGTTTAAAGTGAATTAGTAAATTACAATTGTCAATCCTTTAACATCACTTAATAATACTATTAGTTGAAGCCCTTTAATACAGGCAACAGACTTTAAAGAAATTCTTCAGTTGCTTACTTAAATCTATCAACTATATTTGTCTGTTTACTCTATGTTCGAAACATTTTCATTTCATTAAATAATTTTGAAAAAATATTTGTCTATTTTATCAATTTTGTGTGTGTGTGTGTCGGGTTTTTTTTCCCTTTATTCCGTATAACTTTAACGATAAAATATTATTGAATGAAATTTTCGAAGTTATATATAAACGTATTAATGTAAAACGCCGAATTAATATTGTTTGGTAATACTAACACCGATAGAAAGGGAAAAAGATTTATGGAACATATGAAAAACTGTATCAACGTAGATTATCCTTTAAAAGATGTTTTTATGCATCAAATAAAGAATAATAAAGACCTTTTATTTCTTTCGTTGAATGATCAAAGACACTTTTATATCAATAGGTCTATCTGTATTTCATGAAGAAAAATAACTTTTTACTTGACAATCCATAATAATTTCTAGTAATTATTTTTTTAAGAATAACTAACGGAATTTCATAGAGAAAAGTAATCCAGCGCAAAGAACATTGATCACATTTTTCAATTTATAACATTATCGAAATTTTCAAAGATAGTTAAAAGGATATATTTACAGTCATGCTTACATGAAAATAGAGATATTTAAAAACCAACGTTTATTTCCTTTGATTTATATAAACGCTACTCACCTATTTACAATAACATATTAGGCGTTAAAAAGTAATACTCACTGAGCACCAAGCTTTTTTGTTTATTTGTAAAATAAGCAACAGTATGAAAAAATAATTTGTTGTTCACTGTAGAGATTATATATTCGTTTCTATAATCGACATTAACAAGAAAACATATAATGAATAATTAGTTTTTTAAATGTAACTTATACCATTTTCAGCTGTCAAATAATTATATCAAGATACACAGTACCTTTCTTTAAAAAAAAGAATAGGATTATTATAAGAAAAGAGAACATTGTGTCAGACCTGGGCAAGTATCTTTTTTGCAAGATTGTGATTGTACTGCTTTACCGACACAATCTGAGCTATTCGTAGAAGAAACACAAAGTCGATAGCGACTTTGAACACCTTGACCGCAGGTTGACGAGCATTCACTCCATGGACCCCAATCATTCCATGTTGCAATAATACCTTCTAAAACCAGAATTTTTTTGTTAAAAGAAAATATTATACATATACTCTATCAAAACATTTTCATGAAGTACAGGAAAACCGTATGCATTCAAAATCATAGAATCATTTTAGAGATGCTCTTTATACATTAATGTCAACACATTGAGAATGTGTGACTGAAATACTTACTGCTGTCAGTAAGAGTGGGAAGACAATGGGTCTTCAGATCAAAAACAGCTCCATTCCGAGCAATACTGACAAAACTAAAACAATATTCCTGATATTCATCTTGAAAAATATCACAAGATATCTTCGTAGAATGCTTTCCATTTTCAATTCGGCTTTCTCGAATATACTTCAGAGAACCTCTGCGAGCTTTCCCATACACGCGTATTCTATCCTGATCCAAAATACATCGAGGATAATGATAAATCACAGATAAACTTCCATCACATGGTTGGACAGAACTTTTTGCTACGCTGACAGAATACCTATGACTCCACATCACAAGAATTGTGTCACTCACTGCAACTTCAGGAGTATGTGGAATGCTAGTTCGGACATGGACCTAAAAACAATCATTTTATATAAAAGAGAGCTACAAAACACAGTTTTATAAATTCAAATTTTGTATTACATTTTAAATTTATAAATATCAGTTTTCAACTTCTACTATTAGTTCACACTCTCCCTATATATATTTATTTATATGTATATATATCTTGATCAAATATTCAATCATTTATAAAATACTTTTTATTCGTCCACTCAAGTTCAAATACATTTTTTAAACTTGTAGTGGATGACGCTTGATGTTAAAATAATTTTTTCACATATTAATTCCTTAATTCTATTTAATTAATGAATAAATAGTAAGAAACAAAGATAATAGTCCAACACCCTATATAAAAAGGAAAATCGCTCGATGTGGCCCTGTAGTGCAATGAATAGCGCGCGCGGGTTGGACTTCTAATCCAAAGGTCGTAGGTTTGAAAACCCACCTGGGATTGCCTAATTTCTGAGAATGTGATTTCTTTTTACTATACCATTTTATTAGAATAATTAAATTTAATTAATGAATAAATAGAAAAAAACAAAAATAATAGTCCAACACCATATATAGAAAGAAAAATGGGAGAAATTCGCTTTCTAATTTGCCACTTAATAATGTGATTCTGTCATATGAATATACATATTTATATTAATTGTAATTATTTCTTAAATGTAACTGAAATAAAAATTTCTTTGTTGACCTAAGTAGGGATTGACTTAAAAATTGTTTTTAATATTACTTGTTATACATAGAATGGCGAAAATGCCTATCACTTCACAGGTCTATTGTTAAGTTTAGCTGTATTTCACTCAGTATACTCCGAACTAATGTAAGTGAAGTTAATATATAAAGAACAACTTAAATACCTTAAATCAGTTATCCAATTTATTTAACTTTATATCATTTGAGGTAAACATATTTATACAATTATAAACTTTCACAAAAAAATCTTTTAATTATAATTTATACTTAAATTTTCATTCTATACATACAAAATCTAAATTTGAAACATTAAATTTCTTATTTTTTAAAATCCCGCTAAATTGTATAACAATACTTGCAGTTACTTTATATCATTAATTACTTCTCGTTGAAACTAATCAGATATCTTTTAAAAAAACAATTGCTCATTAGGGTGTAAATATTTACATTTTAAAGACTTATAGATAAACAAAGCAATATTGAAGTTGTAGTCATCTTATAAATTTTAGGAACCGCGAAAGATCGAAAATTGATTTACGACAAAGGTCCTGCCCCGAGCCCAGCTGAACAAGGTTCTCTTCTCTTAAATAAGGACTTTTTCTACGATGAGCTGCTTTTTGCGACCAAATCTATAAAGAAAGTCCGCTGGATGTGATGGGGTTCTCCCAGAACACATCATAAACCTTGGATCGCTGACTCTGAGAACTTTCCTTAAGCTCCTCAATTTAACTTGGAAAACACGAGTACACCATCAATGGAGAAAGGCAGAGGTTATTTCGTTGCTGAAGAAAGGAAAATTGGCAAACAGTCTTGACAGATATAGACCCATTTCACTCACAAGCGTTTGTTGTGAAGTTGCTGAGAAAATGATTGAATGCAGACTTCGGGAGTTTTTGGAGTCAAACGGCGCCATTGGCGATTGTCCAGCAGGTTTTCGAAGATATAGGTCCACTGTGGACCAAGTTGTAAAACTCACCCAAACAATAAAAGAGACTGCTTCCACCGAAAGTAATCCACCTTTATATACTGTGTTGGTGGATTTCAAAGCTGCATACGACAAAGGGGTGGCGTCGCATGATGCTACACAAGCTGAAGAAACAGGGAGTATCCGGAAAGTTATTGCACTGGGTACAGAGCTTCCTCTCACAGCGCAACATCTCCGATGCAGGTTTCTAAATTCCACCTCTCCCTAGAAACAGATGCGTCAAGGCTTGCCTCAGGCAGCAGTTCTTAGTTGTCTTCTCTTCAACATCATGATAGACGACCTACAAACAACCATTCAAAAGGTCCTCGGAGTTTCTAGCCTCTTCTTTGCTGATGACGTGATATTGTGGGCAACGAGCAGTAACATTCGTCCCTTGGAAGACGCCTTGAATAGCTCCCTACTTAATCTTGAAACTTGGGCCAACACCAACAAAATGGAAGTTATTGATTTGAAAACAGTTTCCCAATTCTACAATCTGTCTACCAAGCAGCACCTTTTCCACCTAGAATATAAAGAACTTCCTCTTAAACAGGTGTCTTTGT
This sequence comes from Trichonephila clavipes, assembly GCA_019973935.1. Taxonomy (NCBI): domain Eukaryota; kingdom Metazoa; phylum Arthropoda; class Arachnida; order Araneae; family Nephilidae; genus Trichonephila; species Trichonephila clavipes. The sequence continues at coordinate 269,832 of BMAU01003405.1, read as the reverse complement.
CCAAATATCTTGGGATCAATCTAGACAGTAAGCTCCACTGGGGCACTCACATCGCAGAAACATCAGAAAAGGGCCTTAAACGCCTAAATCTCCTGAAGAGACTAACTGCTATCAAGTGGGGAGCTACCCAGGATATTTTAACCACAGTGTATAAAACCTATGTCCGTCCAGTGTTGGACTATGGCTGTGAAGTTGTGACCCTGGCAAGTACAACCAACCTTGGAAAGTACGACGTCGTTCAGACCAGTGCCCTCAGAATTATAACCGGTAAAGCCAAATCAACTCCAATTACTGCAATGCAACTCCAGACCGGCATCAAACCCCTTAATAGTCGTAGAGACAAGTTCACTCTCAAATTTTAGGAGAGAGGCAGAAGAGTAGATTACAGGTGCTGGAACGAGTATAGATGTGCAACACAGAGACTCAAGACACGACTTCTCCTCTTTCACATGCGGAACTTCTTATGAAGAAACACCAACTTCCGCTACTAATGACTCGCCGTGCTCCTATACAGTTCTAACCACAGTCGTTACTGCCCTTCTATCTAAACCAGTGTTTCTCAAACTGTGGGGCGCGATAAACCTACGAGGGGGGCGCGAGCATATCAAAAATAAAAGTTTTAAAAAATTTATTTACTAGAATGAAGTAAAACAAAATACTTTCTGACATAATAAAAAATATACACATTTACACGGAAATAATATATATATATATATATATATATATATATATATATATATATATATATATATATATTATCTGCGATTTTACATCATCAAAAATAAAACCTTCTACTTCAAAACCTCATTTTTTAGCTATCTTTGATACTATAACAAATAAACGTTTTATTCGATTTGCTGTAATCCCATGATGAGAGATTTTTTTATTACGTTTTCTTTTCAAAGCGAAAACGCTTCTCTTTCAGAGGAAAGACAAAATCCAGAACCATAATCAAAAAACATTTTAGGAAGATAAAAGTTTCATCACTGTTATATATTATTGCCATCAGCTGTAGGCATCAGAATGTATTTGCTGCGGTTTGACCTTCGAGCTTACTTGTACGGTTAGTTGCGTCCCTGCTTTTATGTATTTGTTTTTTCATTTAGGGAAGTTTGAAGGATTACTAAGCCAAGCATAATGAAAACGTTTTACATAATTTTTTTAGAATATCCATATTGTAATAAATACACTTTTAATCCGGAAGCGGTCACGTCGAGCACAGAGTGCACAAAATCGGTAATTCTGGCAAAACGGACCAATGGCCCTGACACTATCCTCCTGTTTGACAATCTTAACGTGAACTAAAATATATTTGCCTCTTTTTTTGGGAGTGACAGACGTTTTTTTATGATCTTAAGGTACTTGTTTTGTCTGAGTTCCCGGTGTGATAACTTTTTTTCCGAAATATTTTCTGTGTCCTTGAAAGTAGGTGAGTATATTTTCTCTTAATTAAATTATTCACTGGAATTACGATTTTTATTGTGTACTATAAAAATAATTATAAAAAAAGGACTGGGGTGACTCAATAACCCCGCTCGACCATTAGTATCGAGTGCGCGCCTGCTCCAGGGTTAAAACATGTTGAAGTCTTTTCACTTTAAATATTAAAAATAATACAATTATTCTTCATCAGAATTTTTTTATTGTTCATTATTCAACATCAATTCTAAATGCTAATTCTTTGAGGCTTAAAATTACAGTTCACTTAAAACTAATTATAATTTGAGCAATCATTTCAAAAAAATCATTTTACATTTTTGTAAACATTGTCGCACACTTGGCTTTACTCTCCTTACAATTAAGCGATTATATCAATAATTTTTTATTTTCTTATAAATGAACTTGTGCAAAGAGCGGGTACTGCAGCCGGTATACTTTTAATGTATCAGTGCGTCACAGAGTATTTTATAACTAATTAATTAATACTAAATTAAGAACAAGTTTAATAAGTATTAGCTACTTCCATGGGCTTGTCTTACAGAGCAAAGTTTTTCAAAGGAATGCTTATGATTAGAAATTGACCCTCTGAGTTCTTTTTCTACATGTAGCTGATGTCTATATTTTGTCTTCTAAGCAACCACCGCATTTTACAATATGTACGAATTTACAAATTAGAGAAAGGAAAAATAACATAATAATTATCCTATTACTTAATTTTTTTTTTGCTTAAAAGTAACATATACAAAATTTGATACTTATGTCCTGAATTTGTACGGTTTATAATAAAGATTGTTGCTTTAGCGTCAAAGTGCATTATTATTGCATTCAGTACTTTATTAATGTATAAGGGAGGCGCGATAAAAATTGTGATTGAAAAGGGGGGCGCCAGTATTGTAAGTTTGAGAAGCACTGATCTAAACAGCTTAACCTAACTAACATGACATCAAATAAGGCTGATGCCATTCCTGAAAAATTAAAATCCTGCACTCTGGAAACGATCGAAGAAAGATATCCAGCAAATGAGTGGGTCAACATCTACACTGGCGTCTCATACCTACCAGAAACAAATGAAGCCGGCGCGGGATGGCTCTGTAGGCTGTTTGAGAGCTCATTGGCCGTGGGAAAGAACGCTCCCAACTAGGTGAGGTCTTGACTGTCTGTGAAGCTACAACACATTTATTATCTGCTGGCCTAGCTCCTGCAAAAGTTGTCTTCTTCATAGACTCCCAAGCTGCAATTTTAGCTTTAAGCATTAATACACCAAATGACTGATTTCACACAATTCAGTGCCAAACTAAAATTGCAGAGCTCATCTCATATGGCTGGACTGCGGCCTTGCAGTGGGTCCCAAGTCATGTTAGGATCCTCGGCAATGAGAGTCGACCAAATAGCCAAGCATGGAGCGGAGTCGACTCAACCGGAAGTTCCCTTGTCCCTCAGAAGAGCAAAGAGCATCATCTCCACACACATTGACAAAAATACTGCCATGACCCAAAAAACGAAGAGTTTTGGAAAGCCATGGGAAACTCTGGCCACTGTGGGCCCAATCCCGAGGCACCTGGAAAGAGCCGAGGTTGTTGCTCGCTTTCGCCTAACTACCGGACATGACTTTTTGGGAGGATAATTCCACTGGCTTGGCGTGGCCGCTAACGAGGCCTGCCCACTCTGCGACCATGCCAGAATGGATGGCGACCACCTGCTCCAATGCACTGGACTCGTTGAATACCCGGCTGATGACATCGTCAGTCAGTGCTGGGAGGCTCGGCGTCAAATAGTCAAGAAGCCAAGTAAGGGCGTTGGATAAATAATATTTTGGGAATGATTTGAAATTTAAAATGATATCCGATTATTTATATTATTATCTGTATAGCCATAATGAATTCAAAATTAATTTTTTTTTGAAAATTAAAATCTCTCTGAAGCAGAATGGATGTGTAGCCAAGAAAAATAAATGTTCAACAATTAAAAGAAAAGTCATTCAAATTGATTTTAGTACCTGCATTAGTTTGACACATATTTTATTTGAGCTACAGAAAGAAAGCTTTGACTTTTTGAAATGTTATTATACTATTAGTGATAAGTTAGAGATTTTTGTCAAAAAAGGAAAATATGAAATATTTCTAATGATTGCCTACTTACTTTTCAAATGAAATGAATAAATACATTTGCAATATTTCACCCAAAAATATGCTCTAAGCTAAATCAAGACAATGTAGCATATGTTTTATAAAACAAAACAAAAAATGCAGATTATGTGTTATATATTAACACCTATAGCACACCCTCACACATACACACACATAACACACAATTATTTAATACTTAACGTACGGTGTAGTTTCCAGCTCTGTCAAAGAACTCACAATCAAGTACAACATCAAAAGCTGATTCCCACATCCAACCAGTCAACTCTTTACTTGTTAAGACAGTAGGTTCATACCAGGTAGCTTGGGCAGATCCTTCATAAACAAGATCCACGTGTGTAGTATAAGTACCCCGAGGTTTACATTGAAGAGACTGAACATATAATTGAACAATGACATTTGAACTATATGTTTCCACCATTAAGGGAACATGAACAGTAACATCCGGCCAACGTACCACAATAGATTTAGTCTGAACCAATATTTTATCCTAGAATATAAAGTGTAATTTAAATAATTGGGATAATTAAATCAATATGATAAATTAAATCAATGTGATCAATTATAAATACTAATAATTAAGTCTTTTACAATCGTTAACTGCTTTATACATTTACACTAATACAGGAAATTGTCTAGGAAACAAAAGTTTTATTTTTATTACAAGGCCCTCAGAGGTTTATCTGTTTTAGATATTGCATTTTGAAATAAGGTTTTTATAGACTATATTACTGACGGCTTTAAGCGGAATAGTTAAATGAACAAATCCCGTAACATTAAAAGAAATATTACTAGGAAAAAAAGTTAATGTTAGATAAATCCATTAATAACATTATAAATTTTAGTTAATACCGTAAAATCCAGCGTATATATATATATATATATATATATATATATATATAACGCGCACCTATACTTTCAAGAGACATTTTTTTAAATTTTAAGATATATTCGCTGCATAATGCGCACCCCCTTTTTTACGAAAACAAGTGCTATATATGTGTGCAAGGCTCTTATGCTTTGGAGTAATTTATTCGAAGTTTCTTTCCAAGCTTTAGAACAATTAGTATATTTCTTGATTTATAATCCCTTAAAATCATAAGGAATGTAATTTATTTTAAATAAACAGTATTTCGTAACATGTATAAATCTAATTTTTCCATGCTCGTCTCTTATTTTTATACCCGGCATATATATATATATATATATATATAACGCGCACCCATAAATTTCAATCATATTTTTTGTGATAAAAGTGCGCTTTATACGCCGGATTTTACGGTAATTTAATAAATATTAGCATAACAATGTTAATTATAAGCAATAAATTATTCATTCTAAAATTTGAAACATTATTACATTATTTAAATGTATCTCTTAATACCTGTTTAAGTGTCAGGAGCCTAAAAACGAACTGTCCAGCTCTTTCGAAGACACCACAAGGGAAAATGATTCTTCCCTTTGTAATTTTTTGAGGTATGTCACGCTTTGCAACAAGTTTTTCCCCATCAATTCCGAGGTAAACCAGTTGCAATCGAAGACTTGGAGAAGTGGATGGGATGCCATAAAGAACTTCAAAGTCTCCGGAGAGTACAGTATGAGTATCTTTTGTTGAAAGCCAGTATTCTGCACACTCTGGAAATATAAAAACAGTACACGTTAACATCTCCTCACGCTAGAACACGTTCTGCTGCATTTTTGCAATGATTCAATAAACTTGCTTAGGATAAAATTTAAGAGAATAAAAGAAGAATACTGTCTAAGATTTCCTGTTTACTTTTTAGATACAATTTCACATAAACTTAACGTCCTTTTTATCCTTAATAGCTTTCATTCAAGATAGATAGATATAACTTCAAAAGTTCAACATAACTCCATGGAAGTTCGGAGAAAATGTTGAAAATATGCACAAAACGAGTTTGTTCAATTTAAAATCATTAATTTTTTTTTTCGAAAGCATCATATACAGTAGTCAAAATCACTGGAACGATTACAGAACGTAATCAAAATTGTGAGCAGAAGTCAATTTTTTTTTATGAATGAACTATTTCAAACCCCCTTGTACATTTTTGCACAAATGAAGCACATGTTATAATACGCATATTTAATGTAGTATTTAATTACCAGACTTCAGATATAATAATACAAAAAATACTAAAATAAGACGAAATATTGATTTTTTTTATGTATAAAAACACATCTTCAAGTAAAATGTGTTTTGATTGTCACAATGCTAATTTAAATGAAATTTGTTCATTTAGGTAATACAGCCTGAAATAAGTACATTTTAAGAACATAAAAACAACTAAAAACAGAAAATAGATTTTATTAAAAATTTTCCTGTTAAGTTACCCGACTACGTTCGGAACCGTGATTTTAAAAAAGTGCATAAATGGATGATTTTCATGATATTTAGTGTCACTCAGATTGGAATACATGCATAAAAATGTTTTAATGACATTTTGACAAAAAAATTTATTTAAATATAACATTTTGGCAAAAAATTAACTTAGAATAATCTTCTTTCCAAATGTTCTCCTTTTGTGAAAAATGGTTCTATTATAATAATATTTTGCCTGTATATAGCTCAGACCTCTCTACAGAGGCTCAACCACCAATTGAAATAATTATTCGCGTTTTTTTCTTAAAATTGCTCCCCTCTGTTGTCGTAAAATATGAATAAACCCACTTCTAAGTTATATATTTCAAAAATTCTAGTTGAGCCTCTGAACAGAGTTATATACAGGCAAAATATATTATTATAATAGAAGCATTTTTCACAAAAGGAGAAAATTTGGAAAAAAGATTATTCTAAGTTAATTTTTTGCCAAAATATTGTATTTAAATAAGTGTTTTTGTCAAAATGTCCTTAAAACAATTTTATGCATATATTCTAAGTTAAGTGACACTAAATATGAAAATTATCCATTTATGCGCTTTTGAAAATCACGGTTCTGAACGTGGTCGGATACTTTAAATAGTACTACTATCCAGATTATGTGTAGATTTTCAACAGAATAGATAGTTAGAATAATCGATATGCAAATGGAATTTTTTTCAAAACAGAATAGATAGTTAGAATAATCGATATGAAAATGGATTTTTTTTCAAAACAAGGGGCAAAAATGTTCATTCAGTTTGATTACCAAGATATTACTTTCCCTTTACGGTGAATAATCACAACAAAACGCTTAGGGCATGGAAGAAACTAAACGGCTCGATGTTAGAGCGAAGATTTTTAATCACTCCCGCCGTTGTACATTACGGATACACCTCTAAGCCATCTTTCTCTTCAAACATTCTGTATAGGAGAAACTACTACTCTTGCATTTGGTCCCTGCAAAACACTTATACGCTTAATACGTAACTACGTTGTTATTAGCTTCGTCATAGAATTATTGTTACAAAATATATCGTAATACGCAATACTTCCGCACAACAAATAAATATTTTTATAGAATTTGGTTTTATCAAAAAAACTCACGGCCCGACCTACTTGTCAACTTTCTACAACTTGAGAAAAAAAATCTTTGAATTTTCAGTTCTCTTTTACAATCGCGCTTTTATACTCTCGGGCACGTGTCTGTTTCTTCTAGGGCGTGATACATTTCGATCAAAAGCACATGCAATAACTTCATTTGCCTAATCATACAGGTAGCATTACAGATATCGTTTCATGTGAAACAATTTCTTCACTGTTGGGCATAGATTCCCTTCAAGAACTCGAATACAATCTACAGCATTTATTGTGTCCGTACAAAAATGTAAGTTTCTAACACCATTCGTTGTATATCCCAATACCATCATAAAACCTGCTTTATCAACAATGCGCTTGTAAAATAATAGATTGTTCTTCCTAATAACTTTCAAACCAACAGATCTGCTTGAAAATTCCAATATTTGAACTCATCTGTCTATTGTACACCTGTCTATTGAGATGATGCCCAACTGAAGTGAAATTTTTCCCACGTCACACAGCAATGTTTGCTCGATTCTGTGAGAAATAGATTTTGTTTCGTTTTGCAGAATACAGCATCTATTAAATATATCTACAAGTACAGTTGCTATGGAAATGTTCTTTCAAAACATTCTCTTGCTCATATTATTTGATCTCCAACTAAATCGTTCATAATTTTACAAATACGCTGACAAAATTGGTGCCGTTTGGTCAAAGATTTCAACTAGTACCTTACCATAACGAATATACCTAATTGTAGTGAAACGTTTTACACTCATTGCCAGAAAAATTTGCGCACCCAGAAAAAGTCATCAAAATGAAACGAAATTTTACATATGTAAGCACTACTTTAATATAAATAATTAATCAGAAAATTAACGAAAAAGGATAATTTATTGCAGAAAAAAGTAAAAATGAACGAGTTTTAGTACTCTATTGGGCACCCTTCTAGCACGAATGCACAATGCGATACGAGCGGGCATTGAGGCATACAAGTTCCGTATGATGCCCTGAGACATCTCGTTCAACGGTTGCTGTAAACGCGCCTCTAGTTCGACCAAATTCGTAGGGTGCCCAACTTGCCGTCCCAAATGATCCCAGGTATGCTCGATTGGTGACAAATCTGGGGATCGAGCTGGCTAGGGAAGGGTGGTAATGTGGTAGAGCAATGTCTCGATGAAAAATGGCTCCTGGGAGCCCTGTCATGAGTGGCAACACATGTGGATGATGGATGTCATGGACGTCCCGCTGAGTTGTCACTGTGCCATGGATCAATATTAGGGGTGACCGTGTAACGTAAGCAAAAGCACCCTATATCATCACACCAGCTGTGGGAGCAGTGTGTCACTGTAAAGCGAAGGACAGGATTAAGGCGTTCACCACAGGGCCTTCACATGTGAATACGATTGTCATCACTGCTCAAATTGAATCTAGATTCGTCGCTGAACATGACCTGGTTTCACTCCGTTGCAGTCCAATCCCTTTACTGCGCGACACCACTTCTAAGGGAGGCGTCGGGGGGTCATTGGCATCACACGTAATAGGAGCAGCGATATCACATGTACTTCAGCCAGGTGCCTTACGATGGTTCGGGAAGACATAGGGGCCCGTAGTGGAGGTGCTGCCTGTGTCTGGATAGCGGCCAATAAGGCTAATTGGCTCTACGCATGCGTTTTGTATAATATGTTCGTCTTCTCGACAACTGGTCTGTCGAGGGCTTCCTGAGCCTGGTCACCGTGTAAGTGACGTCTCTTGTCCACTGATCCCAGCACCTCCTCACAGTGAAATCAGAACGGCCTGCATGACGAGCTACTCGCCGAGCTGACCACCCAGCTTCCATTATCCCGAATTCTTACAGCCTCGAACTTTGACAGCTACTCATAATGTCTCCGATGGCGGCGTAATGGCATGTCTACCTCAGCGTTTCCTTTGCAAAAGATTAAGTGCACTCACACAAGCTCTGCTTATCTGTTTTATACTACAAGCAAGTCGCTCATCCGGTATAGTGGTTAGCGACGCTGACTGCTGTGCCGTAGGGAATGAGTTCGAATCCCGGACAAGATATGGATGCTTGTAAATGTATAGTGCCTGCGCGGCATGGGGGTACTCTAAATAGCCGTCGAGCCACAAGTCTTCTAGTGAGGTTGGTGAAAGGGGAAGAGAGGGGGAGGCTTCTGACCACCCCCAGAGTGTTCTCCCTCTTAATTGCGGTGGAATCGAGCCAAACCGTTATGTCACCTGTATGGTGCTTAAAGCTAAGGTTAACGACAGGTGTCACTTTTCCCTTTGCCATGATGAATTTCATGGCCCTCGATCTGGCCTTTGCCAATCAGGTGGGATTAGTAACAACAACAACATACTCCAAGCAGAACGAAGTTCAACGATTTCTAGTGGTATTACGTAAAGCACAATCACGCTGCATTTATAATAATTTGCGTGTCTGCCCAACATGCAACTACCTTCATGCCAAGTTTCGTTGCGATCCCACAATTATTTCTTGGTGCGCAAATTTTTAAGGCAACGAGTGTATATACTAAACACTGTGATAATCCCCCCCCCTGGGTGATTATCTCTTTGGGTATCAGGGTTAGCTATATAGATGTGTAGGATTAACGGAAGAACTAGAATCATACATAATCTTAATATAGCTTTATTAAGATTTTCAACTTAAAGCTTTAAGAAATTAGATTATAATAATTTATGTGAGAGAATCTACGATGGCAAAACACACAACACACAATATATAGATAATTACAAATTAACCTAACCCGAACCACTAACAATAACTGACTCTTCTAAACTCAATTCCAATAATATCGCTGATACTAATATTAAATAATCAATCCTACTTTGCTGTAGTTTGAAGTAACGATTATAACACCTAGATGATGAAGCCGTACAATGACTCGAGTGCAATGGTATGCACCTTGATTCGATAGATCTCTTCACGAATAAATCCTATTATTCGCCACGTAACGTTATATACAACTTCTTCACTCTTGAACCACGAACTGTTTACATTCCTCTAATTGCCATCCCGCTTACTCTAATATCTAATATTTAAAAGCTTCCTAATTTGCATCTTTCTTTCACACTTCACTTCTTGGACTTGGTTGGAAAAGAGTTGCCATTAATTCTGGCCCCAAAGAACCTAAAGGACATGTTAAAGAAAAGACGCGTGAGCCCGTCACAACACTGTAGATTTGTAAACCTGAATCTCTACCAATTTCCGCTAAAATACCATATTATTTTTTACTACATAATGAATTGCACCAATATCAGTAACCTGTTCTCAAACCATTCTTCCGCATAGTACTGATAATGATAGAAAATCGCTTTGTCTTGTATGCAGTTTGTTTCCTCTGACGTCATTGCGTCGGAAATATGAACGAAATGACTAGAATGTTCACTTTCTTTCTACTGACCAAACTTCATTGTGACACGTTAGAATTGAATTGAAAACTTAAGGCATATTTAAATTTTTCATTTGCGTTTTCCGTTGTCCCACTTGTGCTTAATATACAAGTCCATATAACTATGAATTTCACAAAGTAATAATGATCCATGTGTAATTTATTCAAAGAAAAATTTGTGAAAGTATCTCATTGATGTAAGTGTTGTGTAGTAGTAATTAAAGACAGTATTATATATATTTGTTTTTCTTACACAACCAAGAATTTGAAAAAATCTCAAAATGCGGTGTGAAAGAATGCTTAAAAAATATAATGAAATTTATCAACATTTCACAAGTAGGAAAAAACATAAGAGAGACGCTTAGTTTTTTTATTGCAGCTTGTATTTAGTTATTTTTCCTCCTTTACTAGTTTTCATTTCTTGTTACTGAAACACTTTCTATTTACTCAAGATAAACTTATTCAAATTACATTTCTTTGTATTTGAAATGCAATTTCTGCAATGTTAAATAACAAAACTAAGTATGTTAGTCTGTTTTATAGTCTAGTAATTTTGCATATTTTAAGCATATGTTGATAACCTGAATGCTAAGTACGTAAAAGTTTAAAGGGAAATAGGTACAGTTTTTATTAAATAAAGAGAAAAACTTATGGTAAGTTCCCTAAAGTAATTTCCGTAGACAATTATTTATACATTAGTTTGAAAGTAATCGTTTCTTTTCCAACTATTCTTAATTTGAAAGTTAAACTCCACCCCCAGCTCACATGATTTTTATTTGCCACACTTACTTTCACATCAGTATAGACATATGCTGTTTCCGCAGAGTGACTAACAGCCTTTTTACCTCTAACAGCGCTGCATCCTGTTTTTACTTAATTATCATTTTCCTAATTTTCCTGTATATACCGGGTGGGCAAAAGTCCGTAAAAACTTTAAAAATTCATAAAATCCGGAGAAATGAACGAAAAAAAAAAACTGTTTGAGGGATCAGCATTAGTATGTCACGGGATTTTTTTAAGCTAGAAAAAATAATTCGAAAATCATCCGGTAGGTGGCGCTGTTACAAGCGTCTGTGGTGGAAATATGCAAATTAGACGGATATAAAAACCTTTGCTGTCAATGAATCCACATTCATTCCACCATTGCAAACAGTGAATGTGAACAAGAATGCTCAATGCACCGGATAAAGCTTTGTTGGTGAAGTTATTTTACATGAACGAGGAATCAGCAACCATTGCCTTGCATAAATTTCGAGTTCAGAAAGTGTGAAGAGTGGAAAAGGCCCTTTAACACCTGCAGGTCTCTTAAAGCTTGTTAAACGTTTTGAGGAAACTGGAAAGTTGGAGGATCGAGCACGAGCCGGACGACCATGCTTGAAAGAAGCACGTGCACCCTGCATTGCTGTCGAAATGGAAGCGATTGCGCCCGAAGCAGCTTCAGGGACCAGCAGTGCTCGTGAAGCTGCCAGACGATTGGGCTTACCACCATCATCTGTCCGCAATATTTTTCGTCGAATCCTCCAGCTGTACCCATACAAATTGCAATCGTGCCATGAACTTTTGCCAGCAGATACCGCACAGAGGGAAGCATTTGCGAAGTGGGCCTTCTCTAAAATGGAACAGGATCCCACCTGGGTTTTTAACATCTTGTGGACAGATGAAGCTCATTTCTCGCTTCATGGCGATGTTAATAACCATAACTGTCGCATTTGGGCGACCTCTAATCCACGTGAGTATACACAGAAGCCATTGCATTCCCCAAAAGTGACAGCATGGTGTGGTTTCACGGGTTCATTTATCATAGGACCCTTCTTCTTTGAAACGCAGTGCCCAGTAAATGGATGGATAACGGAAACGGTAAATGCTCAGCGTTATCTAACGCTTCTGCGGGAGACTGTCGTGCCATGTTTAATTCAACGAGGTCAGATTTCGAATGTCACGTTCATGCAAGATGGAGCAACCAGTCACACTGCTAACTCGGTTAAGGCATTCCTGATACAGACGTTCGGGGAAGACAGAATCGTTAGCAGGCACTGCAGGTACCCATGGCCTCCTCGGTCTCCAGATTTAACACCGGCAGACTTCTGGTTGTGGGGATATTTGAAATCTCGCGTGTATCTATCCGGTCCATCAAGTCTGTCGGAACTGAAAGATGCGATCCACAGAGAAGTATCCTCCATACATCCGGACATGTTGCACTCTGCCGTTGCTGGATTTGTCACTCGTCTGGAATGTCTTCTCCCCTGTGGTGGTGGTCATGTGGAACATATTCTGGTGTAATAAAGTTGTGAAAGTTTTCTGTTCATTATTTATGCATTGTTTCTTTGATTTGCGTACATCAGCGCCACCTACCGGATGATTTTCGAATTATTTTTTTTTTCTAGCTTAAAAAAAATCCCGTGACATACTAATGCTGATCCTGCAAACAGTTTTTTTTTTCGTTCTTTTCTCCGGATTTTATGAATTTGTAAAGTTTTTACGGACTTTTTGCCCACCCGGTATAATTGCCCTAATATAACTATAACTTTAAATAATAATTATAATCAAAGAGTGTCACTAAAATACTACACCATAAAAATTGAACAAAGTGCTTTATATATTTTGAGCGTACTTATCCATTATAATATTACAAATTTAAGATAGTATTACGTACTTAGGATGAGGAAGAGAAATTGACAACAAAAAAATCAAAATGTATGTTTTCTCTGAATTTTATTTTCATTTATTTCATCCATAATAGTTAACTATGTGTTATTATTTTTGTATGTATAATAACAATATTTTTTCCTAATATTTTCATACAAAAGATTAAACTTAGGAATTATGAGAAGCAATTTAAAAAAAAAGCTAAAATGGTTGCTAACACAAATTTAGATTTGTATAACCAACTATAATACTCGTAACAAAATTTGCTTTGGTCATGGAAACAATATAACTGAAAGTAGGAACAATTATTCCTCGTGAGCGATTTTATACAAATGCCAAAAAATGGTAAACAATTAATAATTTCCTCAATGCTCATTTGCATGACAAAATCAGTATGTGTTAAATCAAAAGGGGCTAAAGGGTTTATTATTTAATTTATTAACAAAACTGATTAATCTAAGCAAAACTCTTGACATAACTGATTTCTCATTATGAATAAACCTATATATAAATTTCAAATTTCTTAAGACTCCACTTAAAAGTTTATAAATTATGGTGGTATAAAAAATGGGTTCCTTGAAATCTTTTCAAAGACATTTGTTCACATCAGTCAATAGATAACTGTTTTTCCAATTCTTAAAATTTAAAAGGCTATGCTGTTATGGAAATGTGAATTAAATACTGCTACGAAAGAAGTGCATTCTCTTTTTAGTGACATGCTAAAATGTTTAGGTAATTGGATTTCAATGTATCTCAAATTGAAATTTCGTTAAGTATTACTTTAAATTGTTCAGGAAAATTCAAAGTGTTGAAATTACGATAGTTACGGATAGCGTTTAAGTGTTACGCATGAGTTTCTAACTGTAAACTACGAGTTCATATCCAGTTATCACGTGATATGTGAAAGGGGGGAGAGGTTATGTGGGCATTCTATTTTAGTTTTTGACTAGTAAAATTAATTTAAAAAATATTTTCACTTAAAAAACGTAAAAAAATATATCGTGGATACTTAAAAAAACTAATCAGAGAAAACTTCCTTAAAATATTATAACTGATTTAAAAAATATCGAATGAGATTTACAAACTAACCATTTGCTCAGAATAATATAGCTTGCAGCCCCTTAAATTTTTCTGAATATCTCTGAAATTAAAATTTAGAACAAGCTATTAGAGAATTTTTTTAATTTCTGTACAAACATTATAGATTCCATAATAAGAAAGTTATTTTTCAGATGCTATATATATAGTTTACTGTATTCATTAAGTCATTGATTAACCCATTAATATTATAATTGAATTCCTTTTCAACTGATAACGGTGATAGTTTTTTCTAGCTACTATGAGAATTAAAAAATAATTTAAAGGCTTCTTTTTTTACTACTGTATCTAAGTATTAATATGCATCCCAATAATAAGGATAAGGTAAAGATAATTCTTTAACATTTTTCCTATGTAATAAAGAAATTAAACATTAAAAGATATAAGTTCAAATAGTAGTCAATTCCTTTAATATTCTACAGAAAGTAAATTTGTTTGGAGCATACTTTATATTTTAAATGGATACACCAAATCTTCTAAAGGTATTTTTCAGCCAAAAAGAAAACAAATAATAAACTATAATGGTATTAAGTTAAAGCTATTATTCTCAAAATAATTCATTTTGATTTTTATTTAACTTTGTTGAAACTTAAAATTATCTTTTTTGACAACCTAATAAAGTTTTTAAAATTTACTCTAAGAAGAGGAAAAGAAGAAAAAGAATTTTTTTTTTTCGAAACTGCTTTACTAAAATATACTCGTATATATTTTAATTATTTTTAAATAAAACCTGTACAATTCAACAATTCACAAAAATAAATGTGTTAGTAACCTTTTTAATAAAAACAAGTTGTTCTATTAATGAACAAAAATAGTAGCACTAACTAATTTTAAAATGTTAAATAATCCGTGTTAAAATCTACGTCATATAAATTCTTAGTAAATACTTTTGATTAGGATACAGACAAGTTTATAAGCACAAATAATTACCCTAAATATTTAATAATATTTCATACTTGTTTTGTAATTTTACCTTTATAGATAAAATTTGAAGAAATTAACGAAATAAATATGAACAAATATACTGTACAATAATTGTAATAAATTACAATTAGGAAAAATGTAGTCCAAAAAGTTGAGTCTTTTTAAGGAAAAGAAAAATTATTTCTTAAAAAAAATCTTAAAAGCTATCTAAAATATTCCCTTTTTTATTATCTTACCAATTTATTTTCACTTCTAAAACCGCTACTTTGGAGTTTTTAAAGCCCAAGAACTTTGGCTTAGTTCATTTATAATATTTTAGTAGAATTCAAATATAATAACAACATATTATGCACACATTTTTAAATCACACATACAGCATTCATATTCTTAGCAATACTAATTCAAGATAACTGTAGTGTTAAAGCAATAACTGATATTAAAGAATTTGGAAATATATTAGAAGGCATAGCCCACATAAACACTCATTTTACTATTTCAATCAACAAAATATATATTCATAAATACATAACAGAGTCAAATTTTACCATCAAAAATTTAGTAACCTCTGATTTTAGAAAAGATAATTAAATAAAAAGCAAAATTTCTTCTATTTTTTTAATATTTGTAAAAAGAAAAAAAAATTGTGCATAATAACATAACCGATTCAGTTCATATTTTAAAGTAAAATTAAGCACACAAATTTCTAACGATAGCATTATTTTAAATTGCAATATAATAATATATAATTTCATTTGTATTTACTTTATGACACTTGTTCAGAAAGTCTATTTTTATATAACTACTTATTATTTAACATTCTCAAAACAGGATCATTATCTTAGATAAATTCATAATTTTTTTTAAAAAATAGTGAAACTCGATTTTGTATAAATGTCACTTATAGTTTGTTATCCATGGAATATATTGGTTGAGTTGAATGAATCTAGATCAGGGGTAGCCAACCCAAATGACCTTGCGGGCCACTCCGAAAAAACATTATAATCTCGCTGGCCGCACATAAAAATATGTACCTTTATATCAGATTTGAAAAAAAAACATTTATTGAGTGAAAATTTAAAACAAAATGAATTATTATTAATGTTTTAATTATTTTTCATGTATACAGACATAGATAATATAATAACGTTTATATAATATAATAATAATGTTCAAATAATGTTTAAAATATTACGGTGCGTTCCTTTTGAATTGATCTTTCGTTACTCATTGTTGAAATTTGATAGTGCTGTCATTCGCAAACGATTAAGTATACATTGCCCTTTATCTTAACCACCCTGAATATTTTTTAAACTTTAAAAACATCTCTGACTGTCTCTTGCTTTTTGGGCACTCCAAACAGAAAAGGAGGAGGATAAATTAAACTCGCACATACGGAGAATCATGTACCATCCATAGTAAAGGATATGCACATAATGCAATTCGGAATTTATTAAAAAAGTATTTTATTATAGAAAAATCCGATGTAACTGTTTGATAAAATTTGAATCTATTTTAATCTAAAGGACATTTCTATTATCAAAAAGGATTTATTTTAAAACAAGAGCAGGTAACAGACAAATACATTGTGTATATATATATATATATATATATATATATATATATATATATATATATATATATATATATTTCCCCCCTCAAATAAATTTCAAAATGAAAAAAACTTCAAAAACCTGATATTTAAAAAATTTTAAAAGAGTCGGCGGGCCGCGTGTTGGACATCCCTGATCTAGAACATTGCTTTAAAGAAACAATTAGAAAATAATATTACAAAAAGCATCGCTCTCATTTCTTCAATATAAAATTGCTATAAAAATGAAATACTTGCTTAATATTGCACTCAGTATATTAAATTTAAATAATAGTTTTAATGTTCTTTAAAGACATATTATAAACATATTCTTATAATAATGCTAAATTAAATGGTCAAACCAGGAGAACAGAAAAGAACTAACTAACTAGAGGAAATAGTGCTAAAGAAAAAAATTATATTAACACAACGAAGCAGCTGCTGTACGGAATTTATAAAAACAATACTGGGCGTGCATGTAAGGAATAACACCAGATGGTTTTTAGACAAAACTTACCTCGCGTTGATGGCAAAACTGCGAGCAGGAACCAAATCCACATCACTCCCCTCAGCTCCCTCCCTCTGCCCCTGAAAAAATACAATAGACGACACTTATTGCGTGACTCCAGCTGATTTAAAAAGGCTCCAAAATGAAAAAAAAATCCCCTCAGTTATTGGAAAAAAAAGATAACGGAAAATGTGTTAACCTTTATTTTATGCTACAAAGCAATATTTAACAACAGTTGGGTGTATTCTTTTCATGAATATTATAATATGAGTAAAATATGCGATATAATATAGCAGCTATTTATTGTATGGTGTTATAATAAACTATTTACATTTATTTATGTCGCCTACAGTTAGCGTGTCAAGTGAATTTCATACAAATTTGTATGCTTATAAAAATGTCTGGGGGACTATGAACGAAAAAGTTTACATGCAATATTTTTTCCAAACAAAGACAGAGATATGAGATTGTCTAATTGACTAAATCAGTTAGATTTGAAAAGGGTAAATATATTTATATTAAGGTGACCAACCGTCCTACTTTTATAAGATCTGTCCTTCCTCGAAAAGTGTCCACCTACATGTCCTTCTTTTCAATATTTTAAAACTGAACTGTTAATCTCTGTATTCAGAGATGAACCAAACATGTTTCCTAAATGTTGAAGAATGGTCTGAAACAAATGTCACAGGAAATAACAGTTTTGAACGGTGTTTTTTTTTTGCTTCCTATTTAGTAAATTGGGTAGATATAGAAAATTGTGTTGAGTTTTTATCGAAAGAGAAAGGCCTGATATTAAAATCAATGATAATTGTCTGTTTGAAGAAATTAGAAGACTGAATGTATATTTAAATTTTAGTAAATTAGAACTATGGAAAAATCAGCGTGTGAAATTGATAAAAGATGGGTGGAAATATTTAACCATTTCAAAAATGAACTCATTCCATATAAGAGGAAGTTAAAATGAGATATCTTGAGCAATTTTAAGTAAGGAAAATTTTGTATTAGTTTTATTCACCTTTCAGCTAGCAGAACTTTTATATCAACTTTGTCGCAACTTTCTTTTTGATGATTGAGTAAATGACAGAAGTAATCAAAAATTCGCTTTGCGTTGATTTAAATATAAACATGTGATTTTGTTGTTATTAAATAATGATAAATGCAACATTAAATATTAAATCCATTTATGGTATTGTTTTCACCTCAAAAACATCGCAAAAAATTTTTTTGAAATTGATTTCACAGTTAAAATTTGGCATACTTTTTTAATATATCCCATTTTTTTAAATTTAATTTTCACTCCCCCCCCCCTTTTTTTAGGATAATATCACACACACACATTAATCTTTGATTAATCGTAATATTAAGGGATCTTATAGGCGGGGGATTTGAGCCACTTCTCCCTTTTAAAAAGGAAAAAAACGTGGAATATTTCAATTTTAGGACCTCAACAATTACAAATATTTCATTTTGTATAAAGATAACCAAACTTTTTTTCAGGTATAAAAGGATTATAAAAAGGATTCCAGTTTTCTGGACCTTATTCGTCCTCTCCACTTCAAGAGTATGGAAATGATTACAAATATATCACACACACACACACACAATGAAAAGAAAATTCCATTATACTTATAGAAAAAAATAAATTATGGATCGAAATAGCAATCAATAGAATAACCTGGTTTTTATCATCCAAAGTATATACGCAATTGCTATATATAATAATATTTTTATGCTACAGCGAAAACGTTTGAATCATTAAAATCGTTGCACTGCTGGTATTGCTTGAAATAAGTGGATTTAGAAACGGACTGAAACTCACGACCCCACCCTATAAAATAGGATATTTTACTGTTTTGCTGCGTTATTACATTGATTGCTCTTTTTTTTAATATTCTTTTATTGAAGATAACAGCATCCCCTATAAAAATTTATGTGTCTGCCCCTGTATGTTGCTTCAAAGGACCCACCCACACGGGATCTCCATTTCGTATCACACAGGAAACAGTGGGGAGAATTCTTTAATAATTGATAACTTGACATGAGACATGTTATTGATTACGACACTATGATACTTCTTTGAATTATAGATAATGAAATAAAAGGTTGTATCATTCCTAATTAGGTATTTTACTAATGTGAAAGCTGAATACAAAGAAATGCAAAAATAAATGACGCTCTTAGTACAGTTTAAGAAGTAATACGCTGTTTATAAAATAACATTAAAAATTAGAAAGGAAAATTAGAACTCACTCAGAGAAAAAAATATAAATAATCTTTCGTTCCATCTAGATTATTAAATATATTATATTTTTTAAGACTTTTGAATTTTTTTCTGGTTTAATTTCACTCCAAGCTTTCATTTTCCACTCTCACTTTCAATATCTAGATTTCAATAGAGAAGAACACTTCACATGTACATCACAAGTTTCTTTGTAAAAAGGCGTTAGTTATACTGAGAATATGCCTAAATCTTAAAGAATGCCGTTTAAAAGAATAGATGCACGTTATATATACCGAATTATTCAGTAACTATATCATAAGTCAACGTATCATAAACATATGAAGGACATTTATAAATACAGGTTATTCAACAAACCGCATTTTTTATGGATGATGTGTGCAAAAAAATACTCTTCTATACTCTTAGAAAGGCTTTCGAAAGTAGGTTTGTCCACATTGTTCCATGTATGTGGAACAGCCTCCTTTAGTTCAGCAATAGAGGCATACTTCAAGCTATTTGCATATATTCGACGAATAAGGAGTCCCCAGACATTTTCCATAGAAATGAGGTCCGTGAAAAAAGGCTAGCCAGAGTCCAGTATATCGTTTTTGTTAGCAACTTACTACTGTTTCATGCTACAGCTGCAATGAATAGCAGTATTGTCTCGCTGAAACATTGGATCATTTCGACGAAGCCTTCGTAAATAAGATATTTTTCTATTGAAACGCATCTTGGTTTGCTAAACTATTCCTTTTACACGAGACAAATGACAGAAGGTGAATTCCACAACGAAAAAAGCTCCAGAGACCGTGCAACTTTCCCTTCCAAAGAGTTTCTTTAAAAAATCACTTCTTGTCATTTTTAAAATCATACTAGTATGAATTAAATCACATTCTGGACCATCCAAATTAAATTTTGTTTCTTCACTAAAGATGATTTACAAACCAAAAAATTACTAAAGCTGTCAGTTATATTAAATATACGGCAACTGATGAAAAAAAGCTTTATTCCGTACGTTTTTTGAGGAAAACTGAAGATTTGTTATTGTATCAATTGGTTTCAATTATGGTTCCACTTTGAATCTTGCTCTAACAATGTATGAGGTGGACTTTAAAAAGCATTTAATAGTTTCTGAGGATATTTTTAGATCTCAACACACACACACATTGTTTCCCTATCTGGTTTCCAGATAGGTTACAATTTAAAGCTGTTGGGTCTATTTTTTACCTTTCGAAGAAATTACAGACGGACATCCCAGACGTTTAAATTGCTCTCTCTGTAATGTCTTATTCCGAAGAAAATGTTCAACTGCGTTATGAGATTGTCCTAATTTGGATAATATTTCTCAAATTTTCTCTCTGTTTCCGATGTCATTATAAACTTCAATAAAAGCTTTTTCGCCTTCTGATAGTCATAAATCACATGAAATAGTAGTTAAAAATTCTCGAAATAGACTACAACTAGCAACACGTTGTTTTAACAAGAAAAGTAAACATAGACCTATACTTATGTGCGACATCACGCATGTTCTTCAGGATAGCTGCGATACATGCGCAAAAAACCGATCTCTGCCTTGCATATCTCTTCCCATCTAGAGCAACAATTCCATTTCCATACATGAAAATCACTTCTTATAAACTTTATTTTAATTTAAGAATTTCAAAACATTCATCGTAAGCCTATTAATATTTGAAGAAGTATATACGCAAGAATTTTAAAATTGAACTTAGTGAATGTCAAATTAATCAAGAGAAAATTCGGTTGCGTCTATGATTTAGGAAACTACAAAAGTGTACAAAATATTACTAAAAACTGAGTTTTTTTATTCAGGATAATTGTGAACCATGAATATATCTTGTAATAAAACAGTAATAGCCAAAATAAGCTAAACTCAGTTGAGCAATAATGTAAGCAAACATTAGTTATTTATGCATTGGCTATATATATATGTGTGTGTGTGGTGTGTGTGTGTGTGTGTGTGTGTGTGTGTGTGTGTGGTGTGTGGTGTGTGTGGTGTGTGTGTGTGTGTGTGTGGTGTGTGTGTGATGTGTGTGTGGTGTGTGTGTGGTGTGTGTGTGATGTGTGTGTGGAGTGTGCGTGTGTGTGTGCGTGTGTGTGTGCGTGTGTGTGCGTGTGTGTGTGTCATCAGCCTTTATAAATTAAAGTGAATCCACTTTTTTTTCAGATGGAAGCAAATAAAAGAATTTTTAAGTAAGAATTATATATTCTAATGAAAATAATTAATGGCGAGGCAGACACACATTGCCTTAAGCTTCTCTTTTATCTACTATCACTCCCTTTCAACGAAAGTAGCTGAAACAATTGTTTGAAAAATTATCATATTTTTAAACTTAGACCAATCATTATTTTATTTCAACGGAATTTTGTTTGTTTACCTTTATTATTGAAAAACTTAAAATATTATAAGAGGGGATAGGCAAGAACAAATGATAATGTTCTTGGATAATTTCCAAAATTATTCCGAAATACTGAAAAAGTACTATTTGTATAAGATATTAGCAATTCGGGTAGTACAATTTTAATCTGTCTCAAACCAAAGGAATGTTTAAATTTCAAGCCCTTAATATTTTAAAAGCTTTTTTACAGACTCATAACACATATTCATGTAAAAATTGATAAAATAATAATAATTTAAAAGGACTTTGAGTACAGTATTTTAAACTTGTGTATATTCACCAAAGTTTTCTTTACTCCTTTCAGTACTGGTGCATTATTTTTAAAAAATGTGCGGGTGACAAAACTTTAACTACTTCATCATATTTTTGAAAAATTCCCTTTAAATAAAGTTCATTTGTTTTATTAAGTGTTGAAACTATTAAAGCAGTGTTTCTTAAACTGTGGGGTGCACCCCCAAGTGTGCGTGATAACTATACGAGGGGGCGCGAGCATTTTAAAAAGTCGAAAATAAAAGTTTTTTTTTTAAAAAATTTATCAATTTAATTAAAAGTAAACAAACAAAATATATTTTGATATAATAAAAAATAAAATGTACATTTGTATTGATACAATGCACTTATAAATGTATCAGTACTGCACAATGCATTTTATAATTAATTTAACAACACTAAGTTATGAACAAGTCTAATAATTACCGGTGACCCCACACATGAGCTTGTCATATATATAAAATTATATAAAGAGTGTTCTTTTTCCAGGTATAGAAGTTTAAGTTGGCATTACTTTCCAAGATGGCGACCGATTTAACAGCTGTCAAGTGATTTATTCTCAGTTTGGTTTGGCAATTCATCATAACGATCATCAAGCAAGGCGTAGATTCGTCGAATGGGCCCAAAACGAGATTGCCGTTGTTCCCGATTTTCATAAGCGAATTTTGTTTAGCGATGAAGCGCACTTCTGGTTGAATGGCTACGTCAACAAACAAAACTGCCGTATTTGGAGTGAAGCTAATCCACAAGTGTATGTCGAAACACCGTTACATCCAAAAAAAACTGACTGTTTGGTGCGCTTTATGGGCTGGTGGAATCATTGGTCCGTACTTCTTCAAAAACGATGAAGGCCACAACGTTACAGTCAATGGTGATCGGTATACATGATTACTAACTTTTTCATTCCTGAATTGAACAATCATGATGTCCAGGAGCTGTGGTTCCAACAAGACGGCGCAACATGTCACACAGCTCGTGCCACAATCGATTTATTGAAAGACACGTTTGGTGACCGCCTAATTTCACGTTTTGGACCTGTGAATTGGCCTCCAAGATCTTGTGATTTAACACCGCTAGACTATTTTCTGTGGGCCTATGTAAAGTCATTGGTCTATGCGGATAAGCCACAAACGCTTGACCATTTGGAAGACAACATTCGCCGTGTTATTGCCGATATACGGCCACAAATGTTGGAAAAAGTCATCGAAAATTGGACGTCCAGATTGGACTACATCCGAGCATGCTGTGGAAGTCCTATGCCAGAAATCATATTTAAAATGTAATGCCACAAGATTATCTTTCGAATAAAAAAAAATTCATGTCAATCGAATAATACATCGTTGTTTTATTGCAATTTAAAGTTCTATACCTCTAAAAAAACACCCTTTACAAAATTTAATAATTACCTTGATAGTTTGTTCAGTTTATAATTAATCCCTTAACTGCTGATTATAAGTTGCTCCCCAATGCCACAGTTTTCTTGTAAACGCACGTATGTGATGTTTTTCTTTCGGGGGAGGGGGGAGAAAACGAATACATAAGTAAATCCTCTGAGAGAAATAAGTAAATCCTTCGCCAACACTATCAAGATCCTTTTATTGCATTCCAAAGCCTTCGGAATAATTTTATTAATATGGTACAGAAAGGATTTTACTTTGCAAAGACGTATATGTACGTCCGGGGCAATTAACACTTCGGTTGAGCGAGATGTTTTTATACATCGGTGGCACTTAAGAGATGAAAGTCGTATTGTAGCTTTATCATCAAATTATAGTAGTATTGAATTCAATACCTTGTCATTGTATGGAGGGGGGCGCGATGAAAATTATGATCTAATTTTGAGTAGCGAATATTGAAAGTTTGAGAAGCACTGTATTAAAGCATAAGATTTTCAAGAATTAAACGAAGCACACAAAACGTAAAATCTAATTTTGACTCAGAATTCTCAGAATGACTCTGACTTTGAAATTTGACTCAGTAAAAACCAGATAACGTGGTTGTTGGTATTTTTCATCCTTCTTTATAGACCTATGAAAAAAATTTAGAGATATATCGCTATATAAAGAAACTATCATTCTATAAACTCTTTCTAAAAAGAAAGAATTTATAGAAAAAATTGGAAATGATTTTCTTTAAACTATATTTCAGATACGTTTATCTCTCGTGAAAACAACACCATTTTTGGTTTAAAAAATCAAGCATATTAATACTTACATTACATTGCTCAAAAACAGTTTTTATCAATGGTATTTTCAGCACAATTGACCTTTTTTTTCTTTTTCTGTGAAAATACAACATGTTAAATCTATTAATCAATAGCCATTTAACTCAATAACCATCAAAATTGATGTTTTGTATAAAAGCTAAATCACGCTAAAATCCTTATCAACCCGGGAGAAGGCGCGCACTCGATGCTAACGTTAGTGGTCACGCGGGGTGACTGAGTCACCCCAATCCTTTTTTTTTATAATTATTTTTATTGTACACGAAAAAAATCGTAATTCCAGGGAATAATTTAATTAATAGAAAGTATATTTATCTACTTCTAAGTATTTTTCAATTTTTCTTTGATAATTTGAGAAAAAGTGTATCAATCCAACTGAACTAAAATGTTTCAAATGTACGTGACTATAATAAAGGACATAAATCACAGACACTTTTGACTAACATTATATGATTGATATTTGCAGGCAAAACTGTCATATGTTTTTCAAATTATTGTTGTTTTATTATCATTTGGTGACTGACAAATAGCATGTTGATCTTTTTCTTGCTTGTGTCTTTTTAATAGGGCGAAGTGTCTTTTGTGGTAAACTTGTGGCTTTACATTTTCCTTGTTGGATTTTTTTAGGTAGCATTTGAAAACTTTTCTTTCAACTCAAACGTTTAATGTTCATCACTTTTCTCAAATTTACTTTCGCTATCATGATTAATATGCATTATTTCAGCAGGTTCTTCCTTTGCTTGATCGGTTTCAACTTCCTTCAATAGAGATCACAGAGACCCATTTCTTTTTTTATATTGTGTTCATTTACATTTATAATTTATGATAAGTCATGTAACACAGCAATCAAAACCACTGAGTTGCTCACAGGGGAAAAATGTAGTATGTTCATAGCAAATATTTTGGAACAAAAATGGTTGCGCAGGAAACCCAGTCAAAACAAGTACTTTAAGATTGTAAAAAAAAACTGCTTGTCATTCCCCAAAATGAGGGAGGTATGTGACAAATGCATTTTAGTTCCCATGAGGACTGTCATATAGAAGGATACTGTCAAGGTCATTGGCAACAAATAAACAGTTTTGCCAGAATTAAAAAATTTGGTGATCCCGGGGTGACTCTGCCCAGAGCAACCGCTCCAGGGTTAAGTGTCTCCAAAAAATTTCATAATAACTAGAACTTTCAAAAAATATTTATTTTTTAACATTGGTTGAATCCTATGAAATATCATTTTAATGATTTTTATTACATTATATGCCCCCATTTATTTTAAAATTAACATATTGAAAAGTGTGTGTGTTTGTTTTTCTCTATTTTATAAATAACAAAATACAATGATGCAATTAAATTGATATTCTGCTTAAAATTAATCAATTCGTAGCAACCAATAAACAAATATTATTTGCAATTTTAGTTTCTTTTTTAACCCAAGACTGACCAAGAGCTCCTTCAACGAACTGCAAAATTAACTTTATTAAACGAAATTAATCTGAGGTTTTCAACACTTATTTTAAATTCAGTTTTAAATTGGTAAAAATAATAAAAAAAATTCGGGTGATATTCGTTATATATATATAACATCTCCCACACATTATTCTTTATTCTCAGAATTAAATTATTTTATGTTTTCTCTGTATTTAGTTAAGGTATAAGAACTCCAGGGCTAGCGAAAATTCTAAAATAATGAGACTGCTATCAGCTGATAAATATGGAGAAAATGCGTTTCTTTTACACAGTGCATCAATTTATAAATAAGTGATTGATTTCAGTATTTTATAGTTCTCCCCTATTTTGATCTTGTGAATAGATATTTTAAAAAAATTAGGAATTTTGAGGAAGTCAGTTCGTGAGTGTCGGGTCAGATGGAAGTAACCCGTGTTGAGCAGCGCGCTTACATCAAAGTAGCCGTTCTCCGAGAGAGAAATGAGATGGAATGTCACAGTGAATTAGTGGAAGGCCTTGGGTGAGTGAGTGAGTGAATATTAACGTCGCACTGTTAAGCTGCACGAGGGCTTTTGGCGACGAAACACGTAATTTTGAACCATGGGCAAGTGACACGGACGACATCTGAACTGGCACCCCCTCTCCTAAGTACCACACCACACCAACGGGAGGACGTTTCAGCTCTCGGCAGATTTAGCGTGCATCGCTGCCTGGACTCGAACTCATGACATGCCTGCCATGATCCGATACCTTGACCACTGGACTACCGCTGCCCTAGGAAGCCCTTGGGAATAATGCCCTACCATACCGTACAGTAGCACACACACACGGTGGATAGAAAAGTTTCAGCAAGGACGTGTGTCAACCAGTGATGAGCAACGTTCGGGACGACCGGTCAGTGTGCGCACTCGCTTGGCACGTGCCATCATCGAGCAGCTCATGGATTACATTAAGGATTATGGACTACATTAAGGGTCTATAGGCCCAGGTTTGTCACGTCAATTTTATGTGTACTTCATTGTCATTCTTTTGCACCGTGAAGGCCATATTGCCCTGTATACTACCGTAATAAATTAGTGTGTTACGATATTTCAGTGCTATTCATTGTCCACAAATGTAGTTAACACCTTGAACTGTCGTCTGTATATATCACATTTTTCAAAGGACTGGTATCTTCAAGAGAAAAAAAAGTTGCCATGACTTTTGCCCCAACTCTCGTATGATTTTCAATTTATTTCTGTTTTTAATTTCTACAATTTGAAAATGAAAGTACTAATTTGAAATCAACACATATTATACTTATAATTTTGTATGTGTTTATGCTTCAGGAACAATCTGTGGTTTTGTTTTACTTTTTTAAAAAATCTGAGGCATTTCATATAAAATCCAAGTAAAATATTTCCGCAAATATTAACAGTTTTATAAATGACAATAAGGTCATGCATTAGGTACATAATTTGTAGAACATTTAAGAAAATTAGGAACAAACAGTAATTACTTTTTGTAAAGGGTTCTCTTAGTGTACTTCAATTAATCTTAAGGTATCCGACTACGTTCGGAACCGTGATTTTGCAAAAGCGTATAAATGGATAATATTTATAATATTTAGTGTCACTTAGATTAGAAAATTATATAAAACTATTTTAAGAATGGTATTACAATAAAAAATTATTTAAGTACAATAGAATTTTTGAAATGTAGAAGTGGGTTTATCCATGTTTTACGACAACAGAGAAGAGAATTTTTAAGAAAAAAATCGTCGATAATTATTTCAATGGGTTGTAACTCTGAAAATAATTCGAATTTTTCAAAAATCGTAGTTGAGCCTCTGTACAAAGGTCTGAGCTATATATATACAGGCAAAATATTATTATAATAGAAGCATTTTTCACAAAAGGAGAACATTTCGAAAAAAGGTTATTCTAAGTTAATTTTTTGCCGAAATATTGTATTTAAATAATTTTTTGTCACAATGTTCATAAAACAATTTTATGCATGTATTCTAATCTAAGTGACACTAAATATCATGAAAATTATCCATTTATGCGCTGTTTTAAAATCACGGTTCCAAACGTAGTCAGATACCTTAAAGGAGAAATTCTTTCAGTAAATTGTTTGATTTGAGAACCTCTTTCTATGAAGGAACTGGGATGCATGTAAATGAATATTAAAACTCTTTAAAGTTAAGTGAAACGAAGTCAGGAGGAAGTTAGAGAATCTTGGATCGTGTTATAGTTGGGTTATAACTGAGAAAGTTACCTTTTGTTATATCTACGTATCTTGGCATAGGACTCGGAGCCTTATTATCATTGCCAAAATTACTACAAGCTTTGGTAACCCGTGCGACTATCTTTCTTCATTTACTCATGATAAATAAAATTTATTGTTGTTATTAACTAATGCTGACTAGCTCCCGTTAGCTAATTGCAACCGTATTAGATTTTGAATTGAAAAAAAAGTTGTTTGCTTTTAAATATGTTCTCCGGTTGCAATTTATACTAACGTTAACTCAGATTCACCACAACTTTTTTGGCTAACATATCTGTCGATTTTTCCCATTTAACCAAACATTACATATGAACAATTTTATTTAATGAAAATATTTACTTATAACAATTAAAAGTGTAAGAAACACTTTTTCAAAGAACACTACTTTTACAGCAGCTTTTTTTTTTAAATGGGTAACAAACGTCTTTTTCCTTGAAATGGCGAATGAAATAATGTGTATGGCCTTCTCAACTGCCGTACAGAGATTATGTTTGCAAACATTTTGCAATAGATTTTTTTTTAACTGTCATTTTGATCTAGATATAAGAAATATCTTTTTAAAATACAGATATCTTTTTCTGTACATTTCAGTAAATTTCCCCAGTTAATTTATTAATATTTTAACAATTCCTTGGTAAAAGAATACCTTCTCAAATTGTGCTTAAATTCTTATTAATGAAAAATAAATGTTAAAATTATGATTTTTAGCTAGCATTACATATTTTATGTATATTTATTCATAATAGCCAGTCTTTAAATAGAAAAAATAATCATAGAGATAAACAATAATTTGATATTCATTTTTTTGCATGGTTGCATTCTTAAATACCTTTTCTGTTCCTAAAATTGATGTTTTAACAAATTACGATATTATTTTGCCTTCACTATAATTTGTGGATATTAAGGCAAATGACTTAAAAAATTTTCTTAATTCAAATAATTCCTGATCATGTTCACAGACTTCATTATAAATGCTTCATTGGATATCATATTTATGTTATTAATATTTTTCTTGGAATTAATTTTTATTGTTTTGTTTTATTTACTAATCTATTTATTTGGAAAATACTACACAAAATGCAATATCTTATATGCTTTGGAAAAATTAACTAATTAAATTATTCCTCATTTTTCGGCTTATTTTTCTTTTAATTGAAATAGTTATTTTCTTTACACAAACATTTTTACATCTCTATCCTTTCACGAAACACAATTAATGCCAGAATCCGAGCTAAAACAACCCTCTAAAAATAATATTGCTGATTCCCACATTATCATGAATCTAAATCTAATAAAAATATATTTGCTTATTCATCGCATCAAACCTGATTTCTCGTTAATTTCTCATTTTTTTTAATTTCGAGGCGTAATTCAGTTAATTTGAGATGATAAAACAGCCATGCTCTTTGACAACATATGACTAGCTATTGATGTCTAATTAAATTTAGATGCCTGAAAAAAGGGAACAAAACTTCATTCAGAAAAATTTTCATGGGGTAATTATTCGTGGAAATCAGTGAACTTTTTCACCCACTAAATGAGCCACTTAGAATTTTCTATGCGTCAATTTACGATGTAATGAGTGACTGTTTTGCTAATAAATGTAAGTTGCTAAGACAACGCGCCTATTGTAACGTCAGGTAGATGCAAGATATTCATTTAGTTATGTAATCGATCCGTTTTTCCAAGTAGAGTCTGAAAAGTTCAAGAGCAAAGTAAGATTTCCCAACGTCAATTATGATTTTACGAATTAAATAGAATTCTTTCGATTATCTCATGATTCTCCTGTCAACTATTTTAAAAATTAGAATTGGAGAATTTTTTAAAAACGTACATTAAACTATGAAAGTAAGATTTTAATTTTTGTATTGAAATCTTAATTCTGAAATAGGAAATGTTAGCTTAGAACAAACTTATAATATTAAAAACTTTACAATGGTGCAACCTATATATAAATTTTGAAGAAAATATCTCTTTAAAAGATATTTCCTATTGGATATAGCTCATTTTTTTATACTTGCAGTCTATAAAGTATTTAAATATTTTATTTACATAATATTAAATATTCATCAGAATTGTAATTAAAAAGAACTTTTATTGAAAAACATACGTAAGCGAATCGTCATTTCTAAAATAAGATAAAAATATAGTTAAGGTAAAAAAATATATATTGCTTTTTAAATCTAAGAATATATGGAAAACAGTAAGAATATCTCCAACGTTAAAACTTGTTCATGATACGATTGACACATATCAAATCCTTTTGCCAAGAAAAATTCAAAACTTTCTTTTTCAAAATTTTACATGGAGAGAAAAATTCAAAATTGTACGCAATACAATCCCATCTTTCTAAAAAGAAAATCAATTATTTGCATAAGAAAACAAAAAATTTTATGACAGAAATCAAGAATTATTTTTAGCAACATAAATTATTCATCAGTTTGATTTTTTTTATTTTCTCTCTATCTCTCTCGTATTGATACTTAACATACTAAAAATATAACCGTAAACAACAAAAACTCGTTTTTAAGTCAAATATGAAGACATTTATTTCTAAATTTATTTCATTTTAATAATGAATTACATTTCTATAAATATTAAGCAATGATTATATTAATGCAGCTTGACGCGTACTTAGTTGAATTAATACAACTCATAATAAATTATTAAGTTAAATGCGCTGCAAAACAAGCATAAAATCTTTGTTAATTCGAAAAGTGTGAGTTAATTTCCCGTTGTGAAAATGACAGTTGCCACGTTAAACGGACATATAATTAACTTTTCTCGCCATTTTTGTTTTTAACTAAATGGTGCAACAATATCACTTGATAAAATAAGATTCAAATACAATCAAGAAGAGGTGGAAAAAGAAAAGGAAAAAAAAAAACTTTTACCAAACATCGAACTTAATCGAGCATCTACAAAGCGCATGCTTCTCTTTTAAGTAACTCAACGGCTAACTAAAGGATTTTTAGTTACAAGCTCAAGTGAAATAACAGAAAATACAACAAAAGAAAGACTTCACATAACAAAAAAGGCAAAATGTCAAATAAGAAAAAATGCAAAGATATTAATGAATGAAAATCAAAAAAGAAAAACCTCGTGTCACAAACAAAAAACGAGACATAATACAAATCACGGTTTACTTACAGTTCTCTTGTTTGACGCTCATAGCCGGCGCTGTTCGGCTTTGGCTACCAGGTATAAAACTGGCAGTTTCTGTTCGATCGATGTAATGAGTCACAGGTAGAGATCCAGCTGCTACTCTGACGTCACAGATCTAAAATCCTCCTTCCCCTTTCTTGAAACGAGGGGAGAATCCCCTACAACCCCACTGTTTAACAACAGTCTACTTCTAGAGCTCTTTAAACACAGTAGTAGATATTTTAAATAAAAAGAAAAAAACTTAAAAATAAAACTTTTAATGTTGTGGGGAAAAAACACTTAACGTTTTTCAATGTAAGTATTGACTAAGGATTCTTTGTGGAAATCAAATGATGTTTAAAATTTTATAATATTCGCTCTAAATATTCTTGAAGTGCTGAGCAAACGTTCTGCGGACATCGCACGCAGTTAGTCAAAATAAAATTACTGTTTGATGATAATAAAACTCATTCTTTCACCTTTTTATGAATTTTATTTATTTATTTTTTTTTTTTTTTTTGCTCTGAACATCTCTCGCTTTAAAACGTAAAACGTGCGTGTGCTTGCTTACGTGTGTGATGCGATGATTATATAATTCGTAACTGTTTTTCAAATTTACTAAAGCCGTAGGTGTATTATAAAAAAGTATTTGAGATAAATTTTAATCCTATTTTGAAAATTTCAAAATTCACGTTACACTATTCCCTGGCTTAGTATTGAAATCTGGAAGAATAAGAAATTAAATTTATGTGCATAAATAATAAATTAAAAAAAAAATAAAACTAGAAACATTTTTCTTCGTGACATTCGTACTTCACAAGATTTATAAGTAAACTTTTTAACCCGGGATCACTCGACCGGGATGTTTTGTACACCTCAACAACAAAACAAGCCTCCTCTGTTTCAAAGTAGGAGGCGCAGATTGCTCTTTAACTGCATATTATAGGACATAAAGTCTTCATCTCAGAGGCATTCATGCTTACTCGGACAACTGGATCAGAAAGAATTGCAAGACTTGATCTGAAGTGTTGAGATTCCTCTCCCCCAGGGAATGGATTATTTTAGTGCTTCTCAATCTTTCAATATTGGCGACCCAATTTTCAATGAGTATTTTCATCGCCTCCCCCCATACAATGATAATGCATTGAATGTTATAATAATGTACTTTGACGCTAAAGCTACAATACGAACCTAATATATAACTGTACCTAATTAAAAACCATACAAATTATCAATATAAGTATTAAATTTTGTGTATGTTACTTTTAAGAAATAAATATTTTAATTTACTTTTCAGTTATAGGATCAGTATTATGTTACTATTCATAGTTCAGAATGTATTTTGTGTTGCATCCTTTCAGTAAATTAATAATTTTTTTTAATAATTCTTTATTTTCTAACTTTAGATATGATCGCGCCCCCTCGTGGAGTTATCACGCTCCCAGGGGGGGGCGCGTCCCACAGTTTGAGAAACGCTGGATTATTTTATATGTATGTTCTTCAGGCATCAAAAATAGAATATAAGTTCTTCCAATCTTTCCATGTTTACAATTTAGTCATTTATATTTATATCTATGCACATTCATAAACAATATTTATTAAATTATTTCCACGAAAAAAACAAATATATGCAGTTTATAAAAACTTTCAGAAATTATGGAGCGAGTGTTTATTAACGTCGCACTCTGAACAACTCTAGGATTGATGGCGGACCTCATAATTTTGACCCATGGTCAAGTGACAAGGACTACACCTGACCTGGCACCCCCTCCCTTCGAACTTCCAAACCACCCCAATGGGACGACTTGGACACTTGACAGATATCACGTGCATCAGGTCCTATACACGACTAGTGATACTAGACTCGAACTTATGACTCTATGGCCTCAAATCTGTCACTACGACCACTAGGTACAGAAATTAATGCACACTCTGCATCGGAGAGAGAGCAACAGCGATTTCATCATCTACTAGATACTGTATCGACTGATTCTGAAGATTTCAAGGATTTTGTAATTTCAAAGAGAAAATAGAACACCATATTGAGCATTTGCATCATTTCACGGATTCAGAACAAACATTTTAAAAAACCTCTGAACAAGAAACAAGAAATGAAATTCTTGCAAAACGAATATGTAACCTGTAGCCCCTGAGAATACTTTATCGTCTTTTAAAAATAGGGCAGGGATCACTGCATCAATTGTTCATCAGTCTATTTTTTTCCTATTCCTAACATATTTTAAATTAATTAGAGCGGGGAGAATGGATCTTGTGCAGTTGCAGTGTGATTCAAGATCGGAGCACTCGGCTCTAAACAAAAAAGTAAAAAGAAGCCTTACTGACACAAAAAGTGGTAAAAAGAACATTGAATCCCTAAAAAAGTGCAATGCACTGTTTATCTTTGGTGAAAAGATATAAAAGCTGTTTTTACATCCTTTATAAGAAAAACGTGTGCTTGAAACATATGAATGCTATCCGGTCTGAATGTTTCAGGAACAGACTAAAATAATTTTTGACTGTCCTTTGTTACAAACTAAGTATATTACTAATAAAAATGTTTCACCAATGCTTTATATATTAAACAAAATTATATATTTTTAATTGAAAATGTTGTAGGTTTACTTAATATTAATATTAGGTTCATTTGTTCGAAATGAATTTCCTAATTATATTTTTGTTTAATTTAATAAACATCTCGTACTTTAAAAAAATATATAGCACAATTAACTTAAAAAATTTTTAATAAAATAAATGTGTAAAAAGTTCTGTGCATTCTCAACACCCCACTAGTACTGACGTATCAAGGTGCGAGTGATCGGTACCTTGTTGAGAAATTTTCTTCAAAATTTAAAGAAAAATATTGCGTTGTACAACGCGCGCACACTCTTTTTTTTGCATCTTAAAATAATATATTTCATATACGAATATTTTGATTTCTTGAAATTAATTTAGATATAATTTGGTCTGAATATTTTATTTTAATAGTTTCAAAAGTTATGCTCAAAAACATCTTTTCTGCGCACTCCTTTAACACAAAAAACATAAGATTAAAATTTAAGAGAGTGCGTTATACGCTGGGTATAAAATTGATAGCTTTAAAAATGAAAATAAAAAAAGAGATGAGCATAAAAAAATAAGACTTTTACATGTATCGAAACCCTGTTTATTTAAAAAATATTTCTTATGAACTTAAAAATTTGTAGTTCTAGAAGTATTCTATTACTTCAAAGGCATGGGATGATACTTCGAATAAATGACTTCAAAACATAAGAACATTTCCCACGTACATTTTAGGTTTCTTCGTATATATACAAGGTGTTGCCAAATTCGACCGACAAACTGATGGGATAGTAAGCAGCATGAGAACGATAAATCACCGTAGAACATGGGGTTACAAACCACGTTTAGTCGGAGTAATTCGTAAAACCAGATATGAAGGATGTAATGTCGAGTGGAATGAAAGAGGCAATGAGAGGTATAAAATATATTTATTAGACATATAAATCATGTTTAGAATACGAACAACGAGTCACAGCTCACCGTCAGAAATGCAGCAACAAGTTATCGTCACAGGAATTGTTCGAAATTGCGGCCACGTAGTTCATAGCACAACCGACACCGACTGACGGTGGATTGTTCGGACACGTTCAAACAAATCTGGTGTGCTGGCGATGTCAGCTGAAGTGACGATGATCCGTGCCGCGAGATCCTCTATTGAAGCCATAGGCGTCTCAAACACAATCAATTTCAGATGGTCCTAGAAGAAATCCAAGAGATTGAGATCCGGGGAGCTTGGAGTCCATGTAACAGGTTATCCTCATCACCACATCCAGGGATATGTAGCATGGAGATGGCATGCACCGCATATGAAAAATGTGTTGGTGTACTAACGTGCATCGTGCATCCCTTTAAAAACCCAACCCGCACGATCGTGCAGGTAAGATATTCTTATACGTTTTTGCTTCTGGAATAGTCGTATGTAAGAAAAACGCGAATCAAACGATTGAGAAGGTTTTCAGAAAATGTAAAGTGTTACTTTTTATCAACAGACGATGGATGGGGTCCATGTTTTACTTTTAGCTGGCAAATCTAGCTTTGTTTTCAAATACCACGAAAACACGTCTTTTTATTTGTTGTAAAAAGGTAATGATCAATATATTTCTAATTGCTTGGATATAAATTTTTATATTAATGATTAAATAATTGTAAAATATAGAAAAAAATATTAATTATACTCTATTAATGGTGCTTGTAGGACTCGGGATTTCGTTACCTGCACGATCGTGCGGGTTGGGCGTAGCTTGAGTCACTGCAGCTGTAAAGGTAAGTACTTACCATGCGAATTTTCTATTCTGTTTCAATAATTTTGATGGTTGCCTACATAAAAATGAAATATATAGTTATTTAATCAATACCGAATTTTCTTGGGAGTCGTCACATATATCTCCCCCTCCCAAAAAAATCTGGCTTTTCAGGTGGGAGCTAGTATGGTGTGGCTTAAATATATTTTATTTTTTTTAAATAATAAAATTTTCTGATACATTTTACAATTTTTCATGAAATATTGTGATAACTTTTAACCAAAAACTTTTTCAGGTGTTTAAAAAGGAAAAGAATTCTCAAAGAAGAAGAAATTTTGCAATTGATGAATAAATCAGATTGAACTTAGATCAGAACTTAGTAATCTCTCGGATGATAACAATGCTGCGAACGAAACATACGAATGGCATATACTGAAAGGAGAATCAAGTTCAGATGAGAGCGATGAAGAAAAACAAGGGAATATTTGAAATGAAAAGATAATTTTGGATCATTCTTTACCATAAAAGTCTCTTGAACACATTCATTACATTGATGTAACCGCTTCAAATTCTTGGTTTCTGTGCAAACAAGATGCAATATCTAATAAAATTCCTCTAAAAATCAAAATCGATCGTTTAAAATTTAAGTTAGAGATAGTTGAAGCGTTATCAGCCTCTCCACCTTCTAACAAAAATATTTTAACTGATTATGAAGATAACAGAGTGTGTTGTAATTCCACTCGCAAAAAGATCGAAGCGTTGTAATCCACCTGCTATAAATGTCATGGCTTTTATCCTGGCCATTTTAGGATAAAAGGCTTGACATGTATAGCCCTTTTCGATGAGTTGATGACATGTCAAGGCCTCGCAAGTGCAGATTTGAAAATTACGAAAGCAGTTCGAAAATATGTGGAAAATACAATGGTTATTTGTACTTGTCAAAAACAAAAGATTTGTACAGTAAATAAATAATGAATTAATAAAAGAGTTAATTATACATCCATAATTTCCTCATTTGTAGCAATTTTAGTTGAATTAAGATTGTTCCTTCTATCAACTTAGAGCTAAAAATGTGTAACTCGCGTAAGATTTCATAGGTGACCTGTTTCACAGATAACGCCCAACCCGCACGATCGTGCGGGTGCCGTCTACGTTCCCGGGGGATTTTTTTATTAGTTTTCCCAGTGTCATTGGGGTCAATATAGTATTAATAATCAGAAGAATTTAATATTTAAAGATAAAAATAATTCGGATCTTAAAGGATTATAAATGGTTACCATTACCGCCCTTTTCACCGACTAAATGTGGTTTGTAACCACATGTTCTATGTTGGTTTGTCATCTCCATGCTGCGCCTACTATCACCCCTCTGAATTTGTCGGTCGAATTCGGCAACACCATGTATATACGCCGGATTTTACGGTAATTAAATTAGAGAACAAAAAATTATGCAGTATTGTTCTCTCACATCAGTTTTAAAATAAAATACTATATGTATTATTATTTAAATACATTTTCCAATTATGTAAAAGAATTTCAAACAAAACTAAAAGATAAAATACAAACTAAAAGATTTTTTAATCGATTAAATAATAGTAGTTACAGTTGTTTGTTAGGCGTGTGGTAACTGAGCAACACAACATCAAGTGACAATATAATATTCAAAGTGAATGCAGAACTCTTAATATTAATAACATACATTTTTAACGAGATGCCCACCTGGTTTAAGATTTAAACTAGTTAACAAACGAGATTGTGCGATCCAAAAATCTTAAAAACGTGTCTACATGGCATGACACACAATGTCAATGAAAACTTCAATGATGGTTTAATTTTTTTAACATAGTTCTGAAACAAAATTTTATTGAACTACAATCTTAAATATCAAGCGCCTACATAAATGATCTTCAGTTTAATGAAAGTTTACTCGTTTGTTAGAAGTTATGAATAAATTGCAATTAATATTCGTAGATTTGTGCTTCTTATATTAAATCTTAATAACTATCAATTTATCTATGATACAAAAAAATATTAATCATTCTTTACAAAATTGCAGAAGAAAATAAAGAACATGCTCAGTAAAACAGAAAAAGGTTGTTGTAAGAAAAAAGATAGACTTGGCATATATTAGCTTGGTAAATTTTAAACTATTTTGTAAGGGGTATATAATATATAAATATTATATACCTATATATATATATATATATATATATATATTATATACCCCCTATATATATATATATATATATATTATATACCCTATATATATATATATTATATACCCTACATATATATATATATATATATATATATTATATACCCTATAAATATATGTACATATATATATATATTATATACCCTATATATATATATATATACACTGCTGGACAATTGCTAAGATTGGATAACACTATCATCCATAGCAACCACAAAGTGAAAGGAAGCAGAATGTGGAAAATTAGAATAAGTGCGGGATATTAGTAAGAAGAAGTACGAATATATGCAAATTTTTTTTCCACGTCTGTTCATCACGTGATAGCGTTCATAAGAGCTTTAAAGGTTTTGACGCGTGTGGACAGTTGTTGTTTCAAGTCAAAGTTTTACAGGAAAAATTTAATAGACGAACTTAATATTTTTGGCATGTCTTCCCGACATCACATAGATGATTTTATGCGTTGCCGAATTATTGGAAAGATCGAAGAAGGGCGAAAAATAACAGATGTTGCCAGGGAGTTCAACATCGCTCACAGCGTTGTTTCACGGCTGTGGAAGTCATTTAAAACTACTGGAATGTGTAGTAGACGGCACGGGGGAGGTCGTGTTAGAAGTACGACGCCTGCAGAAGACAGATATATCGTCCTATATCAGCAAAAAGGAACAGGCGCACCACAGCTCAGCAGGTGGCAAATCAGTTTCTTGCTGCCTCAGGAAAGTAGATCTCCCGAAAAACTGTTGCCAGACGTTTGAGGGGAGGAGGACTATACGCACGCAGACCTGTTGTGTGTGTCCCATTGACCAGACAGCACCGTACTGCCCGTTTGCAATGGTGTCGTGAGCATCACAATTGGACTGAACAGGACTGGGCATGCGTACTATTCTCAGATGAGAGTGGTTCAGTCTGTCTTCGGATTGTAGACGCCAACTGATCTGGCGCGAGAGTGGTACTGCTTATCGTCCAGAAAATATAAAGGAAAAGGACCAATATCCGACATGCAGTATCATGGTGTGGGCCGGCATCATGATCAATGGCCGCAAGCGCCTACATGTGGTTGCGAATGGGACTATGACGGGCCAACGATACATTGATGAAGTTCTACTTCCTCATGTTCGTCTTTTCCGTGGTGCTGTCGGTGATAAATTTGTTTTTATGGACGACAACGCAACATGTCATCGAACACTCGCTGTTCAGGATTGTCTAGACAGCGAGGTTATTCAACGTCTCGTATGGCCAGCGCGTTCTCCAGATCTAAACCCAATTAAAAATGTGTGGGATGCTTTGTGGAGGCAAGTTGCTATTCGAAACTATCCTCCGACAAACAAGAACACCCTCATCCGTGCACTCACAGAGGAATGGGATAAATTGCCTCAACAGCTGCTGGATAATGTTGTGCAATGTATGGTACGACGTGCGGAATGTTGCATCACACTCCACGGTGGACATATCCCGTACTGATACCTTTCTTTAAGATGCCTGCTGACTTTTAGATGCATTGTTCCATTTCTCCGTACGCAGATCAAATGAACATTTTTTTTTTTTTTTTCTTTCAGATGTTTCACAGCTTTTGTACTTTCCAGAACAATAAATATTCTTTATTCTAATGTCTGAACAGTGTGGCAACTATATTTTATCCTACTAGGCCTCATGTCTCGCTTATATATTATATACCCTATATATATATATATTATATACCCTATATATATTATATAGATTATATATATATATATTATATATATATATATAGATTATATATATATATATATATATATATATAGATTATATATATATATATATATATTATATAGATTATATATATATATAGATTATATATATAGATTATATATATATATATATATATATATATATATATATATATATATATATATATATATACATGTAATATCTTTTTACTAAAACAAAAAACTTTAAATGTATTTTCTCAAAATTATAATTTTTTTTTTTTTTTTTTTTTTTTGAAAGAAAATCTTTACTTTTTTACTTTACATTTCAAGAAGAAACAAAGATAATTTTATGAACTTTTCAAAGAATAGTTCTCTCTTACAATATTTTATATGCCTAAAATTGTTTATTTGGGTTAAATGTTTTGCATTTAGTGTTGATCTATGAAGAAAAAATTGAAAAAAATTCTAACATATCCATATTAGAATGCATAATTGCCATTCGTTTTCTTTTGCATTTCAATATTTCTTTCAGGTTTTGGATCATTTTGAAGAAATTATATTAAATATCTTGCGTATAAAGAAAATTAAGGTAATTACATTAGAATTTTTCACACGGTGTTGAACGCTTTAGTTAAAATTATCTAAAATTTCTATCAAATCAGCCTACTTATTTAGACAGTAAAATACATTTATGTTCAAATTTCTCTTGTATACTTTTATTTTATTTTCTGTTATTCTTCCCAAAATTGCATTAACTTTTCGAAAAGTTTTCTTAATTGATCCAAATGTAGACAGTCACTATTTTCATTTTGAAATATTAAGATACATATTTTTATTTATTAATTTTTCAAAATAGAACTGAATACATTCTTACAACTTAATAAATAATTTAGCTTGGTTTGAATTACCGTCTTGTAAATAATTTTATTTTAACTAGTTTTAATTTTGAGAGAGAGTTTGAACTAACATTGCACTATAGAAGTTATGCTAGAGTTATTAAGAATGAGCTTCCTTTTTTTTTTCGAACAACGATTAAGTATCAAGAACCACACCCATGTTAGTGAATATACTTCTCCCCTAATATCCCCTCTAGTTCTCTGTAGCCACAGTAGACGAGTTGTCATGATCACGAATCTGGAACCTTCGTTGTTTCAGTCGAATCGTGCTTAAGTGTTCTAATGCCACAAAAGACCTGCCGTGTGCAGGGCTGATGCACGAAAATCAGTCGTGATCAAAATTCTCCCAATGGCGTGAGTGAGTGAGTGAATATGTACGTCTCACTATT
The DNA here is from genome assembly GCA_019973935.1 of Trichonephila clavipes. Lineage (NCBI taxonomy): Eukaryota > Metazoa > Arthropoda > Arachnida > Araneae > Nephilidae > Trichonephila > Trichonephila clavipes. The sequence continues at coordinate 229,145 of BMAU01003405.1, read as the reverse complement.
CAGCTACTCGAGGGCTTTTGGCAACGGAACTCGTAATTTTGAATCATGGTCACGTGACGAGGACGGCACCTGAGCTGGCACCTCCTCTCCTGATTTCCACACCACAGAAACGGGAGGACGTTTGAGCTTCGACAGATTTAACATGCATCGTCCTCCTGCATGGCTGGTCTTTAGTGGTACTATGCTCGAATTCATGATACGCTGTTCCCTGAGGAGTCATTTCAGAGTAGTTGAAAAGTTTCAGTGGGAGGGGGGATTACACCGTTCACCAGGGCACCTTTACATCCTTACATGGTTATCACCTGTTCCCAAGGCCAAACATGACTCATCACTGAACACTACGTTTTGCCGATTTGTGACATTTCACTTCGCTCTGGCTTGGTACCACTGTAGACAAAGTCGCTGGTATTTTGGTTTTAAAGGCAGTTCACGAAAAGAACACTTGGATTGCAGATTTGTTTCAGCAAGTCATCTAGAAATAATTTGTGGAACAACTAGCAGTTCTACATCTGTTTGTATCGTGGAACGAGTTCACTGTGAGAACCATGAGGGCTTGTTGCATGATCCTTCGATCCTCTCGCCTCATTGCTCTAGATCTAGTTCCCCAGACGTAGGTACTATCTCACCTTCATTGCTCTAGATCTAGTTCCCCAGACGTAGGTACTATCTCACCTTCATTGCTCTCAACATCGTCACACTCCGAACGATCGACATAGCAAGTAACACATGACGTCGATAACTTTGTGGTTTTCATGCCGATGACCAACCCTCTCTCAAACTCGCCTATCTGCGCGTCTTCTCACGCGTCTACTGGGCATTCATCCTGTACTAAGGACCTCCTAGTGTCGGAATATGATCGTTAAGTTTATGAATTTTACACTATACCCAGTTGATATAGAATTCACTTCATAACTGCAGCGATAATGTAGGGCAGGGGTGTCAAACTCGCGGCCCAACCAATATATCAGCACACAGAAATCTAATATATATTATAAATGCGAATGTTTGTGAGTATCTTTGTGGATCTTTCACGCAAAAACTACTGAATGGATTTTAATGAAACTTTACAGTAATATAGCTTATACATCAGAATAGCACATAGGCTATAATTTATAGCATAGACTATAATTTATAAAGATATTGTATGAAGTGTCCAAAATATAACGATAATTTGTCAAGTAAGTAGGAAAAAATTCTGTCATCTGCTAGCAATTCTGGCATGCGCTGCAAAAAAAAATACCACGTCTGCATATATCTATTTTTTTGTTTGTGAAAAACCTTTTTTGTTTTGGCTACGCAAGGTGCTCGCTTCTAATTATAATTCCTCTGATATAATGCCTATTTTTTTTATTTCAGAATCAAACTAAGTTTTGAAGGGAGAGATTATTATAAATCTCTTTATTTTAATGTTTTTTTTATGATTTTATTATGCACATTTGGTAGTAAGAAATTGATCTTTTTTCCAAATAAATGCTTTTATCAGTTCTGATACTTAAAGTAAATAAACTTTCTCTTTCACACTGTGGGCGCGGTAGCCGAGTGGTATAGGTATCGGACCGTGGCTTGTTTTGTCACGGGTTCGAGCCCAGTACCACTGAAGACCCACCGTGTAGGGCAGCGATGCACGTTAAATCTGTCGAGAGCTGAAACGTCCTCCCGTTGGTGTGGTGTGGTAGTTAGGAGAGAGGGGTGCCGGCTCAGGTGTCGTCCACGTCACTTGACCATGGTTCAAAATTACGTGGTCCGTCGCCAAAAGCCCTCGTGTAGCTGAACAATGCGACGTTTTAATATTCAATCAATTCTCTTTCACACTGCATCATTTGGACAAATTTTCAAAATTTGTTTGTGATTACTAGTTAATTATAACGCTATAATTTTAATTGAATAGGCAGATATAATTATTTTTATACTTAAAAACGCAATAACTACTGTACCGTATTTTTTGGAGTGTGAGATTGAGTGAATATTAATGTCGCACTGTTCAGCTACAGGAGGGCTTTTGGCAATGGATCACGTAATTTTGAACCATGGTCAAGTGACGTGGACGACACCTGAGCTGGCACCCTCTTCTCCTAACTACCACACCACATCAACTTAGAATGAATATTCTACCAATACTTAGCAGGAATATTCTTTGAAATCCACTCTTCCAAGATGTATGGCAGCATGGGTTCGATGATGAGTATTTTAGCGGAAAAAATAGTTTGTGAAAAAAAATTTAAGTGTCTTATGTTTTTGTATCTTAATGAAGACCTTAGAAAATGATTTGACTACTTATTTTAAGTGAATGGTATATATAATTAATTTTACAGTGGAATATCTTTAATTAATTTATTAGCTCTAACGGATTAAATTTTCCAAAGTGGAGTATTTTGTTTATGTATAGCCCTTAATTCGTAAATGTAGTGATCCAAAAAAAATATTGTATGAAAGAAACTGCAGTAAATCATAATGCGGTTGGATAAAGTATTAAAGTGCATTTCTCCCCTACACGGCGGGTCTTACAAAGCTCTAATAAAGCTCGAGCTACGAAAGTAGCTAGGCATTTGCCAACTTGACTCTATCGTTAACATTTCGCTATGTTTTTCATTGAATCGCCAATATAATTTAAGATACGGCGTTGCTTGCAAATATTACACAATTTTAAAATAAAATAAATACTACAGAAAGTAATATAAATGTATTACACTTTCAGATATAAATTATTTACACTACTTTAAGCGTTCATTACGCAAAGCTTTTAACAATGTTTTACCTTTGGTGAGCAGAGATCAGCTTAGGGAGGTATTTTGAAAAATCGACCCTCAAGAGTGTTACGAGGAATTATAAATAAAAAAAAAATCCTTTTTATCAGCTATTAGATCTACATACTTAAAATTTAACAAAGGTGTTTTTTTTCTTTCTTTTTTTGTTTAGCTGAGATATGCAAAAAGCTTTTTTTGTTTAATTTGCAATTCACATAAAATTAACTCATTAAAAACTTCTTTTTCCTTCAATCTGTGTTGTTTAACTTTTCAGTTCACCCATGCGAAGAACCGGTATACCAGCTAGTCTGTAATAAAATAACAAGAAATAGGAAAGATAGTATCAAAGAGGAGACGCCAATTGTCAGGGCATAAACATTAATTTCTTCTTGCTTTTTTTTATGCATCTTTATTATAATGTATTATTCGAAATAAACCTATGTTTCTATGAATACTGATTTTTTTTGCGGCCCACCTAAAGTTAAACCTTGTTTTTGTGGCCCAAGTTAGCTTTGAGTTTGACACCCTTGATGTGGCCAATGTGTATGGCCATGCACATTGGCCCGCCTAACGAATCCTTTTCATGTATTCGACATCATTCAATTGATTGGCAAAGTTTCACGATTGTGTATCATTTCCTTCTTGGGTTGCTATCTTCAATGTTCCTGAGTATACATATATCAGAAAGAAAAAAAAATTAAGTTTACTCTTAGCAGGAAGTCACGACGTCAACTAAACAAAAGATTAATCTGAAATTTATCAAATAAAAAATAAAAGTTTTGATGCGTATTGACGGGGCTGATCCATATTTTATATGTCATTTTTTTTTCTTTGTTGCAGGGAGAAATGTGTTAATTATGTATATGAATTGACGATATATCTGTTGAACATCTTATTGTTGCAAGAAAATTTGAACAGATTGTGTGTGTGTGTGTGAGAGAGAGAGAGAGAGAGAGAGAAAGAGAGAGTGCGTGTGTGTGTGTGTCACCATTTATTTTTTAATCAATATTTACTTATATCTTTTTTTTTCACATATCTTTATATTTTGAAACCAAGTCATTCCACTTTTAAGCAATTTCTTTTAAACTTGCCTTTTCCAGTAAAAAGTGAATTTTTTTTTCAATAAATGCTGAATACGGGGTGGTTGTTTCCCGGAGAGAAGGTGTGGCCGCGGTAGCTGAGTGGTATAGGTATCGGACCGTGGCTTGCTTTGTCACGGGTTCGAGCCCAGTACCACTAAAGACCCGCCGTGTAGGGCAGCGATGCACGTTAAATCTGTCGAGAGCTCAAACGTCCTCCCCTTGGTGTGGTAGTTAGGAGAGGGGGTGCCAGCTCACAGGTGTCGTCCACGTCACTTGACCATGGTTCAAAATTACGTGGTCCGTCGCCAAAAGCCCTCGTGTAGCTGAACAGAGCGACGTTAATATTCAATCAATCAATCCCGGAGAGAAGGTGTAGCTTTAAAACCTTTGAGATGATTTCAGTCTTCATGGGCATTGCGTCAATAGCACTCTGAATCTAAGCAGGATATAGTTAATAAACATTCAAACTTGCAGTTGAAGATTTCTAGATTGATTTTTAGATTTATATTAACTTATTGAATAAGATAGATGTTTAGAAGAAAAGTCTCTTAAATCAAAAATAGTTTATTTGCTTGTATATTTTAAGAGATTATTAATAAGTGAAACACCTTGCGATCTTGCTCAACAGGTTAAGTAGTGAAGCGTAATTTTTGATGATATTAAGAAAAATTTGCAACAGATAAAAGTTTACTCACGCAGAAAAAAAATATTTAAAAAAAAACAAGTTATGAATTTTTAAAAATATTTGGGCATTTTTACTCTATTTGTTTTTAATTTTTAATCTCGAATTAAGTGAAATACACTCATGGACAAAAAAATTAGGACACCAAGAAAAAATTGCGGGATCGTAACGAAACTTGGCATGAAGGTACATGTCAGGCAGATATGCAAATGATTAGAAATGCAGCGTGATTGCGCATTACGTATAGCCGGTAGAAGATGTTTAACATCGTTCTCCGTGGAGTATAAAACAGGTAACCAAAGCTTGTTTGAGTGTGCTGAATCGTTTACACACATGCCATTACGCCGTTTTCGAAGGCGAAACGAACAGCTGTCGCAGTTTGAGAGGGGGAGAATCATCGGCATGATGGAAGCTAGGTGGTCAGCTAGGCGAGTAGCTCGTCAATTAGGCCGCTCTGATTGTGTTGTGAGGAGGTGTTGGACCAGTGGATCCGAGAGATGTCATTTACACGAAGACCAGGCTCATGAAACCCTTGACAGGCCAGTCGTCGAGAAGACCGCCACATCGTACGAAATGCACGCGTACAACCAACTGTTTCATAGGCCGCCATCCAGACACATGAAGCACCTTCATTAGGCACCCCTGTGTCTTTTCGAACCATACGAAGGCGCTTGGCTGTAGGACATTTGGGATCGCGGCGTCCATTACGTGTGCTGCCCTTGACTCCCACCCATCGACGCTTCCGTTTGGAGTGGTGCCGCGCACGAGTAAACTGGACTGCAGCGGAATGGAACCTAGTCGTCTTTAGCGACGAATCCAGATTCAATCTCAGCAGTGATGACAATCGTGTTCGTGCGTGGAGACCCCGTGGTGAACGCCTCAATCCTGCCTTTGCTTTACAGCGAAACACCGCTCCCACAGCTGGTGTGATGGTATGGGGTGCCATTGCCTACAATACACGGTCACCCCTAGTATTGACACGTGGGACCAGGACATCCTGCAACCACATGTGTTGCCACTCATGCAATGGCTCCCAGGAGCCATTTTTCAGCAAGGCAATGCTTGGCCTCACACGGCAAGGGTGTCACAAGACTGTCTCCACACCGTTACTTCCCTTCCTTGAGCTGCCCGATCCTCAGATTTGTCTCCAATCAAGCACATCTGGGATCATTCGGGACGGCGAGTTGGGCATCCCACGAGTTTGAAAGAACTAGAGGCAAGGTTACAGCAAATAGGGAATGAAATGTCTCAAGACATCACACAGAACTTGAATGTCTCAATGCCCAATCGTATCGCATCGTTCATTCACAGGGTATTAAATCCTCCGTACTTTTGCCTATTTCTCTGAAATAAATTATCCTTTTTCTTTGATTTTCTAATCATTTACTTTTATCAAAGTAGTCCTTACATATGTAAAATTTCGGTTTTTTTTACTATTCCTTCTTGGTCTTGGTACGCTAATTTTTTTGTCCATTAGTGTAGTTTCTTTGACCTTATTAATTAAACTGCAATAAACATTTACAAGAATTTCTTTATTCAAATGCCTTATTTTTTTATTCCAAAATATCTAAAAGATGCTGAATTGTAAAATATTTTCCTTGCCTATAACAAAACTGCAAAAGCTTAAAAAAAAAAGTTCTGTAAAACTTTTAGATAAAAATATAAAGTGTACTAGCATCCCAATGATTATTTTGCTACTTTTCTGTTTTAGAACAACGACCCCTTTAACGCAATTTTTTGGAAATAACTGTAACTTACTTTTAAAAGAATTATTTGCATGTGAAACATTTATCAGAGACATTTTGAGACGAAAAGCGATGTTATTTTCTCGTGCAGGAAAGGTTATTCACCTCACTCATTACGAAATAAATTTTAAATATAACTTAAATATTTTATTTGATATGATCTGATTTTTATTAACGTTGCTGCATTCTGAAGCTACACTAGGGCTTTAACTTGAATTTCTGACCTGTCTGCACGGAAACAAAGACAGAATCTTTTTTTAAAAAAGAAGTCTGTAACGTAGAAATTTTTTTTTATTTTACACACTATTTAAAAATTTGTATCAGGGTCTCTGGAATAAATCGAATTGTGAGTGTGTGTAAACAACAACTATACGACATATATGTCTACAATGGCAAAACAAACAACTATCGGTGAATATCCTTAAATAAAAGAGGATATTGTGTGCTACAATATCCTCTTTAAAAGTATTAGTTACAAATACTTTTTCACTTCATATCAAGTTCAAACCAAGAAACCATGCACATGAATTTAAAAATTATCTTCCAGAAACATATCAATGAACAACAGAAGAATTTTTGTTAATATTACACTGCTTGACAATTGCTAAGGAACAGTTACGATTTTCGGAATAATTAAGAATGGATAACGATTGAAGAAAGGAAATTAAGTACACATTTAGTAGGGGCGATGTGCATTTATTATAGTGCAAAATATTACAGATATCGCCACATCAAAGAATTAAAAACTTAAAAATGAAAAAGATGCTCCTTGAATGATTTCCAAACAGCCACAAAAAATTGATCTTCAGGTCACAATGATGCAGACATAAGTACCTTAGTAAGATGTGTGTTCACCATGGACACTAAAGCACATTTTGCATCTGTTCTCCATGCTCTTCACTAAATTATCGACTCCTCTCTCAAGGCGGTTTTAGCTCTTGCATTGATCGGGGAGGGATGGTTCTTAGTACAACACGTCTGTCAAGAGAATTCCAGGCATGTTCAATAGGATTTAGGTTGGGAGAGTAAGCAGGCCATTACATATGGAGAATATTCTCACTTTGCAGTGTGTCCAATATCTCAAAACTTTTGTGTGGCCACGCATTATCGTCCATAGACAGAAACCCCTAAAATACCCCTAAAAATACGAACATGATCCAGAATAATCTCTCTGCAATACCGTTGTGATGTAATGCTTTCTCACTCAAAGATGTGAAGCAGTGTTCTGCCATTGTGCATGATACCTGCCTACACCATCACGCCTGGGCTGTACCGATCACGTTCACAAGCAAACTTTTGTGCATAACGTGTTCCACGCTCTCACTCCACAGCAATTTTCGGCCAGAATCACTAGTCACACTGAAACGAGATTCGTCGGAGAACATCACTCTAAACCAATTTTGATGATCCCAGCCAACATGTTCCTTATACCAGTGTAATCTCTCTCGACGATGGCGTAGTTGAAGCGGGATACAATGGACAGTCTTCCAAGCACACAAACCAACTTAGTTTAATGGCCGTGAGATGGCTCTTGCTGAAACATGCATACCGGTAGCGGTAAAACAAGCATTTCAGTTGAAAACTTACAGTAAAAAAATTAACAAATTGTCGTTGTTCAGTGTAATTGTGATTAATTTTTATTAGCATTAAAAACTAGTTATCAATGTAAAGCAATATAAAAACGGAAGTATGTATATGTGATAATATGGAGATGGCTGATAATTTGTAATGAATAAAAACAAATTAGAAAAAATCGATTTCGTTTTATTTAATTAATGTTATACTCAAGGGTTGCTAAATGAACTGTTTGTAATAGGCTAGTTCATTCTAAACAATGTCGGAGGACATAAGCGATAACCTTCTCCAAAATTCAAAACTACACAATAGCATACTACACTCATATCCAAAATTAAGGTCACAAACATGTTTTTCGTCATAACTTTAAATTGCTTCCAGAAAAACTGATATAATTTGTATTTTATATACTTTGAAGAACGGGTTGTACAATATCAACAATCTGTTTAGGAAAAGATGTTTAGATTTAGTCTTTGCAGAATTACAGGATTGAGCCCATTTAAGCATATGAGATTTTTGCCTTCAATTTTCTGAATATTGCATTAAGACAAACGTTAGCCTGTTTGGAAAGAAAATAGCTTCTCATAATCATTTAGATGATTCCTTGAGATGGAGAGCCGGTTGCAGACTTGAAGCTGGCCGAGCTCAAGTGAAGGTGGCCCGAAAGTGGTCTCTTGGAAGCGAAATTAATTCCAATCAAGTGGTACTGTCCCCGAGAAGGTTGGCCGAGGTTATATAGAGCATCGACATTTGCACAGGATCGCTACTTGACCTTAAGCTCACGATGACATATGCGGACAACTGCTTCTCAGCTTGCTCGGGACCTTGCTGCTGCGTCTGGAAGAATTTCCTGGCAAACATAAAACAGCCGTCTTGCAGAGACTGTTCTTTACGCCTGGCACCCAGTCTTGTGTGTCCCTTTTACTGCATCCAGCAGGAAAGACAGGACATTGTGGAGCCCATTGTGGCCCGGAGTACACTTTTAAGGACGAAAATGAGTGGCCAAACAGAAATCACATTGTTGAATTTCATGAAGGGGCAGATATTCGTCGTATGGATTGACTCTCGAGGTCTCTGGATTACATAACTATATTCAATATGTTTAGGATATTCTAGGACATAGGTTCCTAACCTTTTTTGAACTGGCGCCCCCTTTTCCAGTGAATATTTCGATACCACCACCCTCCCACTCCAGAGAAATAAGAGCGTACATAATACACGGTGAAAACCAGAATTAAATTTTAAAAAATATTCCATTACTAATAGAATACATTTTTCTAATTTAGTTTTTTTTTCCCTAAAACCCTCAAATTCTTTTACTTTCAAATCTGAAATAGCTACTGCCAAGAATATATTTAAATGTGTTATATTATATATTTTAGTCGTAGATAGGATATTGTTGGAATTGAAACGCTACTGACTTTCTTCTTTATTTAAAAGAGAGGAATAAAAGTTTTAGCTTTTATATATATATATATATATATATATATATATATATATATATATATATATATATATATATTATAAGTAACAAGAGTCTGTATCAATTTTTTCATTCTCATAATAGTGCAAATAAATATTATCCAGACTATTACTCGCTGGGCCACCATATGGCAGACCATTAATTTGTTGATAATAGTTATTTTGAAATATGTAATTTTCTTTGAAAACAAATTGTATAATAGTATTAAATTACCATAATTTATCAATTTATTTAATGAATATTTAATATAAACATTTTTTAAGTACTTTAATCATATCTTCTATATCAAGAGTTGAATAAGCCTTCGAAGTCAAAGCTATGCAAAGATTTAATACTCTTACCTTTCATGTTCTCAACGTATCTTTACTATTTTTTACAATAATGGATTTTGAGATATTATCTAGAGTGTGTCGTATAACTTTCTGCAACATTTTGCCTGGTTGTGTAATATAGGTATTAAAACCATTAGTAATAGTTCTAAATTTGATTGGACACTTATGAAATTTTGGTGTTAGAAAAATATAAGGAAAATTGATATTCTTTGTATATAAACGTAGTTTTTTTTTATAAAAAGCTGAAATACGGTTAATGATTTCTCTACTGCTGCTATTAGATTTAATAAACGCGTTATTGTTTTGAAACTGTTTGTTAAGTATAAAGTTATAAAACCATTTGCAAATGATTGCATTGTTGCCCGGAACTTTATCAACGCGTACAATAATGAAATCTTTTTGAAGATTTGAAATTTGGTGTCTTATATCTTTGTAAGTAATATTATTATCAGTTTTATAGTTAAGCTTAAGTAATTCACATAAAACTTTGCATTTAAACTCATTAAAAGCTTCGAAAGGAAAGTTGTATTTAATTGCTACTTTTGTAATTAAGTTATTAATATATTTAGAAATTTATGCTTTAATAGCTTTATTATTATTAAAGCGCATTAATCTAAAGCCTGTACCTTTAACCATTATTTCTCTAAGTTTTATTTTTAATAACATTTAAATTACCAGATATGACATGTTTATGATGTTCATCAATGAAATCTACATAATTATGACAGTTGCATGCAATATTATTATTATTTTGCAAATCAAAAGAATTGTAGTTAAAATGGATCTATACCAATTTTCTTATTACATTTAAAAACCTTTTTAATGTTAATGTTTTTTACTGGGAAATATTTAATATACTTCTCAAAGACATTAGTAAAATTTACGTGATTATAGGATTTATTCATGAAAAGGATGATACAGTATTCAGTTGTAGAATTTAAAACATTATCATTTATTGGTATATTAAATTTACTAATTAATAAATTACAAAAATCTTTCATAACATGTAAGGCTTGACAGTCTTTAAAATTTTCGTAACTAAGTATATCATTAATAAGTTTGATTTCCTTTTTGTTCAAACCAAACATGAAATTTTTTATTTGATTAATATTATAAGCTGTTTCAAAACCACTACAGATTTCATTAACTTTAGCTGTAATATCCTAGGAATCTCTACTTTTTCCTTTATTCCTTTTACCTCTTTTTACTCTCTTGGCTATTTTATTAATATTATTATTGTTACAATTATAAAAAAAAAAATCTTTATCTTTTTGCAGCATGCATTGCAGAACATTTTTGCCATTATGTGTTCGGTCCATGTGGATATGTTGCATTATAGAAATGAATAAAATGGTTTTCCCACCATAATCTATCTTTTAAAACAATTATTTTCAGTAATACAGTTGACTTTACTCCTATTTAAAAAAAATTATCCACACTACTTGAAATTACTAAAAACCAATTGCAATACATAGTCAGCAAACTTCCTAGATCTCCAATTAAAAGTTGAAAATGATATGCTAAAAAGTAATATTTTTTGATAAGACACTCTTTTGATTTTAATGTTATAAAAATGTCATATTAGAATAGTTCCCTTCACATTTCAATATTTTTAGAAATATTATTCTAAATTACATAAAAAGAAATAAAGATTTAGTATCTGAAGAAGTTTTAAAAATTAATAATTATAAAAAATTCTTTTAAAGTTGCCTAGACTATAACTATCCAGCTAATTTTATATCTAAATATATGTCTTCAAAATTATAGCTATTTAATCATCAATATTTAATACTTCATTTCTATTTAGTTTATAGTATATATTATTCTTAATTTTCTTATAATAAGTTTAGTTACTAAAAATATCTATAGATGGCGCCATTATTCTTAGTTATGCTGTTTTTTGTGCTTGGTGTCTGTACACGAATGGAATCTGTGTACATCGGGTAAGATTTTAGTTTCTTCGCTCATGTTCATTACTGTTACTTATGGTCATAATCATTGTTAACCTCTTTTGCAAATATTTTTGTTTATACATATTTATATTTGTCTATTTCACCCGGATTCCTATAGTTATTTAATATTCCAATTCTATTCTATTGGTGTTATATTCACCCACGTGGGGTTTTGGGCCTTTGCCTTGGTTTATCTACTATGCTATTATGTCGAAAATTTCCGCTGTAGGGGAAGGTTGAGATCTCACAAAACATTGTTCAACCCTGTTTCACTGTCCTAAGCCAGTGGCAGCTCGGAAATCATAATAGTATTTTCCATTCTAGCTAAATTTCTCTTTTTTGGTTTGTAATGGTTCCATGTTCTTTTTTTCTTTCGGTTTGTTCTTAAGATGTTTTAGGATTTATTAATCTTCTTTTTAATTTATTTACTGCTATATATATATATATATATATATATATATATATATATATATATATATATATATATATATACCTGTTAATTAGAACCCCTGCTGCCTGGGGTTTTGATGATATTAAGTAATTTATAATAAACTATTGCTTTCAAAATAAACTGACAGTTTCGGCCTTTAAAGAATCGCACGTTAATTACTGGTTCACATTTTTAATTATATTTCTTGGGTAATATATGAAATGAAATGCAGTGGGCGAAACATTTTTCCTACTGCTCACGAACTGCTTGAAAAGTATTTTTGTTAACATTAAAAGATATTAAATTTTTAATTTAACTAATGAGGTTGAATTTGATGCATTTTAAGAAGTTTGTTAATATCAGGCTCCATTCTACTTTAAGCATTCTACTTTAAGGGGTCATATACCTTTTAAAATTTCCGGAAAGTCGATTTTTTATTATTATTTTATTTTATAGAGAAAACCTTTCTGAGTATTCTAAAAGAAACCGCATGCAGATATTCCCATTAGAACGGACGTTATTAAGAAAATAAAAAGAGTAGAAAAGGTGATTTAAATATTGTTTACATTTTGGCTCCAGGGTGACAGCTGTCATGTCGCTGGTGACAGCTGCGTTTCTCTGTTTCTAATATTTTCATTCTAATTATTATCAAATGCTTGAATCTAAGCCTCAAATATTATTATTGTTGTTCTAAATATTAACTACAACTTCTACTAACTTTATAAACTTCTACTTTGTTTTGATAAAGTGAATCTTGAATTTATACTCGCTCGTTTTTGATTTTCATACCGTATCTTATTCTAAGATAAGTTTTAGGAAAAATATTTTTTTTAAACTTTTGTATGATTAATTCGACTGAATCTGCCAAAAGACCATCTGGTAAACGTCCTAAGAAAAGGAAGTTTACTGGTAATATGCATACGAGATGCAAAGCTGTACACAGTGTGGATGAATCACTAAACAAAAGTGCATCTGGAAAAAAGATTCAGCTGCAAGATGTTCATCCATCTTTTATTGAACATGATGACGGTTTTGATGGCTATAGAGTGTTTGATAAACTATCATGTTTACAAACATTCAAAACTTTGCTTCTTGCAAAAAATGTGGTAGTGATATTAAACTATCAGAAAAATGTGTTAGAGGTTTGTCTAGTGTTTTTTCGATTGAATGCAAGAACTGTAAAGACTTGTGTTCGTTTAGAAATTCAAAAATGCTGGGTAAAAGAAAAAATATTCCAGAAATAAACAGACGTTTTTTATACGCAATGAGGACAATTGGACAGGGTCATGCAGCAATGACAACTTTCTGTGGTGTCATGGACTTTCCTCCTCCAGTTGCTGAAAAATCCTATAATAACATTATAAACAAACTACAATTGTGTAGTAAAGAAGTTGCAGAAGCTTCAATGCAAAGTGCAGCTTTGGAAGAGGTAACTTTGACAAATTCTTCCGATATAATAATTAGTGGAGATGGAACGTGGAAACCCGTGGCTATTCTTCTCGTGTTGGTGTGTGTGCTGTTATAGGAGACAAAACAGGAAAGTGTATTGATGCGGAAGTGATGTCTTCTTTCTGTAAAGGATGTGATTCTTGGAAACGAAGAAAAGGGTCACCTGCTTAAAAAAAGTGGAAAATTCTTCACGTTAAAGAATGTTTGAAGAACCACAATGGTTCAGCTAGCATGATGGAGACTGTGGGAATGGTTCGCATATTTCAGCGTTCATTAAGTCATCGTTCTGTGAGATATACATCTTACATCGGGGATGGCGATTCCAAAACATTCTCATCTATTACTGCATCCAATCCGTATGGAGAAGATATCACAGTTTCAAAAAATTGAATGTGTTGGACATGTTCAAAAAAAAGAATGGGAACTCGGTTACGAAAATTAAAACAAATGAGCTCCAAGCTCAGTGATGGGAAGTCGATTGGGGAAAGGGAAGGTTGACCGACAGAATGATCGACTTAATTACAACGTACTATGGAAATGCAATCCAACAAAATAAAACATGCCTGTCAGATATGCGAAAAGCTGTTTGGGCTGTATATTTCCATATACGTTCAAGCGACGAAGAACCATTGCACAGTTTTTGTCCCGTTGGTCCTAATTCTTGGTGTAAATATTAAAAATCAAGTATTAGAGGGCAGTGTGGAAACTTTTAGACACAGTAACAAATTGCCAGTGGCAGTAATGGATGCCATAAAACCTGTGTTTAATGATCTATCACAACCTAAACTCCTACAAAATGTCTAGGGGTAAAACCCAAAATAATAATGAATCCATTGACTCATTAATATGGAAATTATGCCCAAAAACTTTAGGTTGTGGTAGAAAGATTGTTGATATATCTACAAATGAGGCAATTGTCATTTTTAATGATGGCAATCAAGGCAGACTATAAATTATGCAATCGCTTGGTCTGACTGTTGGTCAATTTGCACATAAATTTGTTACACTTGTAGATATAAAAGAATTCAGACTGCAGAGAAGTACATTTTAATCTCCGCACAAAAGAAGTACGACAGGCTAAAAGAATGCAATTTAAAACTACTTGTAAGAAATTAACTGAAAAAGATGGAACATCATATTCATGTGGCGAATTTTAGCATTTTAGAATCATAGTAATACACTGCATTCATATCACTAAATTATTTAATGTTTATAATAAGTAGTTGTTAATTAAGGTATTGTTTTTTAAGTAATATTTATAAATTTTTAACTTTATTTTGGAGAAATGAATCACTTTGTTGCATTTTGATTATTTTGTAGCTTTTGATATCGTTTCGATGCTTGTACTGCATTGGTATAATATATGTTTTTAGTTATAATAATTTTAATAAATTGAAGTTTATTGACTAAAAAACTTCACATTAGTTTTAATTTAAATTTAGTTGTTGTTTGAGTAACCAGAATAATATATATATATAAAACTGTGGTAAATTTTACGTTTGATGTCAATTTTCTCAGAACGTCATTTTTACTCATTACGCGCATATTTTCAAAACCGTTCCTTGGAAAATGATAAAATTTTTACTGGAGATTCTGATCATATCTGTACTTAAAATAATGAACCAGTTTGAATTTTTAATGAAAAAAATTAAAATTACAAATGTAAAATAGCAAAAAAAAATTTAAAATTTTATAGTTTAATTTTAAATTGTTATAGTTTACTAAAAATTTTAAATCAGTGTTTCATGCTTCGTCATTTTAAAGATAACACAATTTCCAACACTGAGCAAAAATTTCATCAAAAATATTGGTAACTTTTTTTTATAAAGCTGCGCGTAATGCATATCACTTGCGAAAAGAAAACAAAAATTTCTTTTTGTAATTATCTAATTAAAAATTTATCCTAATTAGCACTGTGTTTGTTGGTTATGTTTTAAGTAAAGTAATATCTATTTGTTTATTCCTCCAAAATTTACATTCCAGGAAACAATAATAAAAAAATTATAGAGCTTTAAAGAGCTCACTATTTTTAACCATTTTCAACTTTTTAAAAGGTATGTGACCCCTTAAAAGAATTGTAAGTTGCTGTGTTCAGTAACATGGAGTCAATTTCTCTTTTGGGTTACTAATGTTGCTACAGCACTAAATCCACATTCTGCTAAATATGAAGATGGGAATGCTATCAGAAATTTTGAACAATCAATAATAATCCCCTAGGTACAGTTGCAAAATTAACTTCTGCAGTCAAAATTATTGGTAGCCATCCTTGAATTTAAGTTTGAATTCCTCATTTGTTGTCAGCTCTATTAGTTCTCTAACTGGGATGAACCCCTACTTTATGTTAATTGTATGTATTTAAATTTTAAATACATACAATCAACATAAGGTAACCAGTATTAAAGTTTACTTTTGTTAGTACATAATCAGTGTGTTTTGTAGTCTTTTTTTTAGACTATATTTGGTTAATCTGCCTATGCCCCTCCTTGCCCTCTTAAAACCCCCTACTTTACTCTGGCTCTTTTACTGACCCCCTAGAAGCCTCAAATACCCACGTTGAGAACCTATGGCCTATGAAAAACCATTTTTCGGCGTAGCTTCTCACGCAGGAGTTAAAAGTCTCACTTTTGGAAAAATGGGCTTTGTTGACACAAACACTTATTGACACCCTCATAAACAGTATGACAGCTCGTTATGAGGACTGTATACCGGTGCACGGCGGTTACAGTCTATATTAGATGGAGTTTCCCCGAGTTAAATGTTTTATCTCTGATTCCTGATTTCACAACTTTTGATATATCCTGTATCTTAATACAAAATTAAAATCTTTTCGATATGGTTATATTGGTATATTCTTTCTGACATTGTGATACGTCTCTGTGCCAAATTTTGTGGCGACGCATTGAATAGTTCATCAGTTTTCCCAGATTTTGTGTTTGTGACCATAATTTTGGACATGAGTATATTAGCTAGGATACGCACACAATATAAAATAATAGTAGTGTTAATGAAAAATACATAAAAAAAACACTAGAGCATACACACACTACTTCGAAAGAATTGAGTTCATAGCAATGCTCACCCTGAAAAAAAGGTAAAAACAATACCTCATTTAATATTGCTAAATGGATCCTCAAAAATGTATTAAAAGAATCCACATCGATTGAAACAATATTTCTGTAGGAAAATAAGTAATCCGTTCCAGTTAAATTTTGATAACACAAAAATATTTTTATGTTTATATTTAAATTTAATGGGAAATAATAGAAGGGTTGAAAATAAAAATAATGGATCGTTTTTACAAAATGAAAAACATTTTTTAAAAAAGTTAACGCAAGGGTTTTGCGCATCCTCAACCCCCTCCTTTTCCCTTTCGGGCATCATACTGTGACGAAGTCGGTCGCTTTCCCCCTATTTGTTAAAATTGATGCTGACAGACGTTGGGAAAATTGCAGACATTTCCCTAATCGCTGGAAAAGAATTTCGTAACTGGGTGGTCAAAGATTTGGACCCTTTTCGCAGGCTGTCCAGACCGTCAAAAAGAGATGCCGTAACATTGTGCTTTGGTTTTCTCACGATTCAGTGACGACAGCGCGTCAGAAAAATTACAATGTGCACCGAGTCATCGGCGCCCAACGGGTAAGAGATCAAATGGGCCGAGACCGACAAGGGCGGCCTAAGAACAAGAGATCAAGAAAGGAATTAGGAGGCGAGAGGTATATAAGGAGAGCAAGAGAGCACGAAGAGGACTGACGGAGACCACGCACCTGCGAGCTCCACGACCTGTCGAATCATCATGAGCGAATCAAGCGATTATATGGAACTTTCGCCGTCAAAATTTGACCAAGTTTCCGCCTGCGAGAAACTTAGAGATACTGTCACAGGTATCTCAGCTCTTCATTTATCTATTCACGGGATGGACGGACGTTCTCCCAGCCCCGGAAATTCATTCATGAACATGTACATTTCCGGCAAACAGGCCATGATCAGGAGAAAAGAGGAGATGGTAAGTGAGCTTCAAACCCTCCCACCATGTACTATCTCAGACTGCCAGGATCATAAGATTCCCTCTACCTCGGTAGAAGAGGAAAATAATTTTGTTCCCTTCCCTCCTGTTAATGAAAATAAGATTGAAAATAAAACTAAAATCAATAGCAAATCTAAGAAAAAATTTAGCAAAAAACGTAAACAGAAAGGTAAGGATTCTACGGAAGAGTTTATCTTTCCGAAAAAGACGGCCAGACCGATCTCTCCTACCTCCACCCAGGACCCCATAGAAACTAACAATAGTTTCTCCGATCTTGAACAGGATGTCGAGCATCCTCCTTCGATTGAAACAGTAACTACCGAAGTAGTTACACCCATGATTCCCCCCCCCCTCACCCTATAATGCTTAAAATCAAAGACAATTTCAGAGAGCAAATTAAATGCATCTCAGAAAAATTCCCTAATCTACGTAATAGAATCGTTAATGACGTAGTAAAAATGTTCTCCACCGACCATGAAGAATACAGAAAACTTAAACACTTTTTAGAGACTGATAAAGATTTCGAATTTTACATTCTCAAACGCCAAAAAGATAAACCAATTAAAGCCGTTATTAAAGGCCTCCCTAATTCAGCTTTAATTACTGATATCACTAACGACTTAAAATTAATCGGATTCAATATAGATAGCTGCACGCAACTAATCTCCAAAAGAACTAAAAAAATCCCTCCCATATTTCCTAATTACTTTACCAAGAAACGATTTAAATAGTAAAATTTTTGACATCAAAAAGTTGGGTTATTTGCAGGTGAAAGTAGAAGGTTACCTCGTTAGAGGAATAACCCAATGCTTCAACTGCAATAACTTCTACCATACTGCCGCGAATTGTTTTATGAAACCAAGATGCCTTAAATGCGGTAAAGACCATGCCACGCGAAATTGTCACATCAAAGAACGACAAGAAAACCCATTTTGTATCAACTGCCAGGACTTCGGTCACTCGGCATGTTACACTAAATGTCCCAAATTCCCAACCCAAAAAAGGCACTGCCTTTTCCGACCCGATTAAAAGAAAAATTTTTCAAGCAAATGGACAAAAGAGGGAATTTCCTTCGCTAACGTTGTTAGCGGAGAAATCCCCAATCAGATCCCCTCCGAAACCGAAAACCTAACTGCAAATAAAAAGGAAGACTCTTCCAGTGGATTCCTTACCCAAGATAATAACAGTTCAGATTTTTCCCAAGTTTTGGAACTTTTTAATACTATCTCAAACCTCGTAAAGAAAAACCCCAAAATTCTCGACCTTCTCTCTAAATTTAAAACAGCAAATTCCGACGAAGAAAAAACCTGCCTTCTGGCAGAAGCTATAATGAACAATATTTAAATTTCCCTATCATTCTTAATTGTAACTCTTATTTTTTACCCCTTAACTTTTTTAAAATTCTCTCAAAATAATCGAATTTCTCTTTTAAATTAAGTTAAAGTCACTTTCTATTTCAAAGTACATGATTTCAATCTTAAAAGCTCACTGCCATCCTCCAATCAACGATCGTTCCATAGCCAACGCCTCCTGCACTGCCATTGACCTCCTCCTCTGAAGTCACGCCCCTCTTCAAGCCCAAGTTTCCAAAACCATGAAAATCAGAGTCCCAGATAGAGGATAGAAGAATGCTGACGCATTCTAGATTCCTGTTTACAAAATCATCCGTCAAATCATCCGTCACGAAGAGGACTGGATTTTTGAGGGAACCGTTTTAGAAGGCCCCTTCAGCGAGAGAATTGATCAGGGAGCCGGTGTGGCCCCTTCAGCGATAAAAAAACGATAGTGAGTCCGCGAAGTACGGCGGCTTCTGAACTGTGGAGACTAGACTTTAGGTAACTGATTGAGGCCCCTATAGTGATAAAGAAAGCGATACTGAATCCATGAATTAAGGCGGATTCTGAACCAGCAAAACTTTACGTGAGGGAACCGAATTGGAGGCCTCTCCAGCTAAAGACTTGTGATACAGCTATACCTGAGTCCACGAAGTAAGGAGGATTTTAGAACCGTGAAAATTGCGAAAGAGCACGGTGGATTTGGAGCCAGCGAACTCACCCAGACTCGGTGTGGAATTACCGAGAGTGAACCCTCTTTTTACGTATCCTATGTTTAGGGACTTTCCTCTTCCTCTCATGCGAGAGACATGAGACATTGAAGCGAAAGAGACTCGAAATCTGTGGACCCTTTTGCTAATTAATTGTGATAGAATATTCTCTTTTTTTTTTTTATGATTCTCTTTCTGAGAAATAAATGATTTATCCCAGAGCTGTGTGAAGTCATTACAATACGATAACACAGAGTATGATTTCCTAATTTTCGCCTTGTTCAGAGGCTCCTTTGGGAACACATTTTCTTCTAGTAATTCAAATTCTTTTTCAATGGCATTAAATAATTCTTCAAGATAATTCAATGTAAAGTGTTTTAATCATGTACGCCACCGGAAGACAGTTGAAATATACTCCGGCAAATCTGGCAGCACCTTTTTCTGAAACATTCGGTATTTGCCCTCATCAAGGTGTTTTGGCAGAATGTATGGTATGATGCGGCGCTCAAATAAGTTGACTGTCATGGTACCCAGATTCGCTTATTAAACTTCAAATCCGCATCGTGAAATGAGTTTATCTAATCTAATTAGAATCAAGAAATCATTACAACAATTAATCAATCTCCATTAAGTAAACTATAAATATTTTAATTTATTATTTACGAATTAAACTTTACAATAATACAATGAAAATAATTCAGAAATAACAATTGCATTTATCTGAATTTGGGAGAGGCTGGATAGGAGGCTATGGTTGGAGGGGTCCGCAGGGTCAAGATTTCTCGTAATTACATTTTAAGAAGTGAAAGGGGTCTGTCGAAAACTTCCCGCGCACCACTTTTAAAGCCGATCCGTTCACCTCAAATAACCCTGCGCTGCACTCTGTCAGCGCTTCCGATTGGCTGAACCCTAGAGCGCAAAGTTACAATTTTAAATAAATTTATGAGTCTAACGACCCCTGGGAACCGGGACTGCACCACAGTCCGAAGAATTTCAACAACATAACATTAACAAAGCAGACATTTACGTTTTATTTTAGACTATGGAATCTTAAGATGAATTTTTTTTTGTATTGCTGTATTGCTTTTCAATATTTTCTGAATCACATTGCATATGCAGGACTTGATACAGCCTTAAAGAGCCTATGTACAAGAATTTACATGCCCCTATATATTTGTAGCTCAAAATATTAACGATAGTAAATAATAAAACAAAATCTTATTTACAAACTTTATTTTTCAAATGAAAAATGAAATGTAATATAAAGTAATAAAAATAGCTTAAAGAATGTAGCTTAAATAGTATATCTATAAGGGGTGTTCAAATGAAAATGATTCGAGGTGTTAATCTATGAGATGCGTAGGGACAGAAATGAGACAGATACATAGATAGAAACAACAATATTTAATGAGTAAAATGCATGCGAAGTTTGTTAAAAGAAATCACCAATGGCATTTAGGCAGGCGTCCCATTGCTCAGGTACGTTACGAGTTCCGTCCGCGAAGAACGATGTCGGTTGATCATGGAACCAGTTCAGAACAGTAGCCTTTACGTCATCATCGACCTATTAGGCTTTTCTTCAGTGGTCGAAAGATTAAATAGTGGCAAGGCGGCAGATCTGGACTTTAAGCTGGAAGTTCCAGAACTTTTCCCACTTTTTACGGCCAGAGCCTCGACACACCTTGGTGACACGCGGCCTTGTATTGTCGTGCAGAATGATGACACCTGACGACGGCATACCTGGCCGTTTGTTTTACTAGCCTTATGCAGCTTATCAAGTGTTCGGGTGTACCGTTAGGCATTGATGGAGATGTCTAGGTCCTTAAGCTCTTGTAATAGGGGTCCTTGCATTCCAAAAAATGCCATCAACATCCCCTTTCAGGCTGACTGCTGAGCTTTAAATTTTTTGGGGTCTAGGTGAGTTGAAATGATTCCATTGCATGTTGACGGGCTTCCCTTCCGGATGGAAGTGGTGACACCAGGTTTCAACTCCTGCCACTATGTGCTGCAGAAAGTAGTCACCGTCATCCCTGTAGCGTGACAAATGCTGTAAACTCAGGCCCATTCGCCTTTTTTTTGCGATGTTCAAACAGCATACAGGGTACCCATTGGCAACAAACTTTCTGATACTTCAAAATGTTGATGACAATATTGTGAACAGTACCGATGGAAACGTTGAACTCATTTGCGACCGGACGAATGTTTGAATGTCGATTTCCCTTGATTTGCAGTGTCAATGTCCGCAATCAGCTTCTTTGTCACAACTTTGTGCACCTGACCGGGTAGCAGCAAATCTCTTGTCTCCTGTCAACCATCGCTAAACATTCTCGCCCACCTCGTCACCGTGGCCTTCAACACACACGTCACAAATTTTGACCACCAGGTGACTTTTATGGAATATTCCTTATGCAAAAACCCGTAAAACCTATATATAAACTTGTAGTCATAGCCAGAGAATCATTCAGCGTGCGTTTTTCATCGTTAATCATGCCCTTACAAAAAAAAAATCGAGCTTTACTGGTAAATCTGTTTTATCAGGACGGCAGCAACCACTTAAATGCTCTGCGTGAATATCGTCGTTTAAAGTATCTGCGAAAAGGCCCCACATAGAGGATTGGTTTGAGGAATATTATGAAATTTGAACAAACTGGGAATTTGGGTGTGCTGCCCGAAAGAGGGCGGAAACCGGTTGGGACAGAAACTGTGAAAGAAGTCACTACTGCTATGGTTGAAAGAGCCTCCAGTTCTCTCTCCATCTATTTTTCAACAAATGGTCGATCAATATCATGCAAGTTGGAGATTCCTCGGTCGACAATACGAAAAATTATGCGATACACTTTGAAACGGTATCCGTATAAGATCCACGTGATGCAAACGCTGAAACCTCAAGACCAGAAAACACGTCTTGAATTTGCTTGCCGATTTTTGGCGAGAATGCAAGTTCATGATGCGTGGCCATTGAAAATTCTATTGTCAGATAAGGCACACTTTTATTTAGATGGAGCTGTGAATACTCAAAATTGTCGTGTATGGGGTACTTTACCTCCAAATATACTGCATTCTGATTACGTGACTGCTTAGTGTGGATTTTACTGCTAAGTTTATCTTAACTTTTTTTCTTTGAAACTCTCACTCCACAAGATCCCTAAAAGATGCTCCGTCACGAGTCCACGTTACAGTGGACTTCTTCAACAACAGGTCATTCCGGCTTTACAGGAACGACAATGTTTGCAAACCACTATCTTTATGCAAGATGGAGCAAGTCCTCAAGCTGGGCATCAAGTCAAAGCACTGCTTAGTGCTGACTTTGGGGATAATCGTATATTATCCAGACATTTTCTGGATGTATGGCCTTCTCATTCACCCGACTTACAACCCTGTGATTTCTGGTTGTGGGGATTTCTAAAAGACCATGTTTATAGCGGAGGAATTAGGACTTTGTCTGATTTGAAAGCTAGCATTATACTCTGTAATGACTTCACACAGCTCTAGGATAAACTTTTTATTTCTCAGTAAGAAAATCATCAAAAAAATATTCTATCATAACTAATTAGCAAAAGGATCCACAGATTTCGAGTCTCTTTGACTGCAATTTCTCATATCTCACGCATAAAATGACATAAATTGTCACTCTAGAGAAAAGTCCTATACATAGGGTATGTAAAAAGGGGATTTCACTCTCGGTAATTCTACACCGAGTCTGGGTGAGTTCGCTGGCTCTAAATCCACCGTGCAGATGCTCCTTCGCAATTTCCACGGTTCCAAAATCCGCCCTACTTCGCGGACTCAGGCATAGCTGTATCACAAGTCTTTAGCTGGAGGGGCCTCCAATTTGGTTCCCTCACGTAAAGTTTCACCGGTTCAGAATCCACCTTAATTCGCGGACTTAATCGTTTTATTTATCACCATAGGGGCCTCAAACGGTTCCCTAGAGTCCAGTCTCCACAGTTCGGAATCCGCCGTACTTCGCGGACTCCTTATCGTATTCTTTCTCGCTGAAGGGCTTTCAAACGGCTCCCTCAAATCCAGTCCTCTCCCTTCATACTCCCTCACTCTCCTTATATACCTCTCGTCCCTCACCTCCTAATTCCTTCCTTTTCTCTTGTTCGTCGGCCCCTTATGTCGGGGCCTATTGAATCTCTTGTTCGTAGGCCGCCTGTCTCCGCCTATATTGTAAATTCTCAGACGCACTATCTTTGAGGGTCTGGACAGCCTGGGAATAAGGGCCAGAATTTCTGACCACCCACTAGCGAAATTCCTTCCCAACAATTAGGGAAACGTCTGGAATTTTCCCATGTCAGTCGGCACCAATCTTAACAATTAGGGGGAAGAGACCGGCTTCATCACAATACGCTATGTGGCTGAAATTCCTCGTGAATTGCTTCGCGCTACCATTTAAAACGCTATAATGTGCTTTCAATAAGTTATTGATGTCAATGAAGCCCATATTGAGCATATTCTGTAATTATTATGACCATTTGACACTTATACAGAGATCAGTTATGTAGCTGGGTTTGGGTTGTAGAGCACTTAGCCCGTCAGGGATTTTATCTCCTGTCCGATTATGCGATAACTTGAGATTGATTATTTTTGCCCATTTTATTAAATTTACTGAATAATTCAATTAAAAAGTTTGGGGATTTGTATAAATTATTTGAGAATAACAATTTCCAGAAAGAAATTAACTGGAGAAATGAAAAAATCGGCTTTTTAAAGCCGATAAGACATTAATTACAATCAGAACGTTAGAAATTATCGTAACTTTCTCTTGGCCAATGCGAGCCGTGGGAAGAGAAACTGCCTGCCCAATGAGGTGGCAGCTATCGGCGATAGTTCGGTCCCGTAGGGGTACCGTCGCTCCGTCCGCTAGATGCTCCAGTGTCCGCAAGGGCAATGGGGCTCTCTAACTGGATGGGAGTCATGGAGGTGTCGAAGTTCATTTTGGATGTGGAATGAAAGTATCTTTAAGAATTTAGATTTGTGAATCCGAGAGGTGTTTGCGGTATTGATAGAAAATGCAGGTGCATTTTTTATTTGGTTTTATCACACGATCGTGTAACGGCTAGTAGGAAAATATTTAACTTGTCGTTGTTTGTTTTAGACATATCTTCCAGCGCCTGGAAAATTTCCGGGAACTTGGAAGTTAGGTTTTGTATTTCTGCGATATATGTGGCGAATTTTTCGAGCTTGAAATTGGTTTCATTATTAATCGGGGGGTTTTCCTGTTCGTCTCTTGTCTGATTGGAAGTTCTAGGGACTTCCTCCTGTGGCTCCATCTGGGTGGCTATTTCGTTACTACAAACGTTCGTAAAGCTTACGTTTGGAGTGACAGGTCGATGATTGATGGGAATTTTATTCCCTTTCTCGGTGGTTGGATTTTCGTCCTTTTTTGGTTTCTGCTTGGGAAATTTACTACACTGGCGGTTTGTCGCCCTGGGTCCGTCGGTGTTGCAGTTAATGCAGTGTGGTGTTTGTAGTCTATTTTAGGGCAATTTGGCGTGCGGTGATTTTGGCCGCATTTTAGACACCTGGGTGCCATCCTACAGTTTGATGTATGGTTAAAATAGTTACAATTAAAGCACTGTGTGACGCCTGGTTTCTTACGAAACGAAACGATCGACACAGTGAGGTAAACTAAGTTTTTGATATTGTAGATTTTTGCTGCTTCTTCGGAGCACTTGAGATCTACCATAAATAGTGGAAGGGGGGCTTTTGTCGCCAATCTGCGCAATTTTCTCGATTGCGAATTCTTTTTCTTTTAATTCGGATTCGATGTCTGCGACGGACCGTGGCCTGCTTTGTCACGGGTTCGAGCCCAGTACCACTAAAGACCCGCCGTGTAGGGCAGCGATGCACGTTAAATATGTCGAGAGCTGAAACGTCCTCCCGTTGGTGTGGTGTGGTAGTTAGGAGAGGGGGTGCCAGCTCAGGTGTCGTCCACGTCACTTGACCATGGTTCAAAATTACGTGGTCCGTCGCCAAAAGCCCTCGTGTAGCTGAACAGTGCGACGTTAATATTCAATCAATCAATCGATGTCTGCGACATTGGTGCTTGCCGGTAATCCTTTGATTACGACTTTTATCATGTTTGAATGCTGAATTACGTAGTGCTCGGCTTTCTTGGTGACGAGCAAGTTTTTAATGCTTTCATGATTTTCAGCCGAAGTCGGTTGGATTTTTATGTAGTTACCGGTGTTTTTATTCATCGTTTTAGGGGTACAATCGATAAATTTCTTGGAGAATCAGGTTATAGTTTTTATTAATTCTCATCATAAATGGCTTAATTTTTGGTGTGGGTGGAGTATCATTGACTTCCATTGATGTCGCGTCGTTGAGGACAGCGAATTTATTCTTAGTGGTGCAAGTTACGTTTTTAGTCTGGTTGATTGATTGATTGAATATTAACGTCGCACTGTTAAGCTACACGAGGGTTTTTGGCGACGGACCACGTAATTTTGAACCATGGTCAAGTGACGTGGACGACACCTGAGCTGGCACCACCCTCTCCTAACTACCACACCACACCAACGGGAGGACGTTTCAGCTATCGACAGATTTAACGTGCATCGCTGCCCTACACGGCGGGTCTTTAGTGGTACTGGGCTCGAACCCGTGACAAAGCAAGCCACAGTCCGATACCTATACCACTCGGCTACTGCGGCCACACGTTTTTAGTCTGGATTTCAATTGCTTTTCGTGCGAATTTGTTTGGAATTTTAAAATCTTCCTGTCCGGTTCGTATATTTTTAGTTTATTTTTGTCATTGTTTTCTGTATGCGAATTTTCGCTAAGATTTATCTCGCTAGAATTATTTTTCGCGACTAGTTTAGCCACGTTTCAATCGTTCTGATTGGTTGGATTGGTATCGGTGGGACAGTTTACAACTAGGCAATTAATCAAAGTTATCTCACCTAAAATGGTGCGTAACTCCTCTTTCCTTGCTGCGTGTCCGTCTTTGATCAATTTCATCTCTTGTTCCGTGCGTATCGGTATTGGTGCAGTGAGCTGGATCTTGATTTTCTCCGCGAGGTATTCGATATTCATTCTCAAAGCTCTCGCCAAAGCCCACTTGAGGGATAGGTACTGGCAGATCTGGTCATCGGTTTGGCCAATTTCCATGTCCATTAGCTTTTTTCGTAATTTATCTAATAAGCCTGAAGAGATTTCTAGCACGTCAGAATGCGCCATAACTTCCGACACAGACATGTCTTTCTGCTATTAGCTACACGAGGGTGAGATAGCTATCAATACAGAATGCAGTAGTGAAGTCTCAATTGCATTGCTTGCAGAGAAATAGGGCAAAAACGTGATTTTGTGTTTAAACGCGGGGCGATTGTAGGCGCTCGAAGCATCGGAATAAGTATTAGCAAAACGGCTTCACGTGAAATATTCAAGAGCAGCAGTTATTAATGTTTACAGAGATTGTATTCCCAAGCTGAAAACTGGGTCTCAGCGTCAGGCTTGTGGTCCTCACAGGCTACTGAAAGTTCTCTCGGAAAAGAGAATTGCGAAAGTTGTCTAGTCCAACAGAAGAGAAAAAGCACTTTAAATTGTGGGGAATTTTAATCAAGGAACTACTGCGAACGTCTCTGAACGAATTGTTCGCCCCGCATTACACCGTATAGGCGATGGCAGCCAACGACCTGTTTGAAAGCCTCTGTGGTTGGCCTTGAAAAAGGACAAATATCTCCAATTTACAAAAGAGCACAAGGATTAGACTGGAGACGCCTAGAAAAGGGTCATGTAGTGCGATGAATCACGTTTTCAATTACGTCATGTAGAAGGCAGGGTGAGAATATGGAGAAAACAAAATGAAAGTGCCAGCCCCATCTGCATTGCTACAATTCTTCAAACTTGTGGAGACAATACTATGGTTTGTGGTATATGCTCTTGACATTGCATGGGTCCTTTGATTCATGTAGAACAGTGATCTTCAAACTGTGTTCCACGGAACCCTGGTGTTTCACTAGTCAACAGATTCAACAGTAAATACTAAACTTAAGCAATAACAGCTTCTAAATTTTAGATGGCAAGTTCATGCAGAATGTACAAGAGTTTCTCACTCAGCTATGAACATTTTAATGTCAACCAGAACAATGTATTTAAGTGAAAAATATTTCTCTACACATATGGCAACAAAAAGAAAGTATAAAAATAAATTAAACGCATTTGAATGAAATGCGACTGCAGATAAAATTCAATAGACCTAGATTTCGACAATTTGTGTAAAAAAGAAACATGCGAACACATCCCAAACGCTACATGTAATGCACGGGTAAGTGACATCAAGACCACTAATTAATGAGTTAATTTTATATTAACATTATATCAAAAATTTTTTGATAACAAATACAATATTTTTATTTGTCTTCACATAAAGTTCCTATAACATCTCGATCTACTTTAAATATTATTTTAAGATATATTCATTTAAGAAAGTGGAATGGGGTTCCCTGAAAACATGTTATAGTTCTAAGAGTTCCACAAGTCGAAAAAGTTTGAAGACCACTGGTGTAGAAGTTCATCTGAGTGCCCAAGGGTATTAAGAGTGTTAACACAGATCAAGTAAATCCTCTTATATTAATAAAGTACCTTGCCAGAGATGGATGCTTTCAGCTGGACAATGCTTCCTGTTATACAACTGTCATTGTCCCCAAATGTTTCAAAAAACATGACAGAAACTTTATATTGCTTAGTTGGCCTACACAATCACCAGATCTCAATCTAATTGAGAATCTGTGGAATGAAATCAAACGCAGCATCTCTGGCAGCTATATCCAGTACCATCCTATCTGAAGGCATTAGAAAGTACAATTCATTGGATATGGTCTCAAATTCTTCATATCACCTATCAAAAACACAGAGTTCAAGTAAAGAATCCATGTACTATTAAGGGCAAAAGATAGTTCAAGATTGTATTAAGGGAGTAGTCATAATATGGCCAGTCAGCGTATATAAATAGAATTGTGGGTGTGTTGAACTCAACCTCTCTTCAACAAGATAGTTTCAGGTCTACTTGTATTTTGTATTGCGATTCACAACTTTTAATGACAACAGGAACGAAGGTGCTACATTCTGGTGGAGGACTGAGGAATGGATTCCCACAACACTCAGTCATCGATGTCTGCTGCACATTTCTGTTCGATACGTTACAGCTCTGATCGAATTAGAACATGCGTGAAAAACTACTTTCTTTGAAAAATACTGCAGGTGATAAAATTTGAAATCGTTTGCTGTGTCAAGTTACAGCAGACACAATCTCGGATTTTTCTATCAAAACTTAAGGCATGACTAGATAGATAGCGCTCCGTGCTGAAAAGCTTAGAATTCCGGTTTTTCTTAGAACAATATTTTCAACTTTCTTTCTTGCTAGCAGATTTCTAGACTCTTAATTTTAAACATGTGCCCATGTAATATTTCCAAATGAAATACATATTTATAGGAAACAAAAAGCCAATAATCGAATTTCAATATAACACTAGAAGAAATGAAAATTACAAATTCAGAAAATTGTAACTGATAAAACAGAAGCATACTTTTATTTACAGAAATAGTATTAAAAATAAATATGCTATTCCACACATGTACAAATTCATTCCTAAAGTTATTGAAATAGGATTTCACTAAACAGTAGACCTTACTGATGAGATCCTTATGACTGATGTTTTGGTACTAGCACATAAATAAATGTTTAAAATATTAAAGGAGTCAGATGATAACCTATTTTTCCT
Source organism: Trichonephila clavipes (assembly GCA_019973935.1). NCBI lineage: Eukaryota > Metazoa > Arthropoda > Arachnida > Araneae > Nephilidae > Trichonephila > Trichonephila clavipes. The sequence goes on along the minus strand of BMAU01003405.1, from coordinate 199,872 downwards.
ATACCATACAGAAAATAGCCTTGCTGCTCTATATAACACATAGGGGCTGTGGTAGCCCGGTGGTAAAGGTTTCAGACCATGGCAGGCATGTCATGTGATTTCGAGCCCAGTACCACTAAAGACACGGCATGTAGGGCAGTGATGCACATTAAATCTGTCGAGAGCTGAAACGTCCTCCCGTTGGTGAGGTAGAGAGGGGTTAGCTCAGGTGTCACCCACATCACTTGACCATGGTTAAAAATTACGTGGTCTGCCACCAAAAGCCCTTGTGTAGCTGTACAGTGCAACGTTAATATACACTCACTATATAACACATAACCTCATCAATCAATATTGTATCAAGTTGACAATGATTTTTTGTAAGTTTCCAGCACAACTAAAGTTCATTCCACAAGATCAGATTATGGGAAAATGATGCAGAAAATGCAAGTTCTTCTAACCATAAATTACTAGATTTTTTTTATGACACATACACTTACTTTATCACGAATCCTTTATTTCATGTTAAATATCCATGAAATACAGCTTTCTTCTAGTAGATCCCTTCAAAATTTTTATGATTGGAAAATGTTGCTACAGTGCAAAGCGGGAACGTGCAAAAATGAATGTGTGTGAAAAGAAGTCAAATAAAACTAAGAAAAGTGGAAGAAATATTCAAAATTGCATATTAGCATTTTACATGAGATTATGTGCACTGCTTAGTTTTCCAAATCTCAATTTTTTTTTCAAGCAACTCAGATGTATTTTAAATAATGACTCGCTGTTTTTTGAAATTCCTCGAAAAATAATTCTTTTTTTTTAATTTTAGTGAATGATTTGCAATTAAAAGCTATTTAGAAAAAAAGAAAGCATATTGAAAAAAACATACAAAATGAAAATTTTTCCCCTCATGCTACCAAAAACATTTTCACCCCATCTAAAACCTAAAATGTGTACCAAAGAGAAAAACGTCCTTTCATCAAAATCACATCTTTGCAATATTTTTCTTTTATTATTCACCATTGTATTTTCCTCTGACTAATAAAATTACTACTTAATATTTTACTTTTTACTCAGCGTCTTTTATACTTTTCATCAAAAATTATTTTATTTCTGAATTTTAGAAATTATGATATTTTGGATCCAAAAATACTTTTAGCTCCCCACCACATACACACACGAGTACTCATAATTACACAAAACAATTCATTCATGCATTTCATTTCATTCATTTTTTGAGATAAAATACTATACTTGGATATTCAAATAAAAGTAGTATATTTTTCTTATATTTAAAATGTCTTGTTTTCCAAACAAACCTTAAAAAGTATTTTTTTATTACATTGATAATTTATTTTGTAAAGTTCTACAAAATTACAAGGAACAAGATCTGGTCCCTGTGGTAGTAAAATTGAGGTCACACATTTTAAATTTCTAATCAGCAGTGAATTAAAACCATTTAATTAAATTTCATTTTTTCATTAATTAACACAAGAGGCTTTAATACAGTTTATGTGCCTGAAATTTTATCAAATAATGATGCCAAAAATTAGAATATGTAAAAAATTAATTAAAACTCAATATAGTGAGAAAACAGTAAAAATTTATTACAACAGACATACAATTTAATATATACAAAGTAAACATGTCATTAAAATCCATTTTTTTTGTTTTTAAATTTTTGACAAGATAACAATAAATACATTCCATATGTAAAAAAATTCAGTCACAAATATTGAAATGAGTACGGAACAAAAAAATTCATTTTGTATATGAATTATTTTGAAACATCTACATTAATTTCAAAGATGAGCAAGATATATTTTAATAAAGCACAATATAGGCCTATCACAGCAGAGATGCAGAATAATAAATACTTTGTGTATTTTTCTCAAAAATATATCTGAACTAGACTTTGAAAAAATATAAATTTTGTTATTCCCAGTGGATGCTAAAACATGCATCATAAATTTATGAAAATAAAACATAGAATATTCACTTGTACAGCTATATATAAATACCTTTGTACTTCCAAAATATGTGCACAAGAAAAATTTATCAATTAAATCTATTCCAAAAAATATTTTAGCACTTTATGCCACAGATAACAGAATACTTATAGTAAATTCAATGAACTTCTGAACTATTGATTTTTATAATAAAAATATATTTAAACTTTTCCTTACACATACATTTATCTCCTACATCTAATCACAACAGTCCCCATCAATAAAACAATTACAAATAAAATACTATATGTTCATTTCAATATAATATTTGCAAAATAAAATGGACTTATTGACATACCCAAGGGATTATAAAATAGTTGTTAACAATTTGATAGCAATTGAATGACAGGATCTTTTGAAAGTAACTGCTATTGTAAGCAAATGGTTCATAAGTTTTAATGATTGATTAAACTTACAAGACAATTTTTAAAAATTAAGTTTGACTTAACTGTTTGCAAGAAATTTAAAGAGAGGTGGCACACAATCAGTGCTCCTACATATTATATAAATATCACAAATATTTGTTTTATCTGACAAAATTTTTTTTTCGTTAAACATTCTTACTGACAAAAAAAAATTAAACTTGTTTTAGCCAGTGATATCTTGAAAATAATTTTAACTCAAGTCGTAATAGGTACTAGTGATAGATAAATATCTCAAAGTGAATCTATAATTAATACTAAAGACTATGTGATAAAAAAAATGGTGCATTATATAAATATTTTAGATGCATAAATTCTAAACAAAGTAATTTGCATAATCTAAATACCATAAAAGATGCAATTTCAAGTAAAACAAAAATGTACAAATTTAATGTCTCAAAATAAAAAAAGAATACATTCAATAATGATCTCAAATTTAAGTTTAAAAATTACAATATTTTTTTAACTAAATATACCTGTTTTCACATTAGAAAACAAAATATGAAAAACATATCAAGTTATACACATCAGCACTTTATAATAATAATTTTTTTTACCTTGCAAAAGTTCCATATTCATTTACAACCCATTTTTTAACATTACTCTAATACTCTTAAGATTATTAAATTCAATTTTTCCTCAAATTGATATACATAATATATGTTACACATAATATTTAAGTAATATATATGTTACATATATTATATACACATTATTTTACCTAACAGACATTCCCAAAACTAAAAAAGTTATTTTAAAAATTGAGGTGCCTAGACTTAACCACCTGCTCCAGATAGAATAAAAGACATTCCCTGAAAAATAATCTCAATGCACAATTTATAAGATTAAAATACATGTAATACTGTTAGAAGTTACTTCATACTATTAAATACTACTTCACACTATTAACATTGATTTCTACAATTAATATTTTAATACATGATATTTGAAATAAATGTTTTAACTAGTGAATTAAGATATAGTCGAAATCCTGCAAATAATTAATAAGACAATTTGCATGTTTTCAATATGCTTTTAATACGTTTGTACTCAATTATTTAGTCAAAACCTGTCATGTTGTAAAGTGAAAATTATATAGAGAATTCTTGACTGAACCACAAGAAACAGTACTTTTAGGAACTAGTCATTCAAAAACCATTGTTTCAACAAGATAAAACTTCTTACAAGGAAACTGCCCCCTACAATAATTTAACATATACAGTCAGAACTCACGTTCTGCGAACCTCTATTTCGTGAATTTCTTTATTTCATGAACTTTTTCCTGGAACCAAGAATACAGAGTATTCTGAAAGATGAATCTCTAATGACTTTCCCCAATAACGAACTTTTTCCAGGATTTAGTGACTTTGTTAAAATCAGTCCAACTGTAAATCTTAGCTTGTTAAAATCAGTCCGACTGTAAATCTTAGCTTGTTAAAATCAGTCCGACTGTAAATCTTAGCTAACAATTTGAATCCTTTAGAAAAAGAATTATGAAAGCAGATCCATTTTATCTTACTAAATTCATTGAAGTGATTGTCTTTCAAGGGGGGGTAATTTTTTGAAAAAATAATTCTAATTGATCGTAAATATCAGTGTTTTTTGCCTAACAATAACTATTTTACACCAAATTCACTTAATAACAGCATAAAATGTGTTATGATTAGAAAAATGCAGTAACCATAATAATCTGTTTATACTTGTGTATAATGTTTTGTTGAAAATTGTGTGAACTTAACTATAAGATACTGTAAATTTCATCCTGTTATGTCCTAAACCTGTAAAAAATATATTTCCAGCAACTTTATTATACATAAGAACCTGGCTTTAGCAAAATAGAAATTAAATTAAAAGCAAAAGGCCACACAACTACATAGAAAATATGGGAATATGAATTTAGAGGGAAAAGATCACATTTACAGAATAAGATATAGTTACATTTGAACAGGATTTCTTCAATTTTGAAATATAAAAATTACTTTCTCTTACTTTAAAAATACAAATATCACATGACCATTTAAATATATGTAACATATATAGTAGGATAAAACTAAACATATTTGTGCAATAAAATAGATTTTGACAAAAGCACTTAGTCGCAACTATCTATTGCACTACAACATAATAAATACAGAATATAAATAATGAAAACATGAGTTCCTGTAAACTTACAAAATCAGCATTTTCAACAAAAAAAATCATAATCATAAAGAAATTCATCCAATTTTACAAATATTTTTGCATAAAAAATGTCTTAATTCATAAATATATAAATTATTACAGCTCCTAGATATAAGAATTAAACAGAAATAATAGGGAAACATTTTAAAGTAGCACCCATTGATAAAACCCTTCCAACACCCGATTAGATCCACCAAACTGTACATATATATTCCGAGATTTTCAACTCATATTTACAGAGTAAACCCCTTCAAAATCAGAATTTTTTTTCCAAAATAATGAAAACGCAGTTAAGTGTATAAAATTTATCGATGGATGATACTAGAATACCACTGAGCAATTACTTGCATATTTCAGTTTAAAATGCACCAACCTTTAAATTTAAGAAATATAAAACTGCTTTATTGGATTAATTTAATAAAAAACCTTTGAATTTTAGCATGTATATTTTTAGAATCAAATTAAAAACCCAAAATCAAAATTTTAAGAATATTTTTCTCACTCTAATTCAATTTTAATGCAACTTAAATATATTTCATTACAGTCCGACCAATCTTTTCTAAAAATTAACCAGTTTTTTTAATCATTAGATTCTTTCACAATCTAAAATTTTTAAACTATTTTATATCATGGTTTGACACTATCTTTTGGATTTAATACGAAATATATTTTAAATTATAGAAAAATGCACTGTATTCACATTTATTATTGAACAATAATATAACTTTAATAACCCTGTAGAAAAAGTTGATTATAAAATAGTTTCATTTAAAGTAAAACTCTATTTTTTTACTATCTTCTCAATAGGAAAAGATGACACTTCTTTTAAATTAAAGAGTAATTAGATTAGAGAAGAATATTTTGTACATTTACATACTTAATTTTATTTTGAGCAACCTTAAATGCACATTTAAATAAAACCTGATAACTCTCATATTTTGTAATGCCAGAGTAAAATTTACAGAAACTAATATTTGGAAAATTTCATCCCATTTACTTTAAAAATATCCTTTATTAAATAAAATATGCATTTATTTCAGATAACATTTTCCTTATGACAAAATATAAATATACATTTAAAACTAAGGTCATCTATGTACAATACAAATAAAGAATACTTTTAATATTATAATACAAACAAGAAAGTTAAAGCTAATAACAGACAATATATGAAATATTTTAATTACATAAGGGGGAAATGGATCTTCAAATGGATCTAAGATTTTCAAAAGCTTTGGAATGAAGCCAGTTACATCTTGAAAAAAAAAAATTCCATAATAAAGATTCAAACTAATTTCAAATATTTAATTATAAATCACTGAGTACATTGTTTAATCTGAATAGAACAGTTAGGGCTTAAAAATATTTAATGAAACCTATAATTTTAAAATATTACGTGAATAATCAAAATATAAACCAAGGCAAAAAGATAATTTTTAGCATATTTTCAAGGTATTAAGTGCTATTCTCAATAGCAACTAGGTAATATTTTAGAGAAACTATGAAATAAATAAAAAATTAACTGCTATAATTCATAAGTGATGAAAAGGTGCATTGTAAAAAAAAATTACTATTAGTTAATTATAATCTCAAAAAGTAATCTTGTCTTTATCTACTTCTTTAAAATCATGAAATTGAAATGATACAAATTACACAACCAGACTGAGAAAACCACAAAATTCAATGAACATAACACAATTGTGCAAAATACTTAGTCTGGACAGCCCAGTGACAAAAATAATAATAAAAAGGACATAAAAATATATAATTTCTTTTAAATAAAAAAAATTGCCATTTTATGGAAATACTTGCTTTTAAATAAAAATGATTACCGAATATTTTGGATCAAATTGGTTACAGCTAACACATAAAACAAAAAAGAAAACTTATTTTATTGATTCGTGCATAGGTAAATATAAATAAATCACAGCAAGCAACGTTAAATTCCATTAAAATTGTGCCAGCAAAATAAAGAGAATACTGCATGATTGTTAGTTCATACAACCTTCTAAAGAAATGTTGCTTGAAAATCAATCTAATTCTTTTGTAAATTAGCTTTGGATTTAATAGATTAGAGTACTAATATAACAACAAGCTAAACTTTTTCTTCAGAATATTTTTTTTTCCTATAGATATTTCTATTTAATAAGTAATCTCAAAACACACCACTGAATTTCAATTTTACACTGAGAATTAAAAAAAAAATGTTTTTAATGTTTATTCCTTTAACACAAGTATAAGGTCCACATTTAAGTTCACTAAAAACTTTACTGAATGGAGATATAAGGTAAGTGCATTGATCTTTACAATTATTTTTCACTAGATATAATTTGTCTAATATTTTACTTTGAAAAAAGTTTTAAAATGATTAATTAAAATTACAATAAAATGCAAGTAATTGCAATGGACTGACATCCTTTCAAATACACAAGACTTATTGCTGCTGGAAAAGAAATTCAGTTATTTCCTCTAATTAGTTATATTCTTTTACAACTTCTAAATTAGGAGAAAGAAAAATGAAGAGTATTTTCCCTGTATTAATAAGAAATGTAATAACTTCCCTCAAAGAAGCATAATTTAATTGCACATTTTGTAACATTAATCATGATAAGAACAATGAAACAATACAACCTAATCAGACCCAAATACTTAAACCTTATCTTCAAAATAAATATTTTCAAATACTATGCACCCACATTAAAAATATATATATTTCTCAAAAACTAGAGAAATAAAATATTTAGTAGCTCAGAAAAATTGCAAAACCCTAGTCTTACAAGACTATTTCAAAAGCATTAAATAAAATCACCTCCTCCCCTTCCAACCCAATATTAACAAATAAAACATATTTCATTTGAATCACTGCATTTCAAAGTTTTATATTGGGAAAGAAAAAATGTAATGTAGTCCTCTCATATTATGAAGAAGCTCACAAATAGCATTTGTTTATAGTTTCAAATGATAAGTGAATTTTAAAGCAAATAAATCATTATTCCACACTCCTTTTAAGGTTAAAGGTATTTTGCTTAATAATGATTCATTAAGTAAAAAAAAAGCATAGGAAAATTATCTGCATATAAAGATTGAAATAAGAAGCAATATAATTTTTGAAAAGTCCAGTTTTTATTACATACAGTGATTGGTTGAACATTTTAAATACATAAAATCTATTTTAATTTTTCTATAACCAATTACAAACTTATTCAAAAATAAAAATCGCAAATGATTGAATTACAAATGCATTATTTATAAATGGGTACAAAGAAAATTTTAGGTATATGAAAGATTAAGGAATTCTCTAGTCTTTGAGAGTACTACAATACAAAACATTTCAAAGTAAGAAATTTCAATTCATCCATGAATAAGTTACCTTAAATATAAATAAATCTTAACCTACAACCAATAAAAATTCATTTTGTATTGGACAATTTCCAATAGAATATTAAAGCCCCTTTTACAAACACATGCTTATCCGGCACAAGCCTCAAGCAAAAGAAGACTTAGTCCGAAAAAGTTCGCAGATTTTGAAAACAGTGAAACAAAAATATTTTTTATTAGAAGTTTTTTTTTAGTTTAAAAAAACTTCTAATTAATGATGCCGATTTCAAAATTTACCGATAATTTACAAACACTTATTCACATAAGTTCTTACAAGGAAACTTGATTGTGTATGAATAATAACTTAATCACATTAGCCTAACGTAATAAGCTTTACAGAGAATAAATATATAAATCACAGAAATTCATTTCTTAAATTAAAAAAAAAACCAAATTCCAATCAAAATATTTCTTTCTGCTCTTTTGGCAAAAAGTTTGTTAAAACAAATATGATTTCTTCTGAATAACTTAACATTAGCTTAAGACACAAGCAAAATATACCGTAAAATACATAATCACAGAAAGACATTTCTTGAGTCATAAGCATATGGCAGATAATGAACAGTCAACAAGTGAAAACATTCATGAGCTGTTTTATACTTATGGATTTAGACAGATTCAAAAACAGAATGAGTACTTTTGGCATTATGAAAATAAATGACTTAAAGCAAAAGACTTCTGATTTTTGAAGTCTGAAACCTACATTAAAAAAATTTCTTAAAAAATTACTTAATGAAAATTTTATCTCAAATGAGATTTTTGATTGTCATAGGCTGTGCATTCTCAAAAGTTTATTACATTTGAAAGCTAAAAATGAATACATTTAAACAACTCAACAAAAGACCATTTGGCATAGACAAAAGAACCTGATTTCAGCATGACTGGAGTGAGTTAAACATGTAATAAACTTTTATACCATAACATTAACAAGCCAGCATCTATTTTGATAAACTGTACATGTCTAAACAACATGAGTAACCAGAAATGTTTTCAGCTACTTGGCACTCAATATTCATGAATTCATGAACAAATGAAAGGGGGTATAAGATGAAGCATTAAAAACAGGCTTTCTCAACAAGTCCTACAGTACAGCTTAAGGCACTTTCTAATGTAGCCATACACACTGAAAAAATTGAAGTACAAATTAAAAATACTGTGTTCTGTATCAAACCTGAACTCCTAATTCTGGATCAACAACATACTCAAACCTCTGTTGGCAATTTTTATCACCACTTTGACTTTGAGGAGGCCTTAGATGTGTGTTTTCTTTCTTTGCCTGGTTAGTATCTGTACTAAATTCAGCAGGTAACAAAGGTACTGTCATATTGACACGTGTGAAGAAAGCCATCTTTTCCCTATAAAAGAAATAAAATATTGAAGTATCACATCACAATGACTATCATAACTAACACTGATTTTCAAAATAAAAAATGAAACAAAATTGAAAAGTTTTGATACAAAACATCCTCAAGAATAAAGATTTAATAATAATTAAAAAATATTAGGGACTCTTAAACGAACCTCTCTAAATGCTGACCACTACATTGCTAACCTCACTCTATAGTTACAAAAAGTATTAAGGCTGTTTTCACAATATGTACAAGAGCATGAAATTAACGCTGAACACATTTTCGGACAGAAAAATATCTCAATTTTTATAAAAATTCATGACATTGTAACTCGTACATTTGTTTAAAATAAAGCGTTTTTAAAATTTCTAAATATTTCATAATAAATTAATTTTTCCCATTAACATGTAAAGGGATAGCTCATTCAGCATTACGGTATAGGAGGAAAAATGCGAAACACATTCTATAAAAGAATTGGGTCAACTCTGATAAAAATGTGTAGTATGATAAAATAAATGATTCTCTAAAGGATATAAAATAAATGATTCTCTAAAGGATAGGGAAGGAGTGAGAAGGAATTTCCCGACCTCACCGACGATGACGCCCTCGTTGGATTCCAAAATGAACATGATGAACTCTCTTCCCAGAAGGAGCAAAACTTGGGTGAGTTAGCTTTGTTTCTTCCTTTCCCTGTACTGGATTGCCCAGAAAATGCTAAAAACTTCTCTAAGCAAAATGACCCCCCAGAACCATGTGTGAAAAAACACTTACGTTTAAAGAGCCACGATAGAAAGAAAAACGAAAATGATGACGGTGGTTTCGTCCCCCCCAAAAAGTTTGCGAAAAAATTAAAACTTTCTGATCCCATTGCCGGGACCAGTCAGCCTGTTAACGTACAGAATAAATTCAGCAGTCTTGCTGGAAAGGAAGCTGAAACAACCCCCACGACTTCAAACCAAACAGCGGCTCCAATTTCCGCCCGTCCTAGAGTCCCCCAATTATGTTTAAACATAAGAAAACTAACTATAAATCAATCGTTAAAAACTTAAACAAAGATTTCCCTGACTGCGACGTTAAGCTAGCAGGGAAATATCTTAAAATCTTTTGTAAAAGCTCCGACGAACATCGCATAGTGACAGAATACCTCAAGGAATTCTACGTGATTGACCCACCAGATTCCCACCCCTGAAAATTGTCATCAAAGGCCTCCCGATTTCCACAGAAATCAGTGAGATCCAAGAAGACTTAACCTCACAAGGATTTAGTGTAGAAAAGGTGGCCCAGCTCACCCGAGCTAAAACCAAATCCCCGCTCCCCATTTTCATAGTCGAGCTTGAAAAGAAACCAGATTCCCCAGATATTTTTAAAATGAAAAAGTGCTGCTGCCTCACGGTGCAGGTCGACGCTTTCAACAGACGACCGGGGGTTTCACAATGTTACAACTGTAACTTGTTTAACCACTCGTCGAAAAACTGCTTTATGCGCACCAGATGTCTAAAATGTGGTGAATCCCACCGTACCAATGAATGCCCCATTAAAGAAAAGATAGAAAATCCCGTATGCATCAATTGCAATAAGACAGGACACATGGCAAATTGGAGCCAATGTGAAGAATTCCCCAAAAGAAAACTGAGAAAAGGTGAAACGGTTCGTAATCGCAACACCTCTACCGAAACTAACAAAACCTCAAAACAGGTCACCCCAAATCATTCCTTCGCAGCTGCCCTCTCGGGCGCTTCAAATAAAAACAGTACTCCCGGAACTTCGGCTACCCCCGAAGAAACCCCCTCAACAGAGGAAAAAAGTAATGGAAATGACTTCGGATTTAAAGACGCGATAAATGAATTAAGAAGATTCTTTCTCGACTACCCCTATCTTTTAGAAATGGGTAGGCAGTTTTTAGATACGCAAAAGATGAAGAGAGAATAGATATTTTCTATCAAAACCTCATTAAAAACCAAGATCGAAAGGCCTAACTTTCTAGTTCCTCTCATTTCAAATACCTCTCCATTGCAATGATTTATTGTTTGTTTCAAACCCACCTCCCTCGAAAGCTCGCTCCGCCCACTGACCGGGAAACCCCCGGCCATTGGTCGAAGCGAGACACTCTTCCGATTCTCGGTCGCAAATGCGACCCCGTCTTATTTTTAGCAATCCAGTACTATTTATTTCCACTTAATTTTAACAAGGGCAAGTAAGATTTTCAATGCTACTCCCCAAGTGTTCGATAGGAGATTTAGACCTCTTTGGAGATCAGGTGCTCCGTTTGTTACTGTCAACACCTCTAAAGGATAGTGAAGTCAAATTATAATATTAATGTTTGAATACTTTTAATATCGGAAAGAGTATTCCAAATTTGGGGGTCTCATTCCTTAACATTAACTGAAGACAGTGAGTGAGTGTACTTAGATTATATTCAATAGAAGACCATGTCCAGGTTGACACACCTACCCGTTATATTTCTACCAAGATGCACAATATTAATTTATCATTTCTTTAACCGCTATTTCCTTAAGCCATCCAGGTCTACTCTACACTAGTGTACCTCAGGAGGTACACAAAAGTAGGCACATCAGATATATATAATATATATATTAATCATAGTAGTACTTAAAAATTTTTCATTAAAGGATACACAATCAAAAAGCTTAAGAGACCACTGTTCTACACTAAAATGTACAGGATGTGAGCTTTCCTCTTATTCACGTAATTTTAATATGCTTCTTACAAAGATTTTATTTCCCTCTCTCTTCTTAAACAGATCAACATTTTATTAATAACTCTTATTTTTCTTCAACTTGGGCTTATTAAATTGTGAGCATGTACAAATTACTAAAAACAAATAAAATTTTATTCAACAACTTTGCAATTATTTAAACACAATCTTAAAAAGAACTAGAATTTTACATCTTACATAAATTAGTCATTTACTATGAAAAAATTCCCAGCTTGTATTGTATTCGGAATAAATACCCAGAATTAAGAGAGTTTTACCACTTAACTTGGCAATAAAACAAAATTTTTTTCTTAAAGGTCATGAAAAAATAGCAAAAGTGAATTGTGTGATTATGGTTTTAATTTAGTTGTGCATGATTCTGCACATTTTTAAAAGTAAAAAAATTATTTTACCATTGTAGACTATAGTTTGAATACAATCACTTGAGTGTTTCTAATACATATTAATAACAACAATTACTCAAGAAAATAAAATTTGCCATACCTAAACGATGTAATGTCTGGTTGTTTTTTACGACTTTTCCGGAGTTTATAAATTTCTCTAGACGTTTTCTTCAGTAATTTTTCAATCTTCTTATCCTCTGAATTTGGTTTTGTGACCTTTATGTTAAAGAAAACCAAAATCAATATGCAATAAATATGTACCTGCATGCATGGTTTTATCAAATTTAAAATAATTAGTCACTACAATTCATTTTCCAATATCCAGTGGACATTAGAAATTAGTAGCTTAAGAGATCACAGACATTTGTTACATTACAAAGCGTGAATAATAATATTTATAAATGCATGAATTCTACATTCCATTATTTTCAAGGTACTTCAAGTACACTCATGTCCATAAATTAAGGCTAATGAAGTTCAGGCAAAGAGACAGAAGCAAAACAAATTTCACTTATTTGTAAAGTCTATTTATTAAACAAAAGGTAAAGAGCAAAAAAGATGCTATATGTTTGACATAATTAATAAAAATTGCGATTTTTACACTCCCTGGAGTAAATTTCAAAAAAGAACCTATTTACAAGAAACAGTATAATATGGTTAGTATGATGGTTAATACGGAGTATGTCTCCCGGACGATGCAATACAGGCTTTACAACACCTAGGCATGCAGTACCAAATTATCAATCTCATCTTGGGGAATATTAAACCACTCATCAGGCAATGCTCTCCGAATTTCCGGTAGACAGGTGGGAGGGGGGGTTGATGGGCTGCAATTCATCGGCCAAGCATATCCCACACGTGCTCTATTGGATTCAAGTGCGGTGAGTATGCAGGCCAATCCATACGGGTGATATCCTCCAATTGAAGGCCTTCGCCTACAATGTTTGCACGGTGAGGACGGGCGTTGTCATCCATAAACAGAAATTCAGCACCCATGGCGCCCTGAAACAAACGTAAATGTTGTTCCAGAATGACTGTTCTCTTGGTGGTAACGGGTACCTGGCGCTCTCCATTTAAAAGTTCGGCGAGAATCAGACTGCAAACTAAACCTGGACTCGCCGGAAAACATCACACAAGACCACTGTTGTGGTGTCCACAATGCATGTTCTGTACTCCAGGGTTAATCGCAGTAAGTGGAACACATCTGACAGGCCTACGAGCATAGCGACCAATGAGCCCTAAGCGTCTGTACACGGTCTGCCTTGAAACTGTCGTACCGGTAGCTGAAGACAGCTGACGAGACAGGTCTGATGCTGTGCTCCGTCTGTTTCTTTTGGCAGTAACTGCCAAATACCGGTCCTCATTCCGCGTTGTAACTCGGAGGCGACATGTGCTGTAACATCTACTCACATTACCATCATCTTGGAAACGTTGCCAAAGCCTGGAGATGACACTCTGGGCGATTCCAAGTTCCTTGGATACTTCCAGCTGGGTACGTCCACATTTCAGTTGTCCAATAATTCAGTTGTCCAATAATTCTATAAAAAATCATCAAAAAGCTTCCTTTGTGCCATAACTATGTGGTCATTGCTCTGAAAGGCTTTTAAAGCGCTTGTGAACAATTTTACTTCTTTGACACCATTCCTTATATACTCCTCTCTTACACTCTCATCATTGTGATGCACTATCCGCAATATCTGGTGGTTTCCTGTAATCTGCATATTCTTCTTCAAGATGTGTATGATAATTCTACAGGTGAAATTTTTATTTTAAAGTTCAATTTCTGTGTGATTCTGAATTATCCTTAATTTATGGACATGAGTGTATTTTTACACAGAGGGAACCATGAAACAAATAAAAAAAAAATGAAAGTAATACACTTACAAATCTAAAAGATCATTTCTGATATGTATAACAGAATGTGTGTGTCATTGAAACTATTCAAAAGCAAGTTTTTTATTAAAAAAGACTTTTAAAGAAATTATGCTGATTACTATTAGTATTGTATATGTGGATTACCATTAGCTTTTTCCCAGTGATTCAAACCTTTTTATTTTAAACATAAAATTCATTTATTATATTTTTATGACTCCAAGAAGTTATTTTAGAGCAAATGTCTCTTCAAAGTAACCCATAAAAAAATTTGACAAAATCTTTTCCTATTAACTTAAAAAATTTTCTGTAAAGAAAAAGAGAAAAACCCAAAAGGCTCAAGAAAATATATTGATGGCCAACAAATTATATTATTTTATGTAATACAAAGATCAGCATTGTACTAAAAACTACTTACACTTTTACTTACACCAGCTAAAATGTGCTGCAAACTTTCATTTTCTGAAACCCACTGTGTTACATCACAGTCTCCTATAATGGAAAGTTTAAAAATAAATAAAGAAAAATATGTATGAATAAAAACAAACACAGTCATGTCTTCTAAAAAAATGTTACATGTACAAACATTATTTAAGTGGATAGATATTATAAGAAATGTTAACTATTAGAAGTATACATTTTAGAAATATGACTATGCAACTTTTTATGGCTATGAGATATGACTTGCTAGCTAAATACTTCTAGAAATTAAAGGAATAATGAAATTACAAAATAGCAAAAAAATGACATAAGCCATTCTAATAGATTATACAAAGAAATTGATTTAAAACTTCCATACAAACACAAGTTATTCCAGGTAGATTAAGCCTATTAGTTAAGCATTTAGATGTGCACATTAATAAACCAGTAAAAGAAAGTTTAAAATGACAGTGGGAATCTGGATTTTTAGAGTAGAGAAAAAAACATTTACAGAAGGGGGTTAAATAGGATAAAAACAGAGCGTGGAAGGATAACTAAAGCAAGGAATGAAATTAAATGTGACATAATTAAAAAATGTAGTTCATTCAACATTCATGATCGACTGGAAGATAATTATTTAGAGATCAAAGTAAAAGTGATGGTGAAGATGAAACAGAATTCAATGTGCTTGAATAACGGTAGACTAATACGAACTTATCAAGTTATGCGATAATGAAATTTTTTCAATCTATATAAGGATGTCATTTCTTTTAAACAAATAACATTTAGGAACATGTGGAAATTTCATTTTTTATGCTCCTTTTTTTCTTTATTTTTAAGACCTATGATTTTAATATCCAGCACATAACAAACAAATCTAAATTTCAGTCAAATTTTTTTGTAATAAAAAAGTGCATTATGCACTAGAATATACAATACATATCATTTGATTTTCAAATATATCATAAATATTATATAGAGTATTTCACTAACATGAAAAATGAAGTTTACTATAGCCAAACAGTTTTTAAATTAAATTTAAAATCAATATCACATTGCAGATTCTTAAGCAGAATTACATTAAAAATTACCTTTAATTTTAGACTCTTCTAAACGTCTCTTAAGCTCTCTTAATCTATTTAATTCGTCATGCTGTTGATTAAGACGCCTATGAAAAGCTTGTAAATCTAAAGCCAGATCTAAGGATGTTCGGACAGTTCCAGATTTTACAAAACTTGAGGACCTGTGTTTTGAACAAGCTACGGGTGGCTAAGAGAAACATAAATTTTAATTAACTTATGCAAATGCTAAAAAGTTTAATTTCTGAAATATTTGAAAGATTAATATTTGCTCTATAATGAAAAGTCAAAATTTCACCTTAAAAACAACAAAAGTATTAATTAAAACAAAAATAAACATTCAACAAAAAAAATTCACGAACAATTCTAATCAAATAACAATAAAATTATAATTTAAAATGGTCATCATATCCCTTCCGATTTATTTTTATTTTTCAAAATTGACTGTTATAGTCCTTTTAAAAAATACTAATTTCCTACACGTGCAAGTAAATGCTTATTCAAGGGCAATTTGTTTTTTTCTTATATTTACATACATATGCTTAAATGGTTTAAATGGGAATAAGGGATCCCACACTAAAAATTTATCGCATAAAACTATTCAAATCTTTATTTTGTACAGTATGTACAACTATTCTATATTCAAACACATTATAAAACTTTAAATATCTTTACTAATATATACATACCTTCTTCCACCTCAAACTCCTCCTTTCTAGAGAATTCCTTTGAAAAGGTCCTCCTCTGCGATATAAAGGCATAGAACTATCACTGTCACTACGATTCAGCTAAAATACAAGTGAAAAGTAATTTTTTTAACTTGATCCAATTTATTGAACAATAATATTTACACACCATTACATACTTAAAAAATGCAAATGATGCAATTCAAAATTCCATTGAAAATTAGTGGTACAAATATATTCAAGTCAGTGGTTTTCAACTTAACATTACACGCAATACCAAAATGGATCCCAGAGTAGCAATTAAGATTATTTTAAATAATCAATAGAAAAAAAAAAAGAATATTTTTAATAAATAAAAAAAATAAGTACATAAAGAAAAGTCTACAATTATTTAGTTTATTCTAATATGCATAATTCAGCATAAATCAAGAACTGCATAATTTTTACTAATGATCCCAGTTTTTAAATCAAATAAAAAGGAATATTTTTACAGAATACCAAGAGACTACCAGAATACAGCCTTCCAATAAGTCAAAAATCATACAGTCAAAAATCAACTAAAAGAATAAAAAATTTGAAAAAAAATTAATCCAGAACATTAACTCAATATTGTAGGCGATAATTCAAAAAATTATAATTTGATACTCCCAAGTTTACTGCAGCAAATTCATGAAAAGAAATCAAAATGAAATAAAAGTCAACAGAAATCCCTAACATAAAGTTTTAACAGAAAAAAAAAATCAATAGTTTAAAACAAAATCATT
Source organism: Trichonephila clavipes (assembly GCA_019973935.1). NCBI lineage: Eukaryota > Metazoa > Arthropoda > Arachnida > Araneae > Nephilidae > Trichonephila > Trichonephila clavipes. Next base: position 182,613 of record BMAU01003405.1, on the reverse strand, counting down.
ATTCATTATAGCAATATTACAATTTGGAAATAAGCGAAATATCGTAAATCTCAAAGACAAGTCCAATCAGGAATTTCAAAATACTTTTTATAAAGTTGACACTGCAATAAAAAAAATTACTTGACAGAAAGTTATTGGAGGCAATATAGTTATTGTAATTTGCAAAATGATCCAAGAGGCTAATAACCATCTGCATTTCATTTTGCTTGACCTTTGGGGAAATCATAATTCACCTCTCACATAGACAACTACAAATCTTACAACTTTAATTACTGGGTTTTGCAGCTTCTCCTAATCTCTATTTCATTTACAAAACAGCAAAATCAGATATTAATCAAATGTAAACAAAAATTTAAACAATTGTAGACATTTTATCCAAAAAAGATTACTTTTTTTAGAATGACAATATTCTAACATGGCATGCATTGCTAATTACAACAAAAACAATAAAATATAGCTGCCCATATGGTATAGTGGTTAGTGACGCTGACTGCTGTGACGCATGGCCTGGGTTTAAATCCCAGAGAAGGCATGGATGTTTGTAAATGTATAGTATCTTCGTGGCAGGGAGGTACTCTAAACAGCCGTTGCAACGCAAGTCCTCTCCTGAGGTTGGTGAAAGGGGAAGAGATGGGAGGGCCCTGACCACCCCCAGGTGTTCTTCCTCAAAATTAGGGGGAACTGAGCCAAATCATACTGTCACCTATATGATGCTCAAAGCTATGACAAATGACTGAGTGAGTTAATATTAACGTCGCACTGTTCAGTTACACAAGGGCTTTTGGCGACGGACCACGTAATTTTGAACCATGGTCAAGTGACGTGGACGACACCTGAGCTGGCACCCCCCTCTCCTAACTACCACACCACACCAACGGGAGGACGTTTCAGCTCTCGACAGATTTAACGTGCATCGCTGCCCTACACGGCGGGTCTTTAGTGGTACTGGGATCGAACTCATGACATGCCTGCCATGGTTGGATACCTTAACCACTGGGCTACTGCTATGACAAATGACAGGTGCACAACTAGCCTCTTACCCTGATGAACTCCATGGGCCTTGATCTGATGTTACTGGTGATCAGTTGGCAAAAGTAACAAAACACACTAAAACATTCCAACAACAATTCTACATTTTTTAATTTTATCCGTAGGATATCCCTTTAAATTATATATTTTTCCAGAGGTATAGTTCCTTATTTTTTTTTTAAAAAAAATAACTTAAAACAATTATTTGATCTTAACTTACCCTACATATATACTGATGCTTATTAACAGCTGCACTAGGAGAAAATGTTTGTGATCTTTTGATAGCTGCACTTTTTGTTGCTTCATCTGAACGTTTTTTCAGAGCTTTTTCAGGCAAGAAAACACATTCTGTATTCGTTTCCTTATCACACAATTCAATCGAGGACACTGTAACACCCTCACTAGCTAATCTTTCAACTTCACAGCCAATACAAGTTTGCTAAAACAAAACGAAATATTGATTCTTACTGATTAGAAAAATAAAAATGTATTAAATTGTTATGCAAGAAAATATAGCTTCAAAAGGCAAAAGAACATTCTATTTATATTACAACAAATAAATAGATATAATAAAAAATAAACAAGATAACAGAATGTATTGTCTAAAATTCTTGATAGAATCACCACATCAAACTTTGATCTTAATGAGCAAATTTCCTGAATAATTTCACAATAAAAAGTAATCAGCACTCTCTCTGAGAATTTTTCTACAGTAAAATAAAAGTACATCTCCTAAACAAATTTTAAATTTCAACAAAAAAGTCAAAAATGTTACACACTCCACATAATGCACTTTTTGAAATAATGATAGTAAAAATTAATAAATATATGTATAAATTTCGTGAGTGTTAATCGTTTACCCTTAAGTGAATTTGAGCATACTCACAAGATCTTCTAAAATTGCACCAGCCTCATTTTCCTCATCCTCTTCATCATCATCTCCACTTTCAAGATCATCATCTCCAACCATACCACATTCAACCATCTCAGAGCCTTTAATAAAACATTGACATTGCAATACACATATAAATAAACCATTGAATTATTTTAGCATATAATTAACACAACATGCAAGTTTTTCATGAATTTTTTTTACAGAAATAACATTGCTTTCTTTACTGGAAATGGAAGAAAAGTTTTTTTAATTGTATGTTATTAAGGAACTAAAGATATGAAAAGGGATAGTGGATCATCTTTCATCCATAATTTAAAGCAAATCCCAATATATCTTAAAATCTAAGTAACTTGTGAAAGACAATGATGATATAAAAATAGTCACCTTGATTCCTAGTTAATGTAGAAGTTTGAGATGATATAATGGTAGATTCATCACTACTTTCTTCTTTAAAAACAAATGACTTTGTATGTAGCTGTTCTGCAACTTCTGAGCGAACATCAGCTTCCTTGCGCTATGAAAGGTTTTAGAAGGAAAAAGAAATGTTAACATGCATTATTTTGGCACAATAAATTCAAAATTATTCAAGCATTATTTAAGAAGCATCACAACACAGTGAGTAAACCAATATCAACTTTCACCACTGTAAAAGAAAAAAATCTATTGAAAAAATACTTTCAACCTTAATTCAAAAACTTTTCATCAAAAACCATGTATAAATTATTCAAATAAAAATTTAAAAAATATTTAAGTACTTATTCCCTCTAGCAATTCAAAAAAAAAAGTTATTTCATTCACTAAGATAAATACCAAGATTACCACATAATGGAAAATATTTTTACTTGTTTTTTTATAGCGTATATTTAAAAATGAAATGCCTGAAAAGATTGAACACCAAATTTTCTGAGCTCAAAACTTCAATTTAAAAAGTTTCTGATAAATGAAAATTCTATTTAAAAATTTCAGGTAAAAGAATACCTTTAGGATAAAAATTTTCAAACTGTGTTCAAATCTTAGTACAATATTATAACTAGAAAAAAAAATAAATGAATTTATAGTAAAAATGTAGCTTCTTCATACACATAACAGCGAAACTTTTGATAATTTTTTTTACAAATATGATCCAAAATTTACTAAAAGAAATTTTCAAAAATTAATAAATACTAAGTTCATGAAAAAAAATTACCTTATGGCATTTTTCTGGGAGTGGTTCAAGCTGCATAAATCTAAAGCTCAAGACATTATACCATTTTGTCACAGTGTTTTCAGGACAGAAATCAGCTAAACTGACCTGAGAACTACCCTATAATGAAATTAGAATTCAGAATAATTTTATTTTGAAATTAACACTATGTATCACTGAAAATATAGCTGTGCTCTACAGAGGGGGGAAACAAATATTTGAAAGGAAAAATATAGTATGAATATAAAATTCCATACCCAAAATTATAAAAAATACTATGTGACAAAAATGCATCAATGAGAGAAGGGTTAGTGTCACCTTAGCCTGAATGAAAAACTAATGTCTCTCAACAATAAATGTACCAGTCATAAAATGAAACTTGGTTTTGCATAGTTAAATTTGCATATGTCTCTACTGTTGGGCATGTTAACTTTGTAAGTACAGTAAGGTAAAATTCTTTTTCTCTTTGATAACACAGAAGATATTTGAGGTATCATAATGGAAATTTTTTTTTACAATACCACTATAACGAGGAAAAATAAATTTCTCTCATTTCTTTCAACTAAGTTATTTAAATAAAGGAGGAAAAATATAAATATATTGCACATACGTATTTTGTTAATTTAATCATGATTTATGCTAATACAAAAAACTTTCAAAATCTCTTTATTAATGTAGCATTTACTTTGTGCCCAATATTTCTTACTGAGTGACAAAAGAAACCTGAATTAGAGAATTTACAATTTAAACAGTTTTAGTTAAAACTAATAAAGCATTTAAAACAATTCCTCAAAAGGCTGAAAGCTTTAAAAAAAACCTAGTGGATTACATTCCAAAATAGTCGAAACAATATTAACACTGCAGCTAATTTCTTACTTAAACTATAATAATAGAAAATTTTAAGCATCATATTAAAATAATAAATCAACCTTCAAGCAATTTATTTTTATGTTTTAAAAATTGAAGTAAATACAAAAAGAAAATCACAGACTTTGCAACAATAAGTTAAAATAAAAATTAAAAACATCACGATTACACAAAATCAAAGAAAAAAAAATTGTTTGACTAAATTAATCACTCCTACTAATACTGAAGCAGCTACAATGCACATGCATCATTCATACTAAGCAAATTAGAACATTTCCAATACTCCATGTCCATGCATCTACATGAAACAGAAAACTTTACATGCAATGCAAAAAATAATCCTGTTATATAAAGAGTAAAAATTACATTTTATAATCTTGTACTAAAAATGCATGCCTACATACATCTATTTTTTTTAATTTTACATAATACTTATAATGATATGTTTAAAAAATGATATACAAAAATCCAATATGTGTAGTAAAGATTAATAGCAATGTTTGGTTTAAATAAGTGATAAAGTATATGAAAGGTATACATAAATTATTATATATCTTAATTCGTTTCAAATCATATAGCTTTTACTTATCACAATTCATCTCATACATTTTACTGCATAGCAATAACAAATAAGCACTTACCAAACATATTTCTTCTGCATTATTGCTAACAGACCATATGTTCACTTGTAATGTTTTGGTGCATAATTTACTAAGAGGAATATCAAATCTAAAAGTTTCGCCAATAGTTGGTTTATTTAAATTTTCTAAAGGACTTGTAGTGTATGTGACATCCTCACAAGGATGGGGTAGTAACGCAACCTTGATGCACCTTAAGGGGAAAATAATTTATTAAGATTTAAAGATACATTAAAATTAAAATAACTTTTAAAAATAAAAAACACATAAGCAAAAACCTGTTTCACAAGTATATTTGAAAAAATTACACAGCTGTAAATCTATTTTTAAAGAAAAAAACGTACAAAAGTGCAGGTAATTTTCATTATTAAAGTATTTTAGGTTATTTAAGAATAAATATCTAAGTAAATAAAAATTACAGATATTAGTTTTTAGCAACAACTACATACAATACTGAAAATTTAATTTATCCAAAAGAACATTATGTATTAAAAACATATCCAAGCTATGGAAATAAGATTCAAAAAATCAACTAACAAATTTTTTTCCTTGTGTCTCATTCAGGAGAAATTTATAGCTATGCTTAAATACAAGTACAACCTTAATTTTAAGAGTGTAGATCTTTTTCTCTTTAAAAAAAATCTTATCATTTATGATAGAAAAGAACTGTTTCAAATTCTTTACTCTGTAAGAAAGTCACTTACCATCTTATACCTACTCATCTTGTGTATATATGTAATTAATGTTAATGTCAATATGTAATTAACATTTATTTGAAAAGGGATATAATTTCTAAATAAAGTAACAACTTTTATTATTATAACAGCATAAAATATTTGTAAAAAAAGTTTTACGTTATCAATTACACAAAACATTTTTGCATTCCAAGATGGCATGTTTGTACCAACATTATACAACAAACACCAACTTTGAACACATCTTTCTGTTCTCATCAAATAAAAGAAATTAAGGGAGGAAGGTTTTATATACATTAATAACCACTAATTTTAAGTCCATCTTGATTGAAACAAAACGTAGACAGAAGATAGGAGCATTAAACAAAAACTATATTACTGGGGAAGAAAATGTGAAAATCAATGTACTCACTATTTCTGATTTTTAAATAACTTGTGTGGAATACAATCCCCCCCCAAAAAAAAAAAGAAAGATTATTTTGTCATAATAAGTTTCAATTCAAAATTGATAGATTAAACATTTTTCAAATTATTGCAACCAATCTAAACTTACACTTTATAATGTTCAGGAACAGATAAAGCACTTAAATTTCGAGCTCTTTCAATTCCTACATGCAGAAGTCCATCTTCAATCGAATACCTAAAAATAATTTATGAATGATGATTGCATTCAATATAATTGCTGTAATTATATCATTGTGTTGTATCACTTATTATGCATGCTAAAAATTTTTTTATTATTTATTATATATTTAATTTCTAAAAAGATTAACTAGCCTAATACAAGAATAAGAATAGCTTTCCAAATAGCAGCATGATAAAATGTTTTGTAAGTTGGAAAGGCATATATGTATGCCTGGGGCAGTTAACACAATGGCTAACCAAGGCGTTTATATACTGTTGTGGCAGTCAAGGGGTTAATAAATAAAACTAAATTTAAATTAATGACACTGAAATTATAATGACAAATTATATATATATATATATATATACTATGCTATTTATTATTTATTTTGATAACCTGCAATAAATAGCCAAAAAAATTCGCTCATATGATGAAAACTGTAAAAATCAATTAAATGAAATACTTTTCTGATGAAGATTTTTAACGAAAAAGTATATTTCGCTAAATCATAAAGTAAAAAGCTGATTCAACCTTAGTTTGTTACAATACATCTCAAATCAGATTAATAAATACTATATATATATATATTAAATGTAAACAGTCTCTAAAAGCACATTATACTGCCATTCACTAATGTAACAAGTTTCATGAAATTATTAAAAAAATTATTTTCATCACTTTTTATACCAACCAACTTTTAACAACATCCCATGAGGGACAAGGCCTACTGTGCCCAACTCAGTAAACGCGACCTTGGGCCCTGAGGTGCATGAGCAGGTGTTCCGGTCAGGTGGTCAGTCTGACATGAAAACCCCAGTCTTTTACCAACATTCAGTTTAATACTCGACACAGAATTGTGTAGAAATAATAATAAAGGCTCAGAAGTATTTTAAATTTTTTTTTTAAAAAAAAGCTACATTATAACAAGTAAATTATTTAAAAATGTGGCATATTTCATCAAACAAGTTATAGCATCTTTGAAATAAATTGCATAAATAAGTTTTAAGAATTATGAAAGTAGTACTCAAAGTATTACAAATCTTGAAAAATATTTTACCTTAATTTAACTTGCACTTGGGCAGTTTCTAAATTCAATTCACTAAGACCAAACCTGTCTTCAGCCAATCTAATAAAATACCTTAAAGTTAGTATCGAAATGAAACAATCTATAACATAGCATGCGAGAAAAATAAAGCATATTCAAACAGCACATATTAAACACAAGACATCACACATTGTCTTTCATATTATGAACAAACATTAATATTTAAATGACTAATAGTCTAACAAAAATAAAGGTGTTAAAATAAGTTCATAAAATAAATTTCATCTGTTTCTTTTGATTCAAAGTTTAAAAAATTTTAACAAAATCAAACAACTTACATACATATAAAAAGGTTTAATAACCACAGCTTTATATTAAAATCACATTACAGACTTAGATTATAGAAAAAATTATATAAACTTACTTAATTTGAAATTTACATGAGTAACTGCCTACTGTACATAAACAAAACGAGAAACATTCTTGTAACACTTCATATCATATATTTTATTTTAAAATGTTTAATCAGAAAATATGTTTAGATGAAGATAGCTTTAGCTGCACTTGCAAATTACATCTAGACAGCTTGAAAAAATATCAAGAGCAATAGTTTAATTTTTTTTTAAGAAAACAAATAAATGATGAGGACATTTTTCTTTACCTTTTATTTGATGCCTCAAATACTCCACTATCTCCAGCAACAGATTCATCACTAACCGCAGCAGAAACACTTCTATTATTCGAAGTGGTGTATGTACAAGTTTGAAGATCATCACTTCCCAATTCACATATTGGACTCAAAGGTGGATTACTATGGTTATCATTGGATGATTCTCCAAAGCTTCTTAAATTTAGATTCTGTTCTCCAACAAGGAACATGCCTCCTGCACGAATCTTTTGATCATTAAATACATTTTGTTCAGTTCTTAAACACTCAGCTATACAAGGTGAAAGCTTAAGATCTGATAACTGTTCCTCTATGCTTGTTGGCAATTGTCTTTGTAGGCGTTCTAAATGACTCTGTTCATAACTGGGTGGTGGACCATATTCATAAGGTGAAACTGGTGGAGATATGGAAGATAATGATGAACGAGGCGAAAGAGATGGAACACTATGACCAACTGAAAGTGAATTAGTGGCAGGATCTTCAAAATTGGCAGGTGTAGTGACTTGTGAACCACCTTGAATTAAATGGCCAACACGCTTGTGCAAATCTTGAAGAGTAGGATCAACTGAACACTGAGGAAGACCATATATATCTGTGAAGCTTAAACTGCTTAATGAACCTTTACTACTTGCTGATAATGAGCCAGTACTCAAAGAACCAAGAGAGCTGCTGGAGGATACTGACAATGTGCTGGCAGAGAGACTAGACAAGGAAGGAAAAATCCATTTTAAAATTTGTTTAAATTATACAAGTAAATATTTAAATCAAATATATAATTAAAACAAACCTTTTTAATTGAGACTCTAAAGACATAGTTATTCGCATTGAATCTCTTAGTTGCAACAATAATAAATTCTTTTGTTCATGAAGTTTTAATCTAAAAATGAAATAAGTTTTGAGATTTTTAAAAAGGAAACTATACATTTTCAATATATATATAAAACAAATTCCATCATTCAAAAGTATTTCTGAATTTAACTCTGCTTTAAAAAGTATCGCTACAAATAACCAAGTAAAACTACCAGCCAATTTAATTAAAAATTAATTATGTACTTCAAAAAGGAGATATTTTTACTCAACAAGAATATGGATAACATTTATTTTTAGAAAACATACAACTTTCAAAATTTAATGAACTAGAACAGCTCATTTCCAGGAATACGAATTTAATAAATTCAAACAGCTTAAAAATCTATAACAGGGTCTTGTTACACAGAATATTTGTTTTAACAGAAATGTTTATTCAGAAAATGGTAAACTCCTAGGAGAGCCCCCACCCTTGGCGCCAAACCGGAAAAAGCGCCAAGCGAAAACGAAATGGCGCCAAGCAAACCCGACAACGGTGACAAGTAAATATAGCAGTATAAGATGGATGCGCAATGAAAATATATGTAAACAATACAAAAATTTAACATTTAAGATAAAAAATATAACAACAGCACTTACTTTCTTATTGTTGATCCTTCCCAAGTGGAGGGTAAAGTGTAACAACTGCTTTCAAAAAATTCTGGAAAGTCTCGTCGCTGAGTGAGTGATCGCGAGAGAGTGCCGCCATAAATACTCAGCGAGGTAATGGTCGAACATGCCTTCTGCGTGGCTGGTGTGATTGCAGAGAAAACGTTTTATTGCCGACCATGTATCCTCAATTGAATTGGTATGAGCACCGGTATCAGGATCTTTAAAACATACACTATGATTCACCTCCAAATGCTTAAAACCCTCATCTGACAAACATTTATACGCCTTCCAACAATCAGAAACAATCGTACTTCCAGGCAGGACCCATTCTTTAATCACACACAGCAATTCCTCTTTCGTCCGTCGTTCAACAACTCGAAAAAACATCCATTTGTTCCTCTTTTCTATACCTTAATCCTAATTAATCCTTCTTTCATACACCATTCAATCAATTCTTCTTGCCTCTAGCATTCAATAACGTAAAAATTCTAACGTGTATTCACTTACAAGCGCAGCCATACTTTCAACCCGGTGCCCAACAACAAAATGAAATTTGAAATGCGCGCCCACAAATGACGAAAATTCTAGAAAAAGTTAGGGTTTCCATATGTTGTATTTAAAAGCAAGGTTACCATGACGGCGCAATTATCGCCAACCAAAGTAATTCGCGCCAAGGGTGGGGGCTCTCCTAGGAGTGAACCCAGAAAATGTTTGCAAAAACCATACAAAACATTATGAAATCCAACTCAAATGTAGGTATACCAATATAAATCTATTATCATTCCTACAAAAAGTAAATAGGGATAGATATAAGCCAAAAATAGGTAATGCACATTTTTCCAAGGAAAAAAAAATTGTCTCAAGCTTAAAACTTATAACATACGGCAATTTTTAAAAATTACAAATTTATACACACAATTTTCAGTATTTAAACTAAAAATACAGTTTGAAAAACCGGACATTGCATTAGTGATTTTGTCTTTGTATTTTCATTATTCCATTCAAGAAAAACATTTTATTAATCTAAATGTAAAATGATATTACTGCAAAGTATGAGAAGGATCACATATATTGAAGACTTTTTAAATTATTCTTTTTCATGAAATTAATTTTTAAAGCAATAGGAAAAACAAAGTCAAAATTAAAAACATGTAATGCATTCTTGTTGCATAGTCTAAGACTTATTCAATATAGATATCCTTAAAAAATATCCTTAAAAAATCAATAATGAAACATATTTCCATAAAATCACAAAGGATATCTTTGATAAGTTACATAACAATCAATCATTAAAGAAAAATTTGAGATGGAAAATAAAAAGGTAAGACAGGTTTGAAATTTTATTAATTTTATCCGTATTAATAGAAATTGCGATTGTTTTGCAATTTCAAATAATTAAGATAAAATCATTCACTGTTAAAAAGAAGACAATATTTTCACAAAAAGATTACATGTTAACTTAATTATTGAACCAACAAGGACAGAATAGCAAATTATTTATCATTGAAGCAAATAATTATCAATTCATACAATGTAAAAACCAATCTCTATTCTCTATGAAAAATTAATGTTAAAAATCAAACTGAAATTAAAAACAATTTGTGAAATAGTAAAATTAAAAATATTTGAGCAAAAAAATAAACAATATACACATTTAATTCTTTAAGAAATTTATCTTAAGAAAAAACATTAAATTCATGTAAACATTTGTTTCATTATAAAATTTGCATTTTGGCTTTCATGCATTTCTTACTTCCCTCACTTTTCAAGAAAGGCAGAAGTTAGTTATGTATCCACAGAACCTGTAAGCCAGTAAATGCCCGTTAATAAGATACTTACCTATCGGCTATTGCTCTGTTTGACATCTCCATTGCATTATCAAGTTCTTGTTCTAGTTTGCATATTTCTGCTTGAATTGTAACTATTTCACCTTCACTTCGACCCTTGATGTTGATGCTACGCAACTCCCGAAGGAGTTGTTCCTTTTCTTGAATGAGGAGCAGCCTAGCCATGCAAGCAAAGAGAATAACATGCAAAATTTGCAGAGGCAAGGCGGATTTTTTAAACAAAAAAATATATACATTGCATGCAAAAGAATAAAGAATAATACTACAATACAATATAAAACATAAATAAGAATTTTGACAGAAATACTTTTTACATGCAAGTTACAAAGAAAATGACAAAATTTTTTTTTTTTTTACAAACTACTTTGTTATCCTAATAAAAATATACAAACTGAAATAAACTATACTACACTACTTAGATATATATTTTTAAAAAATAGATCAAAATACAGATTTTCCCATCATATTTTTTAATTTCTCAATTCTTTTAAAGCATTGCTTTGAATAATGTATTAGATAATTAAAATATATTGAAACATCAAAACTTTTAAATGAATAAATAATTAGTAAAAACCATGAATGACTTTAAAAGTAAACATTCTTCCAAGTAATAACTAATTTAAAACTTTTACACAGTTACATACTTATGCATGTATGATAACATGTACATTCATTCATATGATTATAATAACTCAAATAATAATTCAAAATGAATTTTAATGATTGTTCAAATATACTCAATATTTTATGTAGACATTAAAATTTGAAATTCTCAATAAGAAAAAACTTTTTTTTTATTAATATAAAAACAATGACCTAAAAAAATTCTTTACATAAAGATTTCATAAAACTCTCGTATTAACCCATTGATTTTATTATTCTTTCTTGGAACAGATTTAATTTGATGTGCAGATTAGATAAACTTTGTGTGATAATTCATTTATTTCTGTGATACAATATAATACTAATTAGAGTTGTAAATGAAATCTTAATTCATAAAAGAAAATAAAAATATACTCAACCAACACAAAAAGCAAATTATTAACATATCTTGGAGTGTGATAATTTTTTTTTCAAAAAAAAAAAAGTAAATGTATAATCTTATCAGAACTATAACCACTTTCTGCAGTTCACTATTGTCTTTGAAATTTTCTTGTGATTCACAATAATCAATATATTTCTCAAAGTTTTCTCTTTCATTGTTTTTCATAAAACATATAAAATATTTCTGACATTTTAGAGCAATCTATCATCTAAGGTTCACTGAAACACAGGAAGAAACATCCTCCAACAAATTATGCCATGAATAAGAATTTTTTTCTAGTTTAAATGAAAATCAGACTCGTATATAATTTATGGAAAACAAGTGCATGGCGAGTCTCAGTCATCAAATGTTCCCATAAAGTCTGCAGTAAAATTTCAAAAGAAGAGAGCATAAAATCAAAACAAATTTAAAAATGTTCAATGTGAACCATCGTCATTAAGGAAAAAAGAAAACAAATAAAGGTAATGAATATTTACATAAAAGGTCCCAAGTTTGAAAATTATCGCATTTGAGTTAAAATAAATGCTATTAAATAAAAAAAAATCAAAGTCATCTCTTTAACTAGAGAATGCAAGATTGGGATTTAATTCCAAAAATCAGCAACATGTATGATGTATCAGTTAAAAAAGTTTTAACAAAATTCAAGCTCTCGTGAATATTTTGCATCTCATTAAAAGAAACTAAACTATTGTTACTAAACATGTTAAATAAAATGAAAGAATGGTTACTTCTGATATATATTTCATCCCAAAATCTCACAAAGAAAATTACTGCTAACATCGTCAAGTACAATGGGTCCCGATTTACCACTTGTATATTATTTTCACAAATAAAACTTTTCATACATTTGTTCAAATTTCAAATTAAAAGAAATGAACCAAAAAACTAAAACTTATGCTAATAACTATAGAAAGAAAATTAATTACAAAAAGTTGAGAAAATTATAAATATTCAACAAATTTCTGATTTAAGTGTGAAATCATTATTAAAAAAATGTGAAAAAGTATCCAATAGAAACATTATCTATCATTTTTTTTAAATATTGTGGATCTATTTCCAACTTGGTTTTCTTCAGTTTTAAAAAATAAAACATCATTAAAAATTAAATCCTGTGAGCAAAGCAAATAAAATTTAAAATAGGAGATTTAAAACTCATTCCTTAATGTAGCTTTAATTTTTTACTCACCTATCTTTATCTGATTCTGATTGCCCAGGAGACATTTTTTCTTCAAGTTCTGTCAAGTCTTGTTGAATACGATGGACTTCTTTTCGTGCTTCGTCATACTGTAATCGCATTCTTGCCATTTCAGCCAATCTAGTACCAATGGGGGCAAACTAAACAAAATGGATATTTTAAAACCTATATTAATAACTAAATTAAAACTAAAATTTGCAGCAGATAAAAAATAAAAGAAAAGTATCACATACTTCACCAGACAAATCAGTTTGAGAAGCAGTACTGAATTTCTCTAAAGGAATATTCAAGGTTGACACATCAGGAGAAGATGGTTGTAGTCGTGAAAGATCATCTTTTAACCTTGATAAGCTCTAAACAAAAGTTAGAAAATTAATAACACAATTATAACCATGGGAAAATATACTCAACTTTTATTAATAAGTTATTAAAATTAAATTTCAAATGTATAGTGCATACCTGCATCAATTCAACTTTTTCCTTCTCCCCACTACTAAGAGATTTTTGTATGTTGCGTAACTCCTCCATAATTGCTTGTGCTTCAGCTAAGGTATAACTAGTTGCTTGTCCAGAAAACTGTTGGTCCACCCTACACATTGAAACAAATCACATTAATGCATAAAATACAAGAAGCAACACAGTCAGAGGAAACTTTAAAGAACCAAATCAATAACTAAATTATGGATGAATACTCACTGTGATAAAGCTTCAAGACCTTGCTCTTTGTAATACATTTCAGTACGAATTTGTTCCAATTCTCTTTTTAGCCTTGCTACTCTATCTTTGGCTAAGGCAACATCAGCTTTCAACAAATCAGGATCGAATTTTGTTGTACAACTGCTAGTTGATGATGCAGCAGATCCAGATGAACAAAGACTGATGTTTGATGGGCAAGAGCTCAAACCTTGAAGTGCTGCTGTTAAATGATGGTATTCATCTTGAGCAAGAGACAACCGTTGTTGTTTTATATCAAAAATTTCTTTCTTAGCCTAATTAAAAAGGATGGAGGAAAAATTAACAATAACATCAAATCATATACATTTAAAAAGAAACTCAATTTACAAATTATGATCTCTAATTTTATAAATAAACTACAAAAGAAATTTTCAAGCATGTAAGGGTGTTTTTTTTTACAATAAATAAACTTTTCAAATGGTAAAAAAAATTCGAAAATCCTGATCGAATTATAAGACAAAAATCAAACAACATTTTACTTTATACATCTTTATGTCAATGAATTAAATTTAAAGAGCTTGATTTAAGAAAATAAAGCAATTATCAAAATAGTCATTGTCAAACATCTAGTAAAATATGCAATATCTCACACGGAAAAAAACTATAGTGTATGTAATTTGATATATTGATACATATTAAAATTAACACATAGAAAGGGGAAAGAAAATTCTTCATTTTCTCAGATAAATACAGTGATATTAATTGTTATTTATTAAAATAGTTGTTCTATTACCTTTGGAGACAAAATTCAGATTTATATTCTTGTTCTTAAGAGAAAAATTTAATAATGGGCCAAACAATTAAAGAGAAAAATCAGTGAATTATTTGCTCAAACTTCTCTTACTAACACAGATTAGCATTATAAAAGTCAAAAATGTAAAAGCTTGCCACAGACAATATTAAGATTTGTTGTACACAATTCTCAACATAACAATTTAATTAAAATTCATTCCCTAGATTAATGTAATGTTGATGAATAAATCATTTTTTTCTAAGACAGAAAGAACAGGATTCTGAATTATAGTTGGTACGCCCAAAATGTTATATAATCTATATTTAAATACTAACATTAAATATTTTAAATCTAGTATATTTAAGCACAAATTTGGAATATTAGATGCAGGAAAATATTCAAACAATTTTACAAAAACATTAAAATTAAGCAACTCTAATACTTAAATGGAGAACATGCTTTGAAGTTATATTGATTACTAATAACAGATCAAACCATTATCAGGCTATTTTGAATTAAATGAATTTTGGAAGTGATGAGGATGCTGATACTTTAAATAATTAGCAGATCAGAAAAAATTACAAAAGCAAAGATTTACATTCTCTAGTTTAATTTTAGCACATTTAATAACTTAACCTTTAAAAAATTCATTATGTTTTGGATCTTGCATGAACAACATTCTGAATACAATAACATGACCAAATAATATCCATATAGTTCAGTCAAAGATTAATTGAGTTTATAAATATTGCCTTTGGAAAGCAACTAAAAGCAATAGAGCTACTGGCGATGGACCTCACAATTTTAAACAGTCAAGACCCAACAGGAAATAGAAACTACAACATCATGTTAGATATATATAATTGTAAACGTTTAAGTCACCTACATTACTTCTGTAGCACTTACATAGATATTTTTGATTATAACATCTACAAAAATGATAGAATTATTGTTACAACACACATAAAAAACATGCCTATGGCCTTAACATAATTTTGGATGCATCAATTTTCCTAAGCATTAACTTTCAACAAATATTTTTTCCCCATGAAACATGTATGAAATTCTGCATCTGACAACCATATGACATGGAACAAAAAAGAATATACATGTTCTCTTGGTTGGTACTTACATTAACCATAGTAGCATCTAAGCCTATACAAAAGTAAAGGCATAATATTTAGAAAAATAAAATAAAATGAATCCTTAGCATGATTCAGATTTTCCCAACATTTATGAAATATTTTTGACCAAATGTAACACTTTTCTCATAAAAGAACTATCCTTATGTTATAATATGCATCAGTTTAATATTAAAATTTCCTATTACAAATAAGTGATTGCTGAAGCTAATGTATAAAAAGTAAAAATAAGCAATTAAAAAAATAAGTTTTAAAATTTTACATATTAAAAACTGATTTCATGAAAAGGAGAATTTACCAACTCTTTAACCTAAAAAATTAAAGTAATTTTTTAAGAATTTGTTAACACATTCATATTGTTTTTAGAAAATACTATTTTACACCCAGTATTTAAAACCAGATAAACTCAAAATGATTAATAGTTATAAAAATCATAAGTTATATAAAAAAAACATGGGGAAAAAACTGCACATTTTATAATTTAAAATATTTTCAACTAATCATCAGAGAATATTTCCTTTACATTTTTATAATAATTCCACTGGGAAGATTAAGCATTTCTGACTAGCCATATTTCGAATTGAAAACCTTATAGCAACAAAAATTAAGTCAAGAAATTTTACATATTTAACATAACCAATTACTTACAGCTAAATCTTCCTGAGCAGTAAGCAAATAATCTTTTAGCATAGCCTCTTGAAGCTGCCTCCATTGCTGTCGAGGGTCTTCAATTTGATTTGATTCTACAAACAAAAGTTTTATTTTGGAACTTAATATATTTATAACCCATATTTTAAATATTTCAAAAGTTTGATAAAAAGTTTTATGATGATAAAAGTAGTGTCTTGAACTCTTATATTGGAACATATTAAACACGTACACAACTGTGTTTTAGAAATAAATATGGTACAATTATGTATCATACCACTGACCAATTTTGCGATATCAAAAAACATTGTCAAATACTGAAATCATTTCTGCAAATGTTCTCGCCCACCATATAGTTTGTTGACAAATAAATAGGCGAAGATTTAGATCTAAATACTATATTTACATAAAACACATACACTTGAAATAAACACAAAAGATCTAATAACTAGAGCATTTAGGTGGCCAAAATGCCTTCAAAATCACAAGTCTTCATGTAGACATCATATAAACTTGCTTTACAAATTTAAATGATATTTGCAGATTAAGGATGATTATTTCATCATTTTGCTAAAACACAGACTTTCAGATACTTGCGTATTTCAGAAATAATGCATTGCTTTCTCTTCTGTAAAAAATAGGCCCCAAATTCCAATCATTCTTCAGAATTGTGTTTGAACATGTGCAAGAGAGATACACACTATAAAAATGATTATTGCATTCAAGCATATGTAAATAAGATGCTTTAACATGTGTATGAACAGTTTTCCATTATTGGATGCATATCCAGTCAGTTGGCGACATTTTTGAATTGATGGAAGATAGAATAGATTTGTGTGTGTACCAATTATACTAATAAATTACTAGAATGAATAAAATACTTAAAATCTTCAAGAACATGCAATATGTATCATTTACCATATCAAAATAAGAAATTTCACAACTGGTTATAAATTCACTTTCTACATACTTTTTACAAAATGAATTACAAAAAAAAAAAATTTTCAAAAAGACTTACGATTAATATGATCAATGTAATATACACCAATTTGATTGTCAAAGCATTCCTCCCAACCAAAAGGTAGTTCATCTCCAACACAGTCAGCAAAAGTCTGAGGTTTAGTGTACCTATTAAAAGAATTTTTCACAAGATAAATAAAATGTAAATGAACACTATATTACATATTAAAAGAGTAACTTCCTAGTTTCACACACTTGGAAACAAAGGAAAAAAATGATAAAATTGAGCCAACAACTTTTTTTTGTATTAGACATCCAACATGACAACAATATGCCAAATTTGTGATGAATAAAGATATGTACTACAATAGGATCCAATCAATTTACAAACAAATATTGGGAAAATGCAGCAACAAAAGATTTCACAGACACATTATCTTGTTTCACTTCCTTGAAGATTCCACACGAAATATTTAAGATTAAATAATGCAAAATTCCAAAGAGATTATTTTTATCTGTTAAATTCAACACATTTTGACAGTACTCGGAAAAACGAAATGTAAATGCATTAACAATACTTTTTAATTACATTTGAAACTAATTTATGAAATATTTTGCAGTAATTAAATCTCCATGTATTTTTGTAATTCTGCCCAGCTATTCAAAAATTTTTAACACACAAAGCCAATTTTTCAGAAAAACTAAGGAATTGTGCCAGAAAATGAAAAGACTTAAGTCATTGCAAATAAGTAAGAAATATGGACCAAATTATACAGTTTGGTTTTAAGGTCAAGGAAGCAAAAAACATAACCATATAAACAAAATTAATATGAAATAAACTGGCAATTAATATAATTAAAGCTTTATTCAAGTTCCCTTTTGAATATCAAACATCCATTGTTCAAAACAGATTTTTAGTAGGAGGTATAAGGACAGGTCTGAATATATTAGAATGACTGGAAACAAATGGCATGGATATGTAATCTAAAAGATGACATATTTGGAAAAAGATTGGTTATTTGTTAATTGTTCTTAATCGCCTTTATTATGGAAACAAACAAAGTGCACCATCAGAGGATGAAATTCTTCACTATATATTAAATAAAAGGGGAAAAAACATATATTCCATTTCAAGGGTATAATAACCTTTGTTGCTCAAGACCCACAAAACCTGTAACTGTAACTATGAACACCAAATTACAAAGAAAAGTTACCGAAGGCCATGGAAAGAATCCATTTCGTTAGACAACCATTGGTAAAGCTTCTCTGTAATTTGAATGCAGTTGCCCAATTAAAAACCAATCCACACATTTTTGCTCTTAGCAATCTAGGAGAGTGGAGTGAGTGAATATCAACATTGCTCTCTTCAGCTACTCAAAGGCTTTTGCCTTTATTATGGCAATAATTTTGAACCTGCTCGTGTGACCTGACCTGGCACAGCCCCCCCCTTCTCCCAACTTCCCCACCGCACCAACGGAGGACGTTTGAGCCTCAACAGACTTAACATGCATCAGTCCCCTACACGGTAGGTCTTCAGCGGTACTGGGTTTGAACTCATGACACACAAGCCACAAGTCAGTAACGTTAACCACTAGACAACTGCAGCCACCTAGGAGAATGGAATGAAGATACCAAGCAGCCGACTGTCTTGAGAAATCCATGCACTGTTTTGTGAGCCGAATTAAAGGTACAGGATGGGCGCGTGAATGGAGATCACATACATCACCCAAAAAATTAATTTTAATTGTAATATATAAACAAATACATATACATTATCCTGTAATAGACAAATAAGAAACATAATTCTCTGGGCACTAGAATGTTGTATGATAGCAGAATATTGTATGATAGGTAGTTTGATGATATCCTGTTTCTTGCAGTATTTTAGTACATTTTCATACAATAGAAAAAAATGCTTCGGTTTGAATGGGTTGGCTTTCAGTTACATATAAACTGAAATTATGACAGATGAATAGGTGACATCTGGAAACATTAGACTTCTTCAAAGAAATTCTGAAATTTATTCAATAATTCAGTATATTTTTATTAATGCAAGTAAAATTAAAAATTAGTTAGAATTTAATAAAATTTTTAATTGGAGTTATTGTAAATTTTTATGTGTCAAGTGATCCCTGTTTGCATTACGGTTAAAAAGTTATTAAATAATAGTATTTTTACATAATACATTAATAGAAAAAAATAATATTAAATTTACTTAAAAAAGTAAATTCGGTTGGATCTGTGTAATATACCAATATTCTCTGACTAACATTTATTTGCAATTATTGTAACAGTTCAAGTTAAATTCAAAGAAAAGGGAAAAATTGTTGATGAAAACAGAAAATTTATATGATCTTTGGGAAAAGAGATTTTTTTCACAATGCAAAACTCTAAGCCAATGTATTTAATTTGTAGAGAGACAGTTGCTGTATTTAAGGAACACGATGTTAAAAGGCATCATGAAAAAAAAACATTGAATACATACATTTCAGTAGAGAAATAAAAGTTTTAAATTAAATACAC
This sequence comes from Trichonephila clavipes, assembly GCA_019973935.1. Classification (NCBI taxonomy): domain Eukaryota; kingdom Metazoa; phylum Arthropoda; class Arachnida; order Araneae; family Nephilidae; genus Trichonephila; species Trichonephila clavipes. The sequence goes on along the minus strand of BMAU01003405.1, from coordinate 162,683 downwards.
ATAAATCATACTTGAAAGCTCAGAAAACTATGTTTGGTTCATCATTATAACAATCAACTTCCAGTGTCAAAGTAACGTATTCAGTTGCCATGTGGATCACAAAGAAAATGAAACCCTTGTCAGATGGCAAATTGGTAAAACACTATTTGTAAGTAGTTATATAAGATGTTTTGCCCAATAAAAATCAATTATTTTCAAGTATCAGTCTTTTACATCAGACTATGTTGTCGCACTGATGCCATTTAAGCTCAAATAGAAGTAACTTTGCAAGATAAAATTAATCATCTTCTGGCATTTGATGAAAGTACAAATATCACAGACAGATACAGATCTCAACTTGTGATAATTACATGCAATATGAAGGATTCATTCCAAGTGACAAGTGAGTGTTTTATTAATGTTACACTCTAAAGCAACACATGGGCTGTTGGCGACAGACCACGTAACCTTGACCTCGGTCAAGTTACAACGACGACACCTGAGCTGGCATCCTATCTCCAAACTACCATACCATACCAACAGGAGGACTTTCAGCATTAACAGATTTAATGGGCATCAGTCCCTCTACACAACATGTCTTCAGTGGCACTGGGGCTCAAATTCGTAACGTGCCAGCCACGAGTTCGTGACCATATAATAATTAGGCTCCCACAGCTACTCATTCCATGTGACAGAAGAAATGTTTCAAAAATTTTTAAATTCAAAAACACAACAAAACAATATATTTTTAAAGCAAATGGCTTAAATTTTGAGGCTCTTTAAATAAATAGACAGAAAGGACACTTGCTTTGGTAAGTAGAAAACAGGGAGCTATGAAATTACTTATGGGTAAGATAGATTGCAGTAGCAATAAAACAAATGATATTTTTTATTATTCATTGTTTGATACAACATTTACTTTTTCAAGTATTATCCATAAATCAATTTATGAACACATATATGAAGATAGTTAATTACGTTTGTTCACATGCTCTTCAGCATTGGCAATTCAAAGAATTCCTTAGTGAATTCTCTTCTAAATAGGGTGATGTTTATTTTACAAAAGTTAGATGCCTAAATCATATAAAACGTTTAAAAATATTTTTTATTCAATTTACATGAGGAAATGAAGATGTTTATGAATGAGAAGAATCTGTTCTTGATATAATGATTGGTTGCTAGATGTATGCTTCGTAGAGGAAATAACAGAAAAATTTAATAAGCTAAATAAGGATTTGTAAGGGTAAGATAATTTAATAATCAATACCTTTAGTTTCATCTCAAAACTTTTAATCAGAAATTTGTTGTTTGAGTGCCAACTTAGAATTAATAATGCTGAACAATTTTCTCTATTAAATAACTTCTCAGAAAAATCAACTGAAAAATTTCTTGGTAATATGCTAATAAAATAAAAGGGCTTATAACTGCATTTGATAGTCCTTTCTCACAATTAGCACAGTATGAAAAAAAATTTTGAAATACTTTCAAGACCATTACATGCCGACATGAATAGTATTCCAGAAAATCAGCAAATGGAGTTAAACAAGTTACAGTGTAACAATAAACGGAAACAGATTTTACATTTATACCAAAAAATTATTACAATACTTATATTACATCTGAGAAATATTTCAACTTCAGACATTTTTCACAGTGTTGTGCTTTAAGATTCAAGTATGCTTGTAAAACATCTTTTTCAAAAATGAAATTTAAAAAGAGTGCATCCTATACTTCATAAATTATGCCAATTTAAAATACCAGCTAAGATGAACAATATCAAACACAAATATAGATTTAAAAAATCTGAAAGAAAGACAGGATAAACAAATACTTCATTATGACTTAAAAGTCAATAATATAGAATAGTAAAACAAAGTTTTAATCATTTTCTATTTGTGTTATATTTTTAAAAGCTTGTTTACCCAAAGTGTGGCCTGCTGCAATATTACATGTTTTCATAGGTGCCCTTGAAATCACATCAGCTAGCTAGATTTGGTCTTGTTTCCAAATTTTCCAAAGTTTGATCAGTACTAAAAATTTAGTCTGACAAATTGATGAATGAAATTTTAAAAGTTTTAATGCACAAGTAGTATCTTATGATTTATTAACAAAAATTTATCATGAAATATTTTATTCTACAAAAACAAAACTAAAAAACGAAGACTTTGTTACTTTGACAGATGTCCAAAGCGAGCGAAAGATGTATTTTTATTTCTATAAAAACAAAGAAATGATACATCAAATACAAACAAAAGAAAGCAGCGAAATGTAAATTATTTTTTTGTCCCAGGAACAAGATACTATGAACCTCTTGTGTGTGTGTGTGTTTACAGCTTCTTGTACTAAAGTAAAATAGTTTGACAATATAGTTATAGCACAGTGGAGAATCCTCTCATATGATCAAGGACAGTGAATGGTTTAGGATATATATTTAGCAGGTAAAAAAAAAAATGTGTATAAAGGGGTAATGAAATTAATATAAAGTTCACAAACACAAAATATGTAAAAACTCAAAATGTTAGTTATGTTTCTTAACTGAGATATAAATTATTGTCTGTAATATGTTTAATGTATAAGAATTATGATTAAATCAGATCATGATTGTGTATTGATAATTGATAAAAGGTACCAAGTTATAAATACTAAAGCATTCGAAAAAACAGTAGATTGGAAACATTTAGAACCATTGTATAGTTCCAAGATTTGGTATAATAGGATGTCATTTAAATTCAATAATATATTCTGGTGTATAATGCGCACTTTTAACATGAAAATTTAGCTCAAATTTTACCGATGTGCATCATATGATGGATATAAAAAAGTAGTAAGGGAATGAATGATGAGTATTAAAAAAAAGATTTCTAAAACAATGATGTACTGTTCATTTAAAAGAAATGGCATACCTAAGACTTTCAACAACAAGAACAAAACTAATACGTTTTTAGGCATGGAAATTGAAAAATATGAAAATAGTATGAGTTTGTACTAGTCTAAATATAACAAGTCATTATTGGTTAAACAGTTTAGAGAACTGAAGTAGAGTTAAAATTCTAATTGTAAAAGATATTTTTCTTCCTTCAAATTAACTTGACATTATCTTGTATCAGTGATTAACAATAGTGAACTTTTATATTTAGTTACAAGAACTTGCTCTACTATATCATTTGTAACATCTTGTCAAAATTTAAAAATAAACCAGAAAAAAGGGTAAAATCCTAGGAGAGCCCACACCCTTGGCAACAAACCGAAAAAAGCGCCAAGCCAGAACAAGATGGCACCAAGCGAAACCGGCAAGGGAATATAGCGGGATAAGGTAGATGCGTAATGAAAATATATGTAAACAATACAGAAATTAAACATTTGAGATAAAAAAATATAAAAACAACACTTATTTTCTTACTCCTGATTTTTTTTCCTAGTGGAGGGTACAGCGTAACAGGTTTTAAAAAAAACTTAAAGGTCTCATCGCTAAGCGAATGATCGTGTGAGCGTCGCCATATATATTCTGCGAGGTAATGGTCGAACATATATTCGGCGTGGCTGGTACGATTTCGAAGAATGCGTTTTATTGCCGACCATGTTACATCATGCCGATCATTAAATTTAGGACATTCTTTACTGGGAGCAATCAATCCTTCCTGCATACACCATTCAATCAATTCTTTCTTACCTTTCGCATTCAACAAAGTAAAAAATTCTAAAAAATATTCCCTCACACACGCAGCCAGCCTGGAGCCCAACTACAAAATGAAGTTCGAAATGCGCGCCCACAAAATATGAAAATGCTAGAAATAGTTAGGGTTGCCATGTGTGGTGTTTAAAAGTAGGGTTACCAAGATGGCACAATTATTGCCAACCAAAGTAATTCGCGCCAAGGGTGTGGGCGCTCCTAGGAGTGAACCGAAAAAAGATATAATTTGGCTAAAAGAATATTAAGAAATTTGATGGGGACAAAGATAAAAATTCCTTTATGACAAGAAATTTGGTACTCTAAATGTTAGTTTGGATATTAACTGAAAAAAAAAAGAGAAAAATAATTTTCTAATGTAGTTTTACTAGATAATTCATTAATTTTATAGAAATGTGAAACAGACATGTTAATCAACATGAGGGAAGCAATTATTTTCCCATTTCAGAATTTTTTTAAAAATATCATTTGGGACAAGATTTTATTTTCTAAATTGGAATGTAAAAAAATTTATCAGCAGTGTCGAACTTTAAATTTAGATAGTCAAGCAGCAATTCAGTAGATTAAGGGAACCCTTTCTTCAAATAAATCATGGCATATGAACTAACATTCCCATTTTGCAAAAGATTTGTTAGAGGATAATGTAATTAAATTAGGATATATTTAAATAGAATTGATAATTTCAGATTTTTTCTTGAAAACTATGAATGAAACAAGTTTTCTTCCTTATTTCTTAATTTTGAGTCAATCTGTTCCTTATATTTTGTGTGTATTATGTATATGTGTCATATTATTAGAATGTGGTTTGGGAAAAAATTTATCACTTACAGAAAGGGTATGTTGGGTTCCAGCAAGAAAACTTTTTTAGGTGGAAGAATAGCTAGGCTTACATGCTTTCCTACTTCAACCAACTTGCTCCTTTTGCGAGACCACCCAATATAAGTTTTTTCTACATGATGATTGGATATTTTATTCATATGTTCTGTTCTCCTCCTTAACATGTTTTGTCATATTTATGTTCTTATAATAAACTTGTTATCTAAATATTCATGGTGAAGAATTCATTCCTCAAGTAACAGAATTAAGATAAAATTTTATTATAAATCACAGAGTTTTCCTGAAGAAATAAGAAAATTTAGAGACATTAAGTAAAAGGAAATACAAATTTTTAGAAATACATGCAATTCATATAAAAGAAAAATTCTATTAGAAATCAATTTCTTAGAACATATTACTTAAATATTTTAAATTATGCAATAAATAAAACAATATATTCTAAATCCTTCCATTTACTATCCCTTATTCTTTTACTACCATTACTATACGAATAAATGATAATTTTTCAAAAATGCATAACATAATATATAGAATAAATGGAAAAAGGTTCAGTTATAAATAAATATGCTATTGATGTCTTTCAGCTGTTATAGTCAAAAATAATTCATTTGCACGCACTACATATAAATTAGTCCAAATTTACTAAAACTGAGATTATTAATGCATCAAAGGAGAAAGAGAAAATACAACAGAAAAATCTCCCATCTGCAAAATATGGTATATTCTTAAGCAATTCCTCTTTCATTTAATGTAAAAGTAAAGATTACTAAATAAAAGTAAAAAAAGACCAACAAATTAGAGCAGACATAAGATTGACTAATTTGTCAAATGAAAAGACAACACTAAGTTCTGTGATATGCATCTAATAGTGGGCGAGTATTTATTAAGATCACATTATAAAGCGCAATATGGGGCCTCATAATTTTGAACCATGATCAAGTGACCAGGACAACCCCTGAGCTGGTATCCCTTCTTCAAACTCCTACACCACAGGAGGAGGAATTAAGAGTCATAACAGATTTAACAAGCATCAGCTCCTCTACACAGCGAGTCTTCAGTGGTTGATTGATTGAATATTAACGTCGCACTGTTCAGCTACACGAGGGCTTTTGGCGACGGACCACGTAATTTTGAACCATGGTCAAGTGACGTGGACGACACCAGAGCTAGCACCCCACTCTCCTAACTACCACACCAAGGGGAGGACGTTTGAGCTCTCGACAGATTTAACGTGCATCGCTGCCCTACACGGCGGGTCTTTAGTGGTGCTGGGCTCGAACCCGTGACAAAGCAAGCCACGGTCCAATACCTATACCACTCTGCTACCGTAGCCACGAGTCTTCAGTGGTACCAGGGCTCAAACTTGTGACACCTCAACAGTGGCATAGCTAATTACGATTGGGCCCCGTATTGGAGCCCTTTTCTTGAAATGGAAGCCTTCTTAGTGGTACTGTAGTTACACATGTTAAGGCCCCTGTAGCTTGGGGGCCCCATATCACTGATACGGCTAACACTGTGGTACCTACGCCCCAGCACCTCAACCACAAGCTCATGACCACTAAGCTATTGTGGCCAAATAGCCAACAGTGAAAAATTGTTCCTGCGTTGTACAAATAATTTTAGTCGTGCATACTATGACAGCATTTGAATGTACAAGTTAATTAATTACACAAGTTTCAGCTAATAAATAATACAAGCACCAGTAAATTTATAAAAACATTGGAAGGAATAATTTTAGCTCAAATTATTTTTTAAGCTTCAAAAATAAGACTTCCCCCAACAAAAATTCTACCCATACCAGGAATAAAATTTCGAATTAACAAGATCAAAAAGTAAAAAAATTTCATGAATTTCATAATAAATTGAATAAATTTTTTTTACACTCTTATATCTCCTTTGAATTTAAATACAAAAGAAGTATAGTACATATGTTTAGCTTAGTATTTGGCATGAATGACTTAACTATTTTGAAAATAGATATATTTTAATCATAGTAACTTGAATTATGGAAAGGTGTAAAAATGTCCCACAAGTGTAAAATATAACTGGAAGATAACAAACTTATCAGTTATTCAAATTCTGCCCAAAAAAGCCATTTCAAGATGTTCTTGAAATTCATTTTTAGGTACTTTAATACAAGAACATCATTAAATCTGTATTTTCTAAATAAATTAATAAGAAACTAACTATTCATTATTACAAAATTGCAACAAGAATGATTAAAAATAAAATTTTATAATTATGTGAATATGCAGATACAAAAATATTAAATTTCAAGAGCTTTTATATAATAAAAGGTATAAATAAACTAATTTAAAAAGAAAAGAAAATACACTTCATACATTTTTCTTATTTATCCGCTTTACCATTCCTAAATCCCTTCTCTCTGTAAGTATAATTTTATTATTTCTTCAATAAAATTAACAGATTCTGCAAAACACATGCTTCTCTTAAATTGTACTTGAAAGTATCCAAAAATTTTCAATGCTTCCAACTCAAATTACAAGACACAATAAAGCAAAAATTTTAATATAAAGAACAAGATTAGAATAATAATTACAATTAAAAGCCCTCAATGGAATTGTGACTCCCATATGTTCATGATTTTCCTTGAATTAAAGTAAAGGGTTTTTACATCCCAAAATTCCAAATTTCTAAATCAGATGCAAATTTCAAAAAATACAAAAAAAATTTTTAATTGTTTCTCAACATATAATTTTTTTTAATGATTTAAAGCCATTACTTAAAAAATGCATTTCAATATTAATAAAATGTGAATTAGATTATGTAATTCTTTGTATTGAAAAACACATTAGTAATTTTTTCTTCGGAGATAAATTTCAAAGCAAGAGATAAAAAAGGCCAATATATCACAGGTATAACAAGCAGTACACATCCCTCACCACTACTCTCAGGTTCACTAACTGAACTTTCATAACAATCAGTAATTTCAGAATCCCTCTCAGATCTCTTTATACTTAAAGTAGAATCCGATTCACTTCTAAACTAACTCCATAATGTATACAATATTAATACATATATGTCGCAGGGAAATGACGAAACTAGGAATTTCATCAAATCCTTACGGAATATGATCAATTGACGGCATACGTTAAAATAACGTCTCTTCAAGGTCATTTTCCTGATGAAAGTAAATGATTTTATCAAATCCCTGAACTAGTTCAGTGAAAAAATGAACTAGTCAGGATTTACATTGACAAAATGCTGTCCAGTTGGGAGTCGAGTTCTTGTACTTCCTAACCATACAGGTAGTACTATTGATCCCCTAAATATCAACCCCATATCTTTAAAAAAAAATTGCACCATAAGATTAACATAGGGATTGATATTTTAGTGTGTAAGTAACCAAGAGGAAAGATGTTACATAAAAAAAATACCAGCCTAATTTTCTAATTATTTGTTAATTAGTTTTGAATAAATAATTTATATTTTATTAACTATTGTAGTATCTATATTTAATAATGTACCATATTTATTAAATAAACTCTTTTAAACTCTGGACAATATTATTTCATCTCATTGAAACAGATCAGGGATTTGTTTAAATCGCTTACTTTTATCAGGGAAATTACCTTGAAGAGACGTTATTTTAGCATCTCCCATCAATTGATCATCTCCGTCAGGGATTTGATGAAATTCCTAATTTCCTCATTTTCCTGCGACATATATATATATATATATATTAGCACAGAACGCAACCCACAAGTGTTCACGAAAAGCGGAACCAAGTATAACTGAGCTAAGGTTACAAAAACATATTGCTAATAAAAATGTTTGATTGAGCTGACATCTAGTTAACACATTACTAATAATCTGGTACTGCCATCTGGTGAGAAATATGGGCATAAGAAATAGATAGTTATAATCTTTTTTGCACACTACTTTTGAACACTCCAGCTGGGAAATATCACGGGAGCGAGAAATAGAGGGATTAAACTAGATAACAACCTTCTAATTTCAATATATTTTGCACCATGTCTACAAATGCATTAATGCACCAAATAAATCAAATTCTTAACATCTAACACACAGTAGGATGATTTAACAGTGATTGAAATATTCATATTATACATGCATATTCATCCCTAAAAGAGGACATTTTGATTATGTTCATACTCTTAATTCCAATAGAGGTTGCAGAAAAAGTATATAATATGCATACCACATTTCTAGTTTTCTTATCAAAAGAGAAAGACAGTGCATTTTGAGTAAAATAAATAATGTTCATTAGAATAAATTATGCTTATAAAGGCAATTTTATAATTGATTTAAAACAGCATGCTGTATTCTGTGTGTACTGATGCAGATATTTGTAACTAATACTTTTTTCATCTTTTACACTTAATTTTTATAAATATAAAATGGTAAGTAACCTTGTATTAAAGAATTTTTCTCAAAAAAATCAGTTGTATAAAAATATGATGAAAATATTTATCACAATATATATGTGCCATTAAAAACATCAAATGTAAAAATTTATTTTCTACATAATATGCATTTCTCTACTTTATTATAGTTAATTAGCCAAGAAAAATCAATTCTTCAAAAGATACTTTCTATTTTTTTTTTACATACATATATTTAAATAGTTCTTTTTGCAATACAAAGGATTTAGAATTTTTCATTTATAACGGAACATTTTAAGATATCTGTGGTTTCCCATAGTCAATTTTTTGCTGCTCATAATCTCTTAAAATGTCATGAATTGCAATATAAAAGAAATTTTATAAGTTGAAATTATGATTTAAAGCAAAGGTGTCAAACTCGAGAACAGCAGGCCATATGTGGGCCACAACAAACATTTTTGCGGCCTGGCCAACGCATCGGTTCATAATAATACATAATAAAATAAAAATATTCTCCTGAAGAATAGGAAAGATAGAACAGAGAAGATATGTCAAGTTTTAGGACGTAATCATTACATTTTTCTTGTTCTGTTATACATGTTTATTATAATGTATTATTCAAAATAAACCTATGTTTCTATAAATATTGATTTTTTTGCAGCCCATCTAAAGGCAAGCTTTATTTGTTTGGCCCAAGTTTGCCTTTGAGTTTGACACCCTTGATTTAAAGAAATGGACACTTCTTTCATTGAAGATCCTATAATATTCATTCCACAAATAAAGAAAAAATTCACCAAAAAGTGGCATATGCAATATACTATAAAATCCGACATTTTGACGGCAAACCCCCTTTTTTTATACAGGAAACCTGAAAAGTACACATGCAAAATGCTATTATGTTTTGAAGTAAGCAATGCTATTATGTTTTTATGTTTTGAAGTCATTCATTCGAGGCACTATCCCAGGATTTTGAAAAAATAGCATACTTTTAGAACTACAGCCCTTTAAGTTCGTTATGAGGGTCATTACTTTTAAAGGCTGTCTTCGCTTAATATTAAAGAATATAACCCAAATTTAAATTTTTTTTAGATATAAAAGGAATGAAACATTAATTTTATATTTTAGCATCTCTATTCTATAGAGAGCAGCACATTTTATCATACTAATCACTTTTATCCAAGTTGGCCCATTTTTATGGTATAAAATGTATTTTGCATTTTTTCTCCTCTACCATAATGCCAAATGAACAACTATTCCTTTACATATTAAAAGGAAAAAAATTATTTCTATAATATTTTGAAATTTTAAAACACTATATTATAAACAGATGTACCAATTACAAAGTTGCAAATTTTCAGGAAAACATACATTTTTCTGTCTCAAAATGTGCTCCTTGTCTAGTGCAGGCACTCATACATTTACCAAAGACAGCCTTAAATAAACAGTATAGTGATCTATGTATAAGGGTAATTTTTTTTATATACTCATCATATATTTTATATTTTTTAAGTTATCCCTTTCGAGACCGGTGTATGGCATGCACAAGTAAATTTCGATCTTATTTTTTCTGTTAGAAGTGCACATTATGTCTCATATTTTATGGTAATAAACTTCACACATTCCCCCCAAAGAAATGTCCAATTTAACATATATACTCAGTAGTTAGCCTACAAAAAACTATTGACTATATATATATAAGCATAAATACTATTCAACTATCTTTTTAAATAAATTAATAATATAAATAAACAAAATAACATAAATTTTTAAAAATGTAACAGATTTGTAATTTTTTTTATCAGAATTAACTTTGTTATACTTTTTTATGTACCTCTTTACATACAAGTTCAATTTAAGCCATACAATTTAATGATTATTAAAATGAGCCTATAAAATTAACATATGCATAATGAAAAAGTTTTAAAAAACATTTTAATACAATCTATGGAATCTGTAATATGTAACTGATTCACAATCCCCCAGTTTTAGCATTTTTTTTTAAAAAAAAATATGTTCCATTAACCTACTCCAACAGAATAAGTCTTGTTTTTTATAAACAAACATGGAATCAATCAAAATTAAAAGATGAGAGATAAATTACAATAAAACCAACAAGTATGCTAAGATTGTTAACTTGTATGCAAGATTTCAAAATTTCTAAATTAAGTTACATTTAATATATATTCTAAATAGCAATACATTGATTAAATACATGATCAAAAAAACAATTTATTACTTAATAAAAAGTAAAATAATCAACATTTTGCTATTTACACACCCACAACAGAAATCTTTAACAAAAAATCTAAAGTAATTGTCAACTTTGTATAAATCCAGTTCAATAACAAAATTAGTTACTTAGTTTGGTCAATATTTAGACAAAGAAAAATTATACAGAAAATGTAGATATGTATTTAATTTTAAACTAAATGTAAGCTCAGTATATTAATCTAAAACAGTGATTCCCAAAGTAGTCTACTGACCCCAGGGGTTGACCTGCAAGGGGTCCACGTAAGCTAAGTAAGTGAATATTGTCACACTGTTCAGCTACATGGGGGCTTTTGGCGACAGACCTCATAATTTTGAACCATGGTCAAGTACTTTCCCATCAATATAATATTACTTTCCCATTTATTATATACATTATTTGTTCCCCTCCCCGCAGAAATAAATTTACATTGAGAAAGACTTTCAAAGAATTTTACTGATCATCTAATACAGTGATTCCCAAATTGGTCTATATCGACCCCCAGGAGTCTATGACGACCTCCGAGGGGTCCACGTAAAGTGAAAAAATAATTTGAGGGTCCATAAGGTGTAAATGAAAGGTCTATGATAGTGACTTATTAAACCTGATTACAACTTAAATTATAAAAGAAAATTTTATCAAATGCATACCAGATTTTACTTACTTAACAAATTTATTTACAAAATTTAATGGAGGTTAATTTGCAGTTACAACATGACAGCATAAATTTTATTATAGCAAGGACCATTTCAGCATTTCTTTTCAGAATTGAGCTAATGCAATATAATATAGAAGGTCAAGAATTTTCTCAATTTAACACAGACAGTCTGCCAGAACATTTTAAACCAAGTTCAGCATTTAAATGCCCTTTACTCAGATTTTAAAACTAGGTTTGAGAATGCTTTGACTATGGTAATACCACAGTGAACAATTAATTCACATGGTCACATCAGAAAAAAATTCATATTACAATAGGAAACTGATTGAAATAGGCACCAACGAAGATCTTAAAGTTAAGAAATGAATACAAGCAATTTTGGCTTTAAAAAGGCATACCTGTTATTTGTTCCGATTATGGAATATTGCGAGACAGTTTTTAATTGTTCTTCCTGGTAAGGAGTTGCATTGCGGTTGCCAGTCTCCAAAACAAAACAAAAAGGGAGAAAAAAACACTGGTCACTACTAACAAAGAACATTTAGGGTTAAACCTGACAAGATAGATACCAAATGTTGAAAATTTGTTATTGAAGCACCAGATTCATCCCTCTCATTAAAAGCATTTATTTGTTGTTCAGTTATTTTCCGTATTAATTAAAGTTTAATCTAATTAATTAAAATAAGCTTCTTAAGTTTTATATAAACACTATACTTCTCTACAGTAAGAAATTTAATTCTTTTACACGAAGCAGCTCTATATTAGCTGTCAAAAAGACATTTAAGTAGATAAATTTGCAAAAATTCAATATTAGGCAAGCAGGGGGTCTACTCATAAACATGGAAAGAGGGTCTACGACACTAACGCTTGGGAACCTCTGATCTAGAAATACAAGTGATTTTGAATTTTTTTTTTTTATATTACATTATCATTCAAACAATACTATTCAAAAAAATTGTTCAATTTCATAAAAATGATACGATCAGTTCAAGATTCATTCATCCTATTCATGAAATAAGTTAAAAGTTTTATAACATTCATAGAAAGATTAAAGATGTTACTTAAGCAAAATGAAAAATGATGAATACTGGAATAAGCAAGAACTTGATGACAATCAAGTAATACTTTTACACCGCATGTCACATGTAACTAATTTACCTTTACACATATTTTATTTCTGCAATTATAACTAATTCAAACTTCCATAGATCAAAACTCAATATACAAACAATGCTTATGAGAATTTTAAGATTAAATGAATAAGGTATATAATTATAAGAAATTCATGCACAACTATAATGAAAAATTTGATGCATATCTGACTTCACAAAAATTATAATTTACTTCAGTATTTCTCCACAGACAAGATTACCATTAAAATAAAAAATATTAATATTCTATCCACATAATTTTTTTTCATGCACATTTTTTTAAGTTATTTTATAAATTTCACAGCAGAAAAATGTTAAAAATTATAAATTACAGCAAAACAGAAATTTCTTGCTACTTTTGAAACAGTTTATATATATTCTTTATTCACAAATACATCAGAGCATAGATGTCAACACAATTTATTTCAAAAATTTTAATAAAATAATGCAAGTTTCATTCTATTGTAACAAGCTGTGTGTTAAAAATTTGGTAAAAATATCTTCTCTCAACACAGACAGCAATTATATATTTCATATGCTCAACAAAATATAAACATGTTAAGATTCATAATAAATGCAACAAATGAAAAAACTATGTAGAAAGTGAAAAAGGTCATATTCTACAATTTATCACAATCTGTGGAATGCAAGGTTACTGATAAATTCCCATACGCCGATTATTACAAAAAGTGTTAATCAACTGAATGACATTTTAAACGTAAATATTAGGTAAAAAGAAAATTTTTTTTTTGTCCCTTGGAAATAATCATTGCAATCCCATACTCAAAAGAAGAAATGTTTTAATATGCAAAAACTCAAAAGAAAACAACGATGACATGAGAAAAAGACAACATTAACTGTCAATATTTGAACATTAAATCAAAATACGAAATGACTTTCAAAGAACAATTTAGGAACAATGCGGCGAAGTGCTCAGAAGGTAAAGAAAACACACACGGTCACTTAAACATTCCGTAGGAATGTGAAACCCGACAGTCAATTAAAAAGCAAAGTAGCCTCTTTCTCCCTACCCTTCTAAAAATTCCCATCATCAGGTATGCGGCGATTATTTTCACTTGTAAAGGTTAACAATGACATATACATTATAAGCAATGCAAAGGTTTAACACCCTTTTTAACCTCCGGAGTGAATGTTTCATAAAAAAAAGGTTTCAAAATTATTAAATATGAAAAATACCAAAGCATCTATAAGCGATGAGGCCCACTTGGGCGCACATTCCAGCCGTATAGTTATCATTGACTTACCTGTCGCGAGGATCAATCCATGTTGTTTTCTTATTAATATGATCGATAAAATATATTTTCCCGTCAAAATCTTGGCCCACATCCCATCCATCTGGAAGAGGAATTTCTCCATTTCGTCTTTTCGGCATCTTTTGTACAAATAATCCAGAACTGAATTAAATGCTTTCTCCTCGACATTAGCTAGACTATATTAAAGAACTCCATCTTGAATACCTCATTAACATAGGAATTACACGTCCAATGACGTCATCGTACAATCATCTGACTTTTTGCTCTCCACCATGTTTTAAGCCAATCACAGTTTAGTGCCGGTGGCTATACTTGAACCAATAACAAATGGGTATTAAGAGAAAGGAATGTAGTATTTTCCCTGTCTTCGAATGTAAAATACACACAACTATATTCACTCTTTTCTCAACCACATCTCTTCCAGTTACTAATCAACTAAAATTAGAAATACTTCCTTTGTTTCAATTATACAGTCAAAACATACACACAGTATGCGTCGATAGTAAATAAATACACTTCTCAGAAATAATCGCACATTTGAAGTCATTTCCGTTATTTTGCTGCCACTCACAGTTTCAAAATTTTGTCGGAAAAATAAAGGTTTTCATAACCGATATCTTGGCCCGCAAACTAGCAAAATTGTTAGGATGTATACCAAGTTATGTAAGTTTTTGATTCTGATTAAAAATGGGAGTTTTTTTATTTATTTTTAATATCTACACTGAATCAATTGCCGAATAAACTATTGACGTATATTGTGTAGGGATTCAGAAAGATTAAAATACTTCATTTTAGAATATCATCGCAGTACATTAGGGATTCGCAAAGATTTCTCTTATTGTACCCTTGGAGTATCAACTACAATCTGTTTCACAAAAAAAGGTGCGAAAGATTTATAAATTCTTCACTTGTAAAGTTTTTCCAAAAATTTTCCATCTACTTTTATCTTTCTTCTTACTTTTATCATTATTTTGACAGTCAGAACAATAAGTAGAAGATAGTCAGTTTCTCGGCATGAATACTTATTGTGTATTGGTTTTTCAAAAACAAACTTTTTAAAGTCCTTCATTTTATCTAATTTCCATCAATCACTAAATCTTTACATCATGCCAATGAGGAACTTGAATATCCTGCGATATCTTGAACAAGAAGAAGAATACAAAGACTACCAACCAAATTTTTTTAACTCCTTCAAGTTTACTTCGTAAAATTGATAATTGCTTCATTCCAGACTTTTCCATTTTATCAAACAAAAAACTGAAATGTTAAAATATGTAGTTCTCTTAACGTAACACTATCTTAGTTTTATTCCGATATTATACTATCACTTCTTTCACAATACGCAATTTCTATGCACACTGTTAGTTAACTAGAGAGTAACTATTACGCACATAATTGCGTTGTCTGAAGTACACGGCATTTTGAAAAGTTGGTTAGCATTCAAAGAATTGCAAAGAACAATGGGAAAGACCAACGTGTCCAGCAAAAAATCTAGAAAATAACAATTCTGCTCATATTTGATTTCAGATTGTGAGGATTCTTGAATTTCGCTACTGTTGTGTGTACTTTAAGTACAAAATTGAATGTTTGTGAGTTTGCTTATTCGTATTTTGTATGAATTCATACCGTTGATCGTAATACTCGTTTTTAGGAGAACTTCCTTGATGTTTCAGAGGAACCATAAACAAAAAGTTCAAATTTATTTGTGGTGAATTTCTTTTCTAAGACCTCCTTATCTTTTTCATCGATACTGCAACCCTTCCCCCCACACACAGAGAGAGATGGCGGCAAAATCAATTTACTTAAGGCAGGATCATTGATTTTTTAAAAATTCATCTGGGTGTAGGGACTTCAAATATCTTCCAGCAACGACCTTTTGTTTTCAACATGCATTAATTTCTCAAAATTTTAGATTCATGGTTTTATATTATTTCTGGCAACAATTTGTGAAGGAAATTTTTAAAATTTCAAAGCCAAAAGAGTCTATTTATTTTAGAGGAATCGGCTGTTTTTGATTAAAATTCAGAGGTGAAAGGTAAAATGGTAAACGGTATAAAAGAACCACTCTCAATTGTAAACTATAGATGTTTACTTGTTCGTAATTCAAAAAATCTAAGCACCTACTCACAAATCGGAAAAACAAAAATTATTGTATATTATCAAGCGATTGCATAAAGTTTAATTTTAGCTTCGAACTAAAATTATTTTATGGTTATTAAGAATTTTAAAATAAAAAAATCAGTTTTTTAATTCTCTTTAAAAATTTTCTTTAAATTTGAACTATATTGTCTTTATTGTGACCTTTCCCCAGGTGTGCTCAAGAAATACAATTGAACTGTATAGATATGAATAGATATATTTCAGCTCTATTTATGTGTCAGTTCTACTTTGTAAACAACAACATTGAGCCGAAACCGAATAACTTCCAATCTTACCGGTGCAATGTTAATCTATGGGAAAACATCGAAATTCAACTGAGTTTTTCAAACTTCTAATGCAAGTTTTTGAAAGTTTTTTTGAAGATGGATAGAAGATCCGTAGTTTTCAGATTCAGGATTTCATATTATTTATTTCAGTATCTTTTCTAAAATACCTTGTTAGTTTTTTTAGCTCAAAACAATGGTGATTTTGCTATAACCGGAAAAAAGGGTACTAATGACTGCAACGCCTCCATACTAAGCTTTAATGTAGAACTTGTCCATATAAATTATTCTGCTATTTTATTCACTAAATCATTCTTTCTTTTAGGTCTAATTTGTAGTCCACTTAAAATAATCCAAAATATTATTTAAAACATTAACCTTATTAAAACTTTTGTTTTATTCTTCATCTTGATTTTATACTTTTCAATTCACCTGTGCGAGAAGGACGGGTGCGCAAGTGTTTCGTAAAATGTGTAATTTCTTAATGAAGTAAACTTGTGTAAGTATCGTGTACGAGGGGAAAAATAAAGGTCGGAATAAGTTAAAGAAGAAAACTGAAGAAGTTTTGCATTTTATTGTTCATGTGACTCGTAAAAGCTTGTTATTACAGAGTTCAGATTATAATACTGTAGAGGAAAAAAAGCTATGTTAAAAAAATAAATAAATTAGAAACATGATTTATAATAGAAAGATTATCATATTTACTATTCATTTTGCTTCCTTATATAGTTCCAAAATTATACTAATTTAAACATTATATCAAAAAGTTTATAATAACTTTCATTTAACAACGATTTAACGTAATTATTCTTATCTTCACTGTAGTTTTTATTTGAGAAGATATGAAAATCTGCTTCGATCAGTGGCGCAGACAAGGGGGTGTCCTAGGGGTCCGGACCCCCCTCTAAGCCCTTGATTTTTTTTCCCGATTGATTATAATTTTAAGTATATAATACGTAAAATTTAATTAAATATTTGTTTTAATGATTAATTTTATTTATTAATACTAATTATTTATTCAATAATTATTTTTTTACTGGTTTTTGTTGCCCAAAATCAAAAATTTAAAAGGAGCATGAAGGATAAACTTTCGACCCTGGACTCCCATTGGAAAACTTCTGTGTGCGCTACTGGCTTCGATTATATTTTTATTAGAAGTTTACAAGTAAATTTTAACTCTTTTTTTCAAAGGTTGTGTTATCGTCAGTTTTTTTCCCCCACTTCCTAGATCATTTACTAAATAACAGTTAGCAAAATATGGATTTAATGGGCTATGGCAGCAAAAGATCGATTCGAGTGTCTTTACTAACTGCACAACATTGCACGCAGCACCTCTTCTGGGTTCATGGCTATATCGGTTGGACACTAAACAAATGAAAAACCGTGGTTTGGCCGGATGAGTCATGATTCCAGATAGTAAGAATTGATCGTGGGGTTTGAGAAGGGGGATACCCATGAAGTCATAGACCTAAGTAGTCAACAAAGGACAGTGTAAGCTGGAATTATAATGGTATGGGCGGTTTTTACATGAAATTGACTTGGTCCTCTGGTCCAAATGAACCAATCATTGAATAGAAATAGTTATGTTCAGGAATAAAACAGCAATTTTTTAATGAATATTTAATTGTTTGAGTGTGTTAACGTATCGTAATAATGAATATTTCAAAACTGCAATCAAAATACGCAACCAATTACTCGACAATGCCAACAAATGTTTCGGTAAGATAAATTTTTCATTGGCAAATTAAGTAACTTTATTGGCATGCTCAGTAACTTTACTTCGATGTGTGATTGTAACTGGAATTTTTATCAATTTTTTTTCCATTTTTTTCATCATTTTCTTCATTGTTAGTTAAGCTTTAATTGTGTTGATATATACACTCATGTCCATAAATTAAGGATAATAAATTCAGGCAAAGAAAGAGACAGAAGCAAAACAAATTTGACTTATTTGTTAAGTCTATTTATTAAACAAAAGGTAAAGAGCAAAAAATATGCTATGTGTTTGACATAATTAATACAAATTGCGATTTTTACTCCCTCGAGCAAATTTCAACAAAGAACCTATTTACAAAAAACAGTATAACATGGTTAGTAAGATGGTTAATACAGAGTATGTCTCTCGGACGATGCAATACAGGCCTTACAGCGCCTAAGTATGCTGAGTATCAAATTATCAATCTGATCTTGTGGAATATTACACCACTCATCAAGCAATGCCCTCCGAAGTTCCGGTAGAGAGGTGGGAGGGGGTTGACGGGCTGCAATTCGTCAGCCAAGCATATCCCACACATGCTCTATTGGATTCAAGTCCGGTGAGTATGCTGGACAATCCATACGGGTGATATCCTCCGTTTGAAGGCATTCGTCTACAATGTTTGCACGGTGAGGACGGGCGTTGTCATCCATAAAGAGAAATTCAGCACCCATGGCGCCCCCGAAACAAACGTACATGTTGTTCCAGAATGACATCCTGATAGATGTGGCCTGTCATCGTTACACTCTGAACATGCAGGTCAGTTCTGAAACCAAGAATAATTCCTCCCCAAATGAGCCGTCGTGCAGCAAAGTAACGGTGTCGTTCAATGGTGTTCTCTTGGTGGTAACGGGTGCCTGGCGCTCTCCATATTAAAGTCCGGCGAGAATCAGACTGCAAATTAAACCTGGACTCGCTGGAAAACATCACACAAGACCACTGTTGTGGTGTCCACAATGCATGCTCTCTACTCCAGGTTAATCGCAGGCGACAGTGAGTTGCGGTAAGTGGAACACATCTGACAGGCCTACGAGCATATAGACCAATGTGCCCTAAGCGTCTGTACACGGACTGCCTTGAAATTGTCGTACCGGTAGCTGAAGAGAGCAGACGAGCCAGGTCTGCTGCTGTGCTCCGTCTGTTTCTTTTGGCAGTAACTGCCAAATGTGTGTGAGTGTGCCGGTCCTCATTTGGCGTTGTAACTCGGGGGCGACATGTGCTGTAACATCTACTCACATTACCATCATCTTGGAATCGTTGCCAAAGCCTGGAGATGACACTCTGGGCGATTCCAAGTTCCTTGGATACTTCCAGCTGGGTACGTCCACATTCCAGTCGTCCAATAATTCTACTACGTAAAAAATCATTCAAATGCTTCCTTTGTGCCATAACTGTGTGGTTATTGCACTGAAAGTCTTTTAAAGCGCTTGTGAGCAATTTTACTTTTTTGCCACTATTCCTTATATATCCCTCTCTTACACTCTGCTCATTGTGACGTACTATCCGCGCCATCTGGTGGTTTCCTGTAATTTGCATATTCTTCTTCAAGATGTGTGTGATAATTCTACAGGTGAAATTTTTATTTTAGAGTTCAATTTCTGTGTGATTCTGAATTATCCTTAATTTATGGACATGAGTGTATGTACATACATGCGTATACATATGTTTTGGTTGCACTTTATAAGAACGTCAGACCATAAAATGCTAAGCAGTTTATTGTAAAACGAGCATTGCCTAAGAAACTTTTACAATTTAAATATCCGCTGGGGGACGAAAATGATATGAAACCAGCAAAAACGATTTTCAACGAACAACAACAGACTTTGATTCCTTCTGCTAACCTTGTGTTCGTTATCCCACATTTCCATTCGGCTTTATTGCGCATGCTCAGGCAAACTATAAATCAATTAGCAAAGGTAATTCTGAATGCAAAAAGGAATCCGACTTTAGACCTGCAACTGAAGTGTGTGTGTTTACTTCAAAACATAATTTCGAAATGTCAGCAACTCTGTCTATTTTTATAATATATATTGCCTCAATTATATTATTCATACACTTTTTTATGACACTTAAGATATACGACTACTTGCGACAACTTTTTTCTTAAAAAGAATGGTGATTTTTTTTGTGTGGTTTTTAGATTTATTTAGTTCATTTTAAGAAAAATAGGCTAAAATTAAGATGAGAAAAATAAATTATTACTACTAAAATGGGAAAAAATGGAAAAAAATTGATAAAAAAATTACATAATCGGGCCCACTCTGTGCAAATAGTAACTGAACAAATTCTCAATTTTCCAGTTTTAATGTATTACTTTGCTATTTCTTTTTGAAATGACCATCAGGATAAGAGAAATTTTAATTTTTCAAAAACTGGAGCACTTTATCTTAGTTAATATATGAAATTTCTTTAAAAAAAACAGTGATTATATTCACATAAAGAACTGTAAATTTTGTAATAAAACAGTGATTGATAAATCTGAAAGTTAAAACACTTTTACTGTTATACAGAACATACACAAAAAAATTTCAGCAAATTAATTTGAAAACTTTTTGAGCAATCGTTGTCCCCATTTGAAGTTTTCGAAAAAAACACATTTCAAGTAAAACGCATTTTAAAGTTTGACATCTTATGTAAAGTTATGGCATTTGCTTTTACTAAAACCCTTGTAGTTTTTATTCTAGGGAATGGAAAATAAAAAACTTGGTATTTTTACAGAGCTAATAAGATGGCCTATAAAATAAAATCATAAAAAAGAATTGTCAGTTTTTTTAAAAAAAATCATGATTTTAGGGTATAGTCGGATACCTTAATAATTTCTATGACATCGTATTTTGTAAATTACCTAATTTTACAGAATTTTAAAGCATAATTTTCAAATTTATTCACAGTTTCTGTATATAAATTGTTACATACATTGCTTTATATATATATATATATATATATATATATATATATATATATATATATATATATATATATATATATATATATATATATATATATATACTGGTGTGCAAAAATTAAGGACGAAGTCGAAAAATTAGCATATCACCTGAACGAAGAGGCAGAGTGGACAGAAAGACCAATCAGAAGATTAAGTAAGGTGATGTACGGTAGCACATGCGCAGATATGCAGGTAGACGTAATGGGGGAGTGTCTGAGTAGTATAAAGCATGTTGTCGGTGTAAGGTCAGTATTTCTGGCAAAGAGATTGCACGCCGTATAGCAGTTAAAATCACACCGAGTTGCTGCCTCTGCGAGAAATGGCGAATAATCAATCTGTTAGACGACATCTGGATGCTTTTACCCGAGGTCGAATCATTGGGAAGTTGGAGGAAGGCCGCAGTGTGACAAGTGTGGCTGCAGAGCTCGGAATTGCTCACAGCATCGTTTCACGACTTTGGAGACAATTTCAAACTACAGGAACAGCTATCCGGGGGTTCAGTAATGGTCGTCCACGAGGAACCACACCCGCAGATGACCGGTACATTGTCTTACAGGCCAGAAGAAACAGGCGGCCGACAGCGGGAGAAATCGCTAGACACACGACACAGGCGACTGGACGACCGATATCGCGTTTTAACGTGGCCAGAAGACTGCACGGTGGTGGTCTGTTTGCACGACGCCCTGTACGGTGTGTACCTTTAACGCCTGCCCATCGGAGAAGGCGTTCTCTGTGGTGCCGGGAACACCGGAATTGGAGAGACAATGAATGGGGACGAGTACTCTTTACAGATGAGAGCAGATTCAGTTTGAGTAGCGATTCTCATCGCATACTCATCTGGAGAGAGCGGGGAAGCTGCAATCATCCCTCGAACATCATTGAAAGGGACAGGTATGGAGGTCGCGGTGTTCTCGTTTGGGGAGGCATCATGCTTGGTAGTCGTACAGACCTTCACATCTTCGACGCAGGTTCAGTCAACGGGACCCGTTATTGTAACGAGATTCTTCTTCCATATGTGCGTCTTTTTAGAGACGCTATGGGTCTGCAGTTCCTTTTCATGGACGACAATGCACCATGTCATCGCACAGTAGCTGCCGAACAGCTCTTAGAGAGTGAGGATATTGAACGTATGGATTGGCCGGCACGATCTCCGGATCTCAATCCCATCGAGCATGTATGGGATTTTCTAGGCAGACGCTTGGCAGCTCGTACCTTACCACCAGTAACGATTCGGGAGCTTCGATTGGCGCTGCAAGATGAATGGGCAGCAATGCCTCAACAACTCATTGACACCCTCATTCTCAGCATGGGCAGACGCTGCGAAACCTGCCTAGCATTCAGGGGAGATCATATCTCCTACTAAAGACCGGATGTTTCTTGCTGGACACCCATTACAGGGATGTTTCGGCCTTCAGTCGCATTGCGCTCCATGCTACTTTTTCAATCAAGCTTCTTTTTATCTCTCTTATTTCTCTTTTAGTAAGTGTTGCTTACATTACACATGTCCTTACGTATTGGGGATCTTACGGTATTAAATGTGTTGATTTGGAAAGCTTTTGTACAAAGTTATATTGAAAAAACCGTCTCGTCCTTAATTTTTGCACACCAGTGTATATATATATATATATATATATATATATATATATATATATATATATATATATATATATATTATTATTATTATTATTATTATTATATTAATTACACCCGATATTTGAGATCGTTCTTCCGTGATATTCGTCTCAGAATGTTAGAGAAGAATTGATCAAGCACCTAATTAGTATTCAGTTGAGTGAATGCGTGCGCCAGTATACAGCCATGGACATATATTAGAGTTAATAGTTCAATAGTTTAGACACACACACACATACACACAAATAAATACGGTTTTGCAAATTTTTTTATGTAAACAGCTAATGTGTTGATGGCATGTGCATTTTCCTTCGCCCCCATAGTCATAACTAAACTGTTGAAAGATTAAAAATGTATTGTATGTAATATTTCTTATTATAATTTCGATAATCTTAAGTGTTGTCGAGTATAGATATGTAATATATTGCCCCTAATTATTTATTATCCATTTTACGTAGTGATATTTATCATCAGTTACGCAACTTTTAAGTGCATAAAACGAAAAAGCGAATATTAAAAACATATAAATGATATATTATTATTTTTAATAATATATGAAGCTTAAACATGAGTAAAAGAAAGTTAGAATATTAACCGTTACAGAGTTAGAATATTAACCGTTAACTAAGTAAAAGTTTTTTCTTTGCGTATTATGCAGAATGAAATGCAGGATATGTTATGTTCAAAGACTTAAAAAAAATAAATTCATGAAAAATCAATAAGTTTAGATCAACTCGGCCATTTGAAATGAAATGGCCGAAAGATAATATGGTTGCATATTTTCACTGCTTTATTTTCAAATATGAAGTTTCTAACATTAAAATAATTGAAATCGGAAGGAAAATTTAAGCAGTTTTCTTTATCATGGTAAACTTCATCCAAAAAGGCACAATATAGAGTTAAAAAGTATTAGATATAAATCCCTTCTTTTAACAATGCCTTTTTTTCCTACAGATTTCTTAGGTAGTGTGTTCCATCTTTTTACTAAAATTCATTTTTCTCAAAACTAACATTTTTACTGTAAAAGGAACATTTGTTCCTAAACTACTGCATTTAACAGCTTATTACTTTGCATAATTAATAATTACACTCTAATACATACTTTTTAATCAAGGGATTTTTTTTAAAAAATATTCACTAAAATTTCTCTGTTTTTGAAAAAAAAAAGATTTGTGAAAAAAATAATTTTTTAAAAAATAACTAGACATCCTATCCATAAAAGATCGGATTAAAGTATGTATTATGATTCAAAGAATATTCAGTAAAAAAATTGGAGATTTTTATTCAATAGAATGTTTATAAATGTTCCTTAAAAATACCTATTTTTAACATTACTGAGATACAGATCCTGTTTCGTGAACCTATCCCCTTAAATGAAAAAAAAAAAAAAAAAAAAAACCATGAATATGTTTCGTGCTTAAGTGGGAAAAGAATATTTTTCTTTATTTGTTATATATATTTTTCCGATTTGAAAGGTCAAGGATTTTGTTTCCTCCCTTAATTTCTCTAGTTCAGTTCCCCTCCCCCTTCCCTTCCGAGAACTGCAACGTTTCATATAATTCGGAGAAAATCGAATAAATTATTTTTCTCGGTCTGGACAAAAATTCATCAAACCACTTTTTTATTTTATTCAAAACCACTTTTTTTTTAGCTAGCAATGAAACAGTGGAATCGAAATCGTTGAAATAATGATTTAAATTATATGGTAAAGCTGAATTTATAAAGTTTTCGGTTCAGTTTGAAGCAAAGTTTTATTTTTTTCATATACTAAATTTCTGCCTGAATATTTAAAACTTGTTCAGAGTATTATTCACAATTTATTTTGTTATCGATCTCCAGTTATCAATTGAAATGGAAAATATCATATTCGGGATGCTTTTTCAAATAAAAGAAATTGGTAAAAAACGTTTACTTGATTGAAATTTGTTTCTTTCATTAAATGTTTTTATAAAAAAAAGTATAATGTTTTTATTAATTTGTTTGCATTTTCATGATATTTCGAATCCTTTAGAGGCTTATAAAAATTAAAACCTCGAAAGCTAGTTTTTGAATAAATACTTATATTCAGTAAAGTACAACCTGATATTCTGTGCATTAACATTCCTTTTTATAATTCCTAGTTTAGCTTAGGAATCTTATTTACTGAGTTACTCAATATCGAATGTAATGTGATACAATGGTACAAATGTCTCGGATATAAAACACACACTAGACTAGATGAAAAGCAAACGCGGAAGAAAAAAAAAAGAAGCAGCGAAATCATTCATTTGATACATAAAACAGAAACATGTATATAATGTACTCTACATTTTTATAGCATTAAGTAGCACTCGATAATCCACCGAAGGACAAATTTTTTGGAAGTAAACCAAAAAATAAAAATAAAATAATAATGATAATAAATAACTGATCAATATATGTATTCTAAAACTTAAAAATCTACAAATATTACAATACAAATATTAAGCCGTGAATGTGAGACTACAACTACATTTTTAAAAGTTCCATGCATTCAGATTCTAAAGGCGAGGAATAATTTTGAGATGTAATCTAAATTCTCTCTCTCTCACACACACACACACACACACATTTGTCTTAGTCTCTTCTAATATATTTCTTGCCTAAGGTTCATGGCAGAGAACACTTGTTCATATATATAAGATGAAGAAAATGTAGCCCTTATTTTCCGGGCATGATATATTAAATTTGGAAAATTTGCTTTCGATAATAATTCTATAAACTTCACTTTTAGAACATTAAGAAACAATTACTTGAAATGATTGTCAGATTGTAACTCAGTTAATTCAAGCTGAAAATCTGGATTAACTTCTTCACAATATGAGAAACAATTGCTTGAGATGATTGTCTGATTGTAACTGAATCAGTTTAAACTGCAAATCTGGCTTCACTGCATCATAATTTGTGTATAAAGATATGAAAAAAGTATTCAATTTTCTTTGAATGGTACTGTAATCTTGAAATCTGCTTGATACTCAAAATGTTGTTTTGTCAGAATATATTCATAACTCTTAAGCTTGTCTTCATTTACTGAAGGCATTAAGCTCGACTTCGGGAAATGAGCCGTGTAATTTGTGAGAACCTCCCTGGGTTCCACCTTGAACACTAAGATTAACTTGAGGCAAAGAATGACCAGACGTCATTTGTATAATAACAAATTATATTTATTCAATAGATTCAATTAGAAACCTTCTAATTACAAACATTAAACAATATGTCTACGTCAAAGGGTTTTACCTTTACTATTAAATTAAATTACAAAATATGAAATTAATCAAGTTCTAAGCTCAATATCGAATGGGTTTACCGGAATAGGAAGTCCGAGAGACAACGCAATTAGAATTACTATTCTTCATTAACCTTACACTAACTTTACTATATATTAACTCTTGTGGTCAAATGAACTATGGATAAAATATCACCTGGCTCTAATGTCGTTCTCTCAAGGTAGATCAATCCTTCTAATGCTACTTCGCTGAATAATGACAGCAATATTCTAATCACGCAATCTACTTGAATCCTCTTAACTTCGTCACTACTTCTCTTGGCTCAATCGCCTTCTCTCTGCTAACTTACAATGCTCTCCTTAAATACCTTAATTCATTTGTATATCCCATTTTCTTTTTTTAGAGCTGGTTGGAAATATACACGAATTTACAATCCCCAAAGACGCCTAAGAGTATTAGTGGAAAAGTGCCGTATAGATTCGTCACCAGTTCTTAGCTACCCAGCAATAAGATCCAGTTTTAGTTAAAAACCTTGGCACAAATATTTCAGATAAATTCATTTTTTCCTTGAATCTTGACATTCAAATTGTTCATATGACAAAGAAAATCTGCGAAAAGTGGAAAGTTTGAAAAACATGCTGTGTATTTTCCTAAATTTCTCACTCCGCAGAACATAGTTTCTCGTTGGAAAATGATCCAATGTTGTCTTTAAGCTGCTAAACTTGCTCGAAAATAATCCTGCATCAAGCCACTTTTCATTCGGGTAATATAAAGCTCCAAAGTTTTCAGTGTGTAAGGATTGAAGAACATTTCGAAAGAAAACTCAAGAAATTGAATAGTATTAACAAGCCTCATGATTACATCAAGCACAGGTTTCATATTCGTTGCAGGTATACACAGGATATCTTGATGTATAATGAAATTAATGAAATGTAGAGAGATAACATTGTTCTTCGAATAATTTTGATAAAAAAAGTCCAAAATATCCAGATTTGTCCTATCATATTTAGTTCTTTATCAATCGCAATGTTGCATATATTTATTATAGGTACTTCAAAGTTGGATTCATCTAGAAATTTACGAAAAACATCACATCCCGTTGTAGTTTCTTTTAATGACCCCATACGTGCCAGTTCCTCTGTAATTTCAAAGTCTTCCTCAACACCTCTTGTAAATAATACTAGTTGGTCGGTGTCATTTGTAAAGTGATTTCATTCATAGTGACGGAGCAGAATTTAAACTGGCTAATCTTTGACTCTAGTTGTGATGTTAAATTTTATTGATAGCTTCATTCTAGAAGTCACCAATTTTTTAAATACGCTTACAATCTTGAAATCATCTTTCTTTTATCTGGACTTAAAACATTACATACTTTGAGTATGCATTGTTTAACGAACCCTTTGTCACTGAGAACTTTATTACATTTAAAAACATTTTATGTGCTAAAACACATCTTGCAAATGTAGTTGATTTTTATAACCGCTTTTATATAACTGTTGTTTTAACTAATTAGACTTTTTAAATAATTGTGTGATAATCCTAAAACTAATTATTGTCAATAAATATATCTTTAATGCGTGCGCGCGAAATGTATTTAAGTTTATGATCATTGCGATTATAAAGAGTATTTGGATGAAATGTAAAATAATTAATTTACCTTATCTATTGAATTTTCATGACAACTCTGTAATATTAAGACAGATAGAGACTGAAAACTATTTCATAAAGAATAAGTATATTTTTCTGTCCATTTGTTTTGGGCATTACGAGAAATTAGGGCATTTTTATGTTACCATTGCGACATTTTAACAGACGATAATCTTGATTTCAAACTTTTGATTATTTTATAATTACAGAATATTGATATACGAGACTATATGAATGAAATTTTTTTAAGAAAACATATACTTAACTCTTAAAGGAAGTTTAGCAAAAACTTGATTTCGCCGACTCCACGCCTCTTCACCTTTTTTTTTTAAATCTCTGAAACTTTACCAATTGGTATTCGTAATGAAAAAAAGAAATCCATAGGCGAATTATTCCAAAGATATTTTCTTAGAATTCGATAATATGTGCAGCTGTGTGATACATATGCCTCCAAGGTCATCAAGTGCAACAGGTTGAACGAACTCTAAATCTTTCAGAAAAAAAAATAATATATACTTTATTCTTGATTAGTATGTCGTTATTCATGTTTGATTCGTCAAAAAAGTAAATTACCATCCAGGTACTATTTGATTTAGATTAATTGTAAGATTGATCGTTTAAATTAACATTGCTCTCCTGCTACACGTGTAGCATTGGCAAAGGGCCTTGTAATTTTGAACCACTGTCAATCGACATTGATGACTCCTGATAGAGTATATCACTCTCCAAAGTTCCACGCATCGTTACGCTGTATAAACACTTTAGCACTGAAAATAATTAATATATATTTAAACAAAATTTATCTGTACTGAAAATAATTAATATATATTTAAACAAAATCTATCTGTACTGAAAATAATTAATATATATTTAAACAAAATCTCTATCTGAATACGATATTGATCTTACGAGGAATTTGGAAAAAATATTGGATAACTAATTCTTTGATCACACTATTATCTGAGGTTTATTAAACAAGAGGAATTTCGAAGTTAATTTTCAAAATAGTAATATTTTTCAAAATAAGGATCATTCGTATGTACACTGCTATTTGTAAAAAAGGCAACACCATGAAGGAATCATCAGAACTAAATGAACTTTGCAGTAAATATCAATTATAGGATGTTACGTAAAATAGTAAAGTTTCAAAGTCACCGCACATGCGTGGCGTGCGCAGCGCCCTCATAACTGATGGGTATAAGATAGAGTTATAAATAGAGGCCTGTAACGGGACGATGAAAATACACTCATGGACAAAAAAATTAGCGCACTAAGAAATAATTGCGCAATCGTAACGAAACTTGGCATGAAGGAACATGTCGGGCAGATATGCAAATGCTTAGAAATGCAGCGTGATTGGGCATTACGTATATCCGGTAGAGGGCGTTTAACGTCGTTCTCCATGGAGTATAAAACAGGTAACCAAAGCTTGTTTGAGTGTGCTGAATCGTTTACAGAGGAAGAGCTAAGATAGGCATGTCATTATGTCGTTTTAGAAGACAATATGAGCAGATGTTACAGTTTGAGAGGGGAAGAATTATCGGCATGATGGAAGCTGGGTGGTCAGCTAGGCAAGTAGCTCGGCAATTATGCCGCTCTGATTGTGTTGTGAGGAGGTGTTGGGTACAGTGGATCCGAGAGATGTCATTTACTCGAAGACCAGGCTTAGGACACCCTGGACTGACCATTCGTCGAGAAGACCTTTACATCGAAAGAAATGCACGCGTACAGCCAACTGCTTCATCAGCCGCCATCCAGACACAGCTAGCACCTTCATTAGGCACCCCTGTGTCTTCTCGAACCATACGAAGGTGCTTGGTTGAAGGAAATTTGGGACCGCGGCGTCCATTACGTGTGCTGCCCTTGACTCCCACCCATCGACGCTTCCGTTTGGAGTGGTGCCATGCACGAGAAAACTGGACTGCAGCGGAATGGAACCAGGTCGTCTTTAGGGACGAATCCAGATTCAATCTCAGCAGTGATGACAATCGTGTTCGTGTGTGGAGACCCCGTGGTGAACGCCTCAATCCTGCCTTTGCTTTACAGCGACACACCGCTCCCACAGCTGGTGTGATGGTATTGGATGCCATTGCCTACAATACACGGTCACCCCTAGTATTGACACGTGGGACCAGGACATCCTGCAACCACATGTGTTGCCATTCATGCAATGGCTCCCAGGAGCCATTTTTCAGCAAGACAATGCTCGGCCTCACATGGCAAAGGTGTCACAAGACTGTCTCCACACCGTTACTTCCCTTCCTTGAGCTGCCCGATCCTCAGATTTGTCTCCAATCAAGCACATCTGGGATCATTTGGAATGGCGAGTTAGACATCTTATGAATTTGAACGAACTAGAGGCAAGGTTTCAGCAAATATGGTACGAAGTGCCTCAAGACGTCATACAGAACTTGCATGCTTCAATGCCCGATCATATCGCATCGTGTATTCGCATTAGAGGGGGTTCAACAGGGTATTAAATCCTCCGTACTTTTGCCTTTTCCCCTGAAATAAATGTGATCCTTCTTTCTTATTTTCTAATCATTTACTTATATCAAAGTAGTATTTACGTATGTAAAATTTCGTTTCATTTTGACGACTCCTTGGTGCGCTAATTTTTTTGTCCATTAATGTAGTT
The DNA here is from genome assembly GCA_019973935.1 of Trichonephila clavipes. Lineage (NCBI taxonomy): Eukaryota > Metazoa > Arthropoda > Arachnida > Araneae > Nephilidae > Trichonephila > Trichonephila clavipes. The sequence continues at coordinate 132,196 of BMAU01003405.1, read as the reverse complement.
AATGATTATTTGTTAGTGGCAAAAGTTTTGTGAGACCAGGTATGCCTCCACGACGAAATAAGGAGAAATTCCAGAACTTGTTTGAACGGGGCAGGATTATCGGTCTTCTCGAAAGAAGATTTTCCTATCGCGCAATAGAAGTTAGCGTGCAGTGGAACAGTTCCGCAGTTATGCGAGTTTAGAAGCGGTGGACCGACGAGCACCGAGCAACTCGAAAAACTTTCAGTGGACGACGGAAGGTAACGTCAGCACGTGACTGTTGACACCTGCTCCGAATGACCGTACAGCTTCCTCGAGGCAGTTGGCAGCACGTTGGTTTACTGCTACAGGTGTAATAATGTCGGCTTCGTCAATTCGTCGACGTCTGCTGTACCGTGGATTGCGTGTAAGAATGCTTTTATACAGGATCTTCCTCACGGCAAACCATCAACGGCTGCGTCTGCAATGGGCTCATGAGCACAGAGCCTGGTAAGCTGATTGGCACCATGTTGTATTTTCAGATGAATCAAGCATCAATTTGTGGGACCGTGATAGCCACATTCGTGTTAATCGCTATGCAGGTGAACGCGGCATTCCAGAGTGCGTTATCGAACGACATTGTTGTCTAACAGCCGGAGTTATGATTTGGGGTGTGATTTCGTATCATGGACGATCCAATTTGCTACGAATTGAAGGTAATCTCAGTAGCATCAGGTATGTCCGTGAAGTGCTACAGCCTGAAGAAGTTCCTTTCCTTTAAGGCATCCCTGGAGCTATCTTTCAGCAGGATTATGCCCGCCCACATGTTTCAGAGACTGTTCGAGACTTCTGTTCAGCCCAACACATGCACCTTCTTCCTTGGCCTGCTTATTCACCTGATAGGTCGCCTATTGAGCACGTGTAGGATTTGGTTGGTCGGCGTTTCGTTCGTAATCCACGTCCTACAGCTTCAAAAAGACGAACTTTTACTGTGCATACAAGCAATATGGAATTCTCTTCCACAAGCAGAAATTCAAAATCTGTTTGACTCCATGCCACGTCGTATAGAAGTACTTTTTGCAGCGCAGGGTGGCTACTTCAAATACTAATTTCGAACACTTAATATTGGTATTTTGCTTTGAAAATTTCGTCATTTGTTTGTACTAATACAAGTCGTTTGTGCATTAAATTTCATTTAATTATGATGATTCCTTCATGGTGTTGCATTTTTTTTTACAAACAGCAGTTTATATAGATATAAAACTTCTGAAAGGTTGCAACATCTTCTATTCGGGCTTCTACAAATCCTCTTGTGATTTTAGTTGAAAACCGCTTTCCATAAAGTGGACTTGCTTTTATGTAAATGCAAGCTTCTATTTAAGTACTAGTCGTGGAGTAGGCGAGGTGAAGGTTGAAAATTGATTCTAAGAGGAAAGCATTGTGTGCGTGACCAGTGGTCGCACTTAGTATTATTAATTCCAGAAGGAAGGATTAAGAGAAGGGGGAAGTCGTCCACCTTACAGCTGACGATTAAGCTAGTTTTGCAGCAATAGTGTTCAGGAGAACAAATAAGTAATTACATTTATATACAATAGGATTAATAAGTTTAATTGCTCCCCATGTTTAGTTATCAGTGTGCATTCTCATAAATCCTCATAAAATTCTCATAAGTGTTAAAGGCTAAATAAAAGTGATTAACTTGAAAAATGTGTTTCTTATTCGAACTCCCGAAGGATCGCGTCAAAGTATTCGTATTAGAATGTGTTTAAATGACCTTATTAGAATGAATGTGTGACCTTATTAGATTACAAGTAACTATCGGAATGTACCAATATTACGTTGCAAATAAATAAACGACGCTTCCCAGCAGAGTTGCCAGAAACTTATGCAGCAAAGTGGCACGAAGAGGGAAAAAAAGAAGCAAAAAGTAGCGAACCGATTTTCATTTGCAATTCATAAATATATATTTTTTAATTTTGTTAAACTGTTTTAAAAAAATATGTTAAAATGCTTTGATTATTTAATTCATTTAAAATACATTCAAATTTTTCCTACTAAGTATCGTGATCTGCTGTGCCTTTTTTTTATAAATTTCCGAATTATATTGAAGCATTTGTGTGGCGATAGAATTAAATCAACGCAGCAAGTCCCTCATTCTTCTAAAGTCATTTTGATTCTGAGAATTGACTCAAATAGTTCGAGGCGCATTCGATTCCTTAATTTTGTCTTTTTCGACGTCACTCTCGAAAATACCGTTTCTACGAAGGCATTACTTATGGGTTGGTTGTAAAGTTTTAAAGCAAATATAGCTAAATCTCTTAAAAATGGATTTCCAACTGCGTCTTTAAAATTAAAAATGTGACATCACAAAAAAATTCTCCATCATGAAAAAGCTCAGATTCAGATCGAAAAACATCTTTCAGCTGTTTGTTAAAAATTTCTCTCCATTGATTGCCAATTCTAATTATTCATCGATATGGGCTTTCGAAGCCGAAAGCCCCCTTGTGTACCCTTGTTGAATGCACGAAACAAGGCTTTACGCCTCGCCTGAGCCCGTCAACACCGACATTGAACTGTTGATTGCTGGAAACACGTTGCCTGGTCTGACGAGTCTCGTTTCCAATTGATTCGAGCTGACAGATGTGTACGGGTATGGAGACAACCTCATGAATCCATGGAGACTACATGTCAACAGAGGACTGTTCAAGCTGGTGGAGCCTCTGTGCTGGTATGGGGCGTTTGCAGTTGGCATGCTATGGGACCCCTGATACGTCTAGATAGGATTCTGACAGGTGAAAGGTACGTAAGAATCCTGTCTGATCTGGTACACCCATTCATGTCCATTGTGTATTCCGACAGACTTGGGGAATTTCAACAGGACAATGCGATACCCCACACGTCCAGAATTGCTACAGAGTGGCTCCAGGAGCACTCTTTTGAATTTAGACATTTCCACTGGCCACCAATATCCCCAGACATGAACATTATTGAATATATCTCGGATACCTTGCAACGTGTTGTTTAGAAGAAATCTCCACCCCCTCTTACTCTTACTGATTTATGGACAGCCCTGTAGAATTAATGGTGACAATCAACTCCAGCACTACTTCAGATATGAATCGAATCCATGCCACGTCGTGTTGTGGCACTTCTGCGTGCTCGTGGGGGCCCTACACTATATTATGCAGGTGCATCAGTTTTTTTGGCTCTTCAGTGTATCTATTAAGCCTAGTTCTAATCAATGAGTAAAAATGAAACTTGCATACACACTTAATATCGATAAAATAATTTTTAATCTTTTTATTTTCATTTAATGAAAAGAATAAAAATCTAAATTCGTTTAATTTCAATTACTGAAACAAGTTTGACTTATTTACATAATACTATATAAATGATTTCTGATAATTTATTTCAAAATTCAAAATAAATTCGAATATTACTTTCATAATTCTTTAGTATTAGATCAAAAAATTAAGTTTCTTTTAAAATCTCACAAAAAATATTTATTTTTTTTTCTTTTAAAAAATATAAATAAATTGAAACAGATTTACATTCCTTATTAAATTTAATAAATTGATTTTATTTATTTAGTGTGATTTGATATGAATTTAAGAATAATTTTACAATTACTTAGACATTTATATACTAAGTACTAGCTTTCAAACTGTTTTTACTGAAGTATGTCTTTCACATTTCATTTTATTTTAATTTTAATACGTAAGTTTTCGAAACGTAAAAACAGTTTTAGTCGCTTTCACAGAAGATGGCGAGAGAGAGCCAATCTATTTCAGGAATGCCATAAACGAGATCATCAGTTTTACATGTTGAATTTATTGCATAATGGACCGTTACTTAACTAGCATTTCATCAATGAATCACATTAAGCATTTGAAATTAATTCAAGATGTGTGTTCAAAAATTACAGATGTTTTTAATTAGGAAAGCTGCAATTGATTTTGAAGTCGAAAAAGCTTAATTGCGGGAAATTTATGAATTTGAGAATCCAACCTAAGTCCGTTGCGTGGGTTATTTCACATTGCATCTTGCGGTAGCTCGAAGTTCTCACTTCGCACAGTTATGCGGAAGTTTCGGCAAAGAGGTATGAGCTCGGACATTTTCTTTGTGACTTAAACATGATTCATTATTATAGAATAAACATGATTCAGGTTCTTCTGAAATAATCCATTGTACAGATTCAAAGCAAAGTTAGTAAAGGGTGTTTTTTTAGAGGTATAGAACTTTAAATTGCAATAAAACAACGATGTATTATTCGATTGACATGATTTTTTTTTATTCGAAAGATAATCTTGTGACATTACATTTTAAATATGATTTCTGGCATATGACTGCCACGGCTGGCTCGGATGTAGTCCAATCTGGACGTTCAATTTTCGATGACTTTTTCCAACATTTGTGGTCATATATCGGCAATAACACGACGAATGTTGTCTTCCAAATGGTCAAGCGTTTGTGGCTTATCCGTATAGACCAATGACTTTACATAGCCCCACAGAAAATAGTCTAGCGGTGTTAAATCACAAGATCTTGGAGGTCAATTCACAGGTCCAACACGTGAAATTAGGCGGTCACCAAACGTGTCTCTCAATAAATCGATTGTGGCACGAGCTGTGTGACATGTTGCGCCGTCTTGTTGGAACCACAACTCCTGGACATCATGATTGTTCAATTCAGGAATGAAAAAGTTAGTAAACATGGCTCTATACCGATCACCATTGACTGTAACGTTGTGGCCTTCATCGTTTTTGAAGAAGGATTCCACCAGCCCATAAAGCGCACCAAACAGTCAGTTTTTCTGGATGTAACGGTGTTTCGACATACACTTGTGGATTAGCTTCACTCCAAATGCGGCAGTTTTGTTTGTTGACGTAGTCATTCAACCAGAAGTGCGCTTCATCGCTAAACAAAATTCGCTTATGAAAATCGGGAACAACGGCAATCTCGTTTTGGGCCCATTCGACGAATCTACGCCTTGCTTGATGATCGTTTTGATGAATTGCGAAACCAAACTGAGAATAAATCACTTGACAGCTGTTAAATCGGTCGCCATCTTGGAAAGTAATGCCAACTTAAACTTCTATACCCGGAAAAAAACACTCTTTATAACCAGATCAAACTTTCTAAAATTAGATTTTCTTTAAAGCATTTATAATCTTATTGCTGATTATTTGAGAAGTTAAAAGATACAACCATTCTAAGGTTGCATGTTGTGTGTATATCCAAATATCCGTGTCATTTAAATTGAGCTCTTCGTTGTTTTAAAAAGTCGCTTTGTTTCTCTGACCCAGCGTGAAATTTCATTCTAAAGTCTCCTGTTTGATGACTCAAGGCAAAAATATAGGTTATTATATGTTGTTTTTTCTTTGTTTTGGTAGTAATATCTTGTTTACATTATACTTCCGTGGAAAAGTATATGTATGCCCTTCTATAATTGTGTACTTACGTTATTGGTGAATATCGTTCATATTGCATTAATACATTTTACGGTTACATCTGTCGAAGAGTGATTTGTCTTCAATTGTTGCACTTTTCTTTAGCTTCATAATGCACTATAACTTCCCAAATTGCTTATGTGAACCCTTGTAAAAAAAATCACTCATTTCTTCTTTATAAAATTGATATTAAGCTGCCTTTTGGATTTAATATCAATATGTAGACAGAAGTATTTGTAATATGTAGAATTTAATTTTAAGAATTATAATTCTTTAATAGTTCAGTTACATAATTTGTACATTTTAAAACTAGTAAAATTCGGAGCTACAAAAATCAGTATACACTTGAAAAGTATGTAATCTATTTGCTATTGTGTTTATGCAGCTATCTGTGATGAGATTTTTTATTTTCGATTTCTACCTGTTATTTTACTTAGATGGTAAAGTTTAGTACATCTAGAATGAATTCCAGAATAAAAACACACACAAGACTCAAATTTTATATTTAATTATCTTAAAAACACTTCTCTTAGCGTGGAATTTTCTATGGAATTTCAAATTATTACGTTTAAAAGAAGGCAATTGTTTTTAAATATACCATTAATGAGCCGAGAAGAGTACAAATGATTCATTTGGCAGCATAAATTAAATTATTTGAGAAATATAAAGTACATTTTCCAAAACCTTTCCATCTATTAAGCATGAAAGTAATTATATGCTTTATAAGAAAGATCTACATGCCAGCTTGGTGGCGTAGTTGATTTGTCGGCGGCTTTGGTTGGGCTTAATGTTGTAGGTTCGACCCCGGCCCAAGTCGGTGGGTTTTCATGATGCAGAAAATCGACCAAGCGTCCCCGTTGCGTACGATTACGCGGTATGTTCAATATTCCTAGAGCACACGTTTGCCTTGGGTGCTCTCGGCAAAATCAAATTCCTTTTTCTATTTCGCATTATCGGAGCTCAGGTGCTTAACTCTAGGGAGTAAACTGGGCGTCAAGACTACATTGCGGCGATTGGTATTCTACCTATATGGTGCCGCACTTAAAATGATACCTCCTCCCGGGGAATGTACTAGGTCTGCAATACCAATCCGCAGCCTCATTGGGGAAAAAAATAAATGTATTCTAAATTTTTATATGTTTAGTTTTGTGAATTAGATCAAGGACAAGGTGAAGTATTAGTGACTGTTGAGTTAGCTTAAAACAAATTGCAGAAAAAGGTGTTTGAACTTATTTTTTTTGTTCCGCTTCATGGTAGTTGTTTGAAACATAATAATAAGGTTAATCTTCGGTTACTTACGCAGTAGTTCAATAAAGTAACAAAATGTGTTTCGATTATGCAATTCGATTATTATTAAAATATTAGTAAGTTGAAATTATGAATATTGTACGTTAGTTTTAATTAAAAGATAGTTTTCTTTACTACATACATATATTGGAGAAACATGACTCACTAACTCATCATGAAATATCGGGAAGATTTTATCTATTAGACTATCTATTAAAATATCTATTAGACAGACAGACATGAACTTTGGCAGCCATGTTCCTTTTGTTACGTAGAAATCCTCTAAGAGATTTTAAAGGAATTCGACTCCAAAGAAGGAGTTTCGGAGAGGGGGGTATAGAGACGTTATGGATGAAAAAGTCCCATTTTTCAATTATTAGACTTACGGACTTGAAAGTTGACAGGCACGTTTCTTTTGTTCGGCAGAGATCCCCTAAGGACGGGTTTTGCTGAGATGTTACAGACACAAAAAAGTTATTTAAACTATGCTTTCTTGAAATGTAGCAAGCATGGTTCTTTTTTTAGTAGAGCAGCCAAAAATGAGTTTTGTGGAAATCGACTCTGAGGGGAGGGTAATGGGGCGTAAAAGTTAAATATACTCTATTTTAGCAAATTAAGTTCTGTCCTTATTAAATCAAGAGGAGAGGGCTATAAGAGTGTTTTTTTAATTAAGTTGAAAGCTTAATATTAGGACTTATAGGTACCACAATAACTGAACAATATATAGTCGTACAATATCGTGAAAAATCCAGCGAAGTAGGTGGATAACGGCTGAGTGTCTATAAAGAGCTTTGTGTGTGTGTGTTTATCAAAATATATTCATTTATTTTTTTAATTGAAATGTTATCAGTTATGTAAAGAAATCTCACACTTGAAATATGTAATTTTATATTGCCTTCTTTATTTTATTTATTACTACCATGATTGCAGTGGCGCACACAGGAATTTTTCAAGGGGAGTGAATCTAGGGTCGAGAAAGTCTACCATTTTCGTATCATGCTCCAATATGCTACCCAACATATTCTTTTGATTTTGTCGACTTTCGGGAACAAAAAACAATAAAAAAATTAATCAAGTATTAATGAATTAAATCATTGGCATTAATAATTAGCATTAATTAATAAAATTAATTATTAACAACAAACACTTAATTTAATTTTCCGTACTATATACATAGAATTATAATCAATCGAGGGAAAAAAATCAAGGGCAATGGTGGGGGGTCCGGACCCGGAACTCCTTCCCCCTCTTGTGTGCGCCACTGCACGGTTGCAAAAAATTAGATTTTCTATTTTGGAGTTGCCGAAAAACGCTTACAGAATGAACCTTAACTTTTGCTAAATTCAATTAAAAATTTAGTGTGGTAATTTTTTTTCTTGAAAAAGTTAGATGAAGAATTAGATAATACCAAAAATAAAAAAATGTTTTTAAAAAAGAACATTTTTTGAAAATAAAGAAGACACACACAAAAAGTTTTATCCGACTCTTTGTGTAAAATTATGCTGATTATATTTTTGTTACATTTTGATATTCGGTCATGTGGAGAGAGAGTCGGATATTTTCTAGTCGCTTAATCTGGAAAAGGAAGAAAGGCAATTTAAATCCTAATAACTTGATTTGTCTTCATAATCGTTAAATTTGACGAGAATTAAATTCCTTACGTTAGCGTGATAGGGAAATTAAAAGAGTGTTTGTCAACTCAGATATCACTTGACCATGGTCCAAAATTACGATGTCCGGCACCAATAATCCTCGCTTTTCTTCGAAGTGCGACGAAACAATCAATCCGTGTGCTCAATATGACGAGAAAGATATTGTAGACCCGATAGTTCTTAATTTCTTGCTCTCTACGTTTCCTTTTTCAAGTACCTTCACTCACATATACACAAAGTTTTATAAACACGATTTATAAAATAAAACATTTAATAAGAAAATTAACTGCTTAAGCAATGGAAAAATAGAACAATATTCAAGCAGAAACATGAAAATTAACTAATTCAATACAGAAGTTCTAAATATGATATAATTTAAGGAACACGATAGCCTTCTAAATAAGGAAGTAGCATCTTCAGCGTTCTAGATTTTTTTTTGACGAAAATAGGTCTTTATTAAATCATAGCAGTAAAAAGGTTCTGATGAATGTGAAGGTCACTGAAAATAAATTGATACCAATACAAAAGCTTACAAATTCCTGGAATAGAATAGGGAAGGGGAAGGTTTTTTTAACATATACTTTTTCTTATGAGTGTGACACGATGGGAAAACTAAAAAAAATTCCTAATTTCAGAGACAGCGAAGCGATACGTCTAAAATATATATCAGTGTATTGTATTGAAAAATACTGGTTAAGATATATCGAGAGAGATAACTAATTCTATATAGTCTATGTAGTTATAGATCCTGTAATCTTCAACTTCCCGAATTCACAAATTACAATAATATGTAATACATTTAAAAATGATTTCTAGAAAATATAGCTTTTTTGTTAAAGTATTGCATTAATTTCTATTTCCCAAATAAGTTATGTTTTTAAAATTATGAAAAGAAAATTCTTTATTAAGGAACTAGAATTTATACTCCTTTTCCAGACATCACCTCCTTGTGTGCATAAAGTATAATCCCCCACCAGAGCTTCATTTTTTTTAAAAAAAATAAGTTTCTGTTTTTTATAAATACAGTAATATATTTAGTTTATATAACTATATTCTAATATTTTACTACAAAGAATGCAAGGAAATTTTTTTAAATAACCACCGGATAGAAATACATTTTGTTTTAAAAAAATCAGGATCTTATTTTTAAAATCCATCTCCTTTCATAAGGTACAATTTCATTCTAAGCACTTGAATATCCCCTTATTTATCGATATATTAATTACAATCTTTGATTTTTATTTACTTAGCATTTATAAGTAACTCGAAGATTTCTGACGAAGTAATTTTATACCTCGGTCATATGATGAATACGATATCGGAGTTGGCACCCTACTCTTATCATGTCAACGTGAGGATTTTATGCCTCAACAGATTTAATGTGCATTAGGCTCTCTACACGAGTACTGTTATCCTCCACTAGACAACGCCGGTCACGAGTTCTCGACAACGACCGCTCAGCTATTGTGGCCATATTAATTGCAAGTGTTTCTCCATGTATTCGCGTCAGACTGACCACCTGACCGGAACATCTGCTCATGCACCTCAGTGCCCAAGGTCACGAAAATTGAGTTGGGTCCAGAAGGCCTTGTCCCTCATGGGCTGTTGCGTCACTGAATTTAGTTTAATTTCTCTATATAAGTATTAAGTCCTGATACAAAGCAGAAGAAACGAACGCAAAATCAAATATTTGATTGATGCATATGAAACAAACCCATTTCAGCAATTTCTACAGCAATTTTTATAGATCCTTAAATATTTATGTAGGCCTATATACAGTGGCGTAACGGAGAACATTTGGACCTCCCTGCAAAGTCAGGTTTTGGGCCACCAAGTTGGATTTTACAATGGGTAGGCACTTGGCGGTAGTCAGGCTTTGGGCTCCCTAGAACGGTGCCCCCCTCCAATGCGGAGGTTGTGGGGGTGCACGCCCCTTCCGATGTATATCCTTTAAATATTACTTAACTCAATAATTTTTTTTTAAATGTTACTTTATTTCAATCAAACGGCTTCTTGTTAGGAGAAGGATTTTTACTGGTTGACTTTTTTAAGAAAGTTTAATTATTGCTGGGAGATCCGGACCTCATATACCACTGTGTTGAGTTTGTCACTTATTGTTTAAATAATACAATTATCTAACAGAAGAAGTAAATACAATTAAAAAAATGTAAATATACCACCTATCCGGTACAATGGTTAGTGACGCTGACTGCTGTGCCATCGGACTTGGGTTCAAATCACGGAGAAGGCATGTATGTTTGTAAATGCATACTGCCTTTGCGGCACTAAATAGCCGTCGAGCCTCAAGTCTTTTCATGAGGCTGGTGGAAGGGGAAAAGAAGTGGGAGGCCTCTGACCTTCCCTTAGGGTATTCTCCCTCAAAATTGGGGTGTAACCCAGCAAAATCGTACTGTCTCATTTATAATGCTCAAAGCTACGACTAGTCTCCCATCCGGTATATTGGTTAGCGACACTGACTGCTGTGCCATAGGGCCTGGGTTCGAGTCCCGGAGAAGGCATGGATATTTGTAAATGTATAGTGCCCTTGGCATTGGGGTACTCTAAACAACCATCGAGTAGCAAGTCCTTTCGTGAGTTTGGTGGAAGGGGAAGAGAGGTAGGAGGCCCCTGAACCGCCCCCAGGGTATTCTCCCTTAAACTTGGGGAGGAACCGAGCTAAATCGTACTGTCACCTGTATAATGTTCAAGGCTACTGCCAACGACAGGCGTATATCTAGCCCCTTTCCATGATTAATTTCGTGGGCCTGGATCTGACACAGTCGAGATTTGGTGGCACAAGAGACAACAACAAGCTACAAGCAATCTATCACCTTGCAACGATGAATTTCAATAGGGTCTTGAACTGATATTACCATCAATCAGGTGGCATAAGTAACAATAAAAACAAAGATGTAAATATTTCTAAGATTATAAAACTTTGAAAGTTTTTATATCTAAATATTTCAAAACAAGGACACATGATAACTAAAATGCCACCTTCTCTCGACACTTGATTCATAACATTAATCAGATGTCCGTTTGACCTTCGTATTATCTATAAATAAGGGAGAAAAAAGAAAGGTAAATAGAAGAAACATGCCACATACGGATGGAATGTTTATTGATAAGGAATTTGGTAGGTGAAAAACTTAAAAACAAATATCCCAAACGTTAGGATGAGGGTTTAAGGACCAGTTACGCGTTTAGGACAAATTTTCTGAGAACCGAGAGTCTCGAAAATGAACATCCAAATTTTTTTCATATTTATTGTCAGTTTTACATAAGCAAATTCTCACACTATTCATTTTGTTATCTACAATGCTGTTAAAAAAGGGGCGCAAATAGAAAAAAAAAACTCCAATTTTTATTTTATTTTATTTCTTTCTTTATTTTTATTAATTTTTTAGGAGAGAAAAATGGTAGTGACAATCTTAGAAATCTTATTCTCAAGCTTTAAAAGATAGGGCCACCTTTAAGAATGTTGTTGTTAACGCCACATGCCTGATGTAGTCAGATCGAGGCCCCGAAATTCATCATGGCAAAAGGCTATAGATTGTACGCCAGCCGTTATCCGTAACTTTGAGTACCATGCAGGTGACAGCACGATTTGACTCGCTTCTACTCAATTTTGAGTGAGAACACCCTGGGGATGGTCAGGGACCTTCCACCTTCCTCACTCGAGGGCTAGCGGCTTAACGGCTGTTTAGAGTAGCCCCTGCCGCGAAGGCACTGTACGTTTGCAGACATCCTTGCTTTCTCCGGGACTCGAAACCAAGCCCTGCGGCACAGCAGTCAACGTCACTAAACACTATACCCGATGAACAGCACCTCTAAGAGTAAAACTCACTAATATTACACATCAGAAATTACTAAGCACGATTTTTTTTGAAGCTTATAGAAATATATTTTATTACAATAAAAGTACTCAAGGCTTTTTTTTACATTCGATTGCTCACTCAAGAATAGACAATTTATGTGTGATGAAATATATCTCTAAATATAGCAATATATTCATAATTAAGTATTGTATAATTATTACATCGTGTTACGTCTATACGATAAATTCCAACATTTAGAATTGGGAGCCTCGTGCTGAATCGAAGATTCATGTTTTGATTCTAAGACCACAATGCAGAGTATTGGGGAAGGTGCACTTTAAATAAAAGTATAGGTTTCAAATTTTTCTCAATTGGAGTGACAAGGAAGTTGAGAAGAAAGCATTATTTCGGGCGTCATCGTCTTCGGGCGAAAGTTCTAAAATGCGAAGATCGTCGCTAAAAATTCTCGCGTACATCTCAATCAGCATTAGTTCCAGTTACTTTTTCGCTTAGTAGTTAATTTTTTTTTTGAAAGAATTTCTTCGACGTTGTTATTTTATACTTAAATATAATAATTACATTAGAAGTAACGTCTCTGTGTTTCTAAACCTTTTCTGTTAGTTGTTCTCTTATAATTAATTAATTAATTAATTTTTAAATTTTTTCTATTAGCTTTTTCCTTTTAACTCTTTTTGCTTTAAATCTGTTTTCCCCTTCCCCCTGCTTTGTTACGATCGTCATTTTTATCTATTTAATGTTTTTCAAACATTCATAATTGTTTTAAGCAATTTTAATTATTTTTTCAAAAATCATTTCGACCAAATTTTTATAGATTGTAGCCTTTATAGTTATTGTTTTCAAAGATAATTTCGACCACATGTTTTCAAATGAATGACTAATATGTTTTCATTTAAGGTATCCGACTACTTGCGACATCTTTTATTTTCAAATAGAGATATGGAGTGTTTTTTTTGTGGTTTTTAGATTTATTTAGTACATTTTAAGAAAAAAGGCTAAAATTAAGAAGAGAAAAATATATTATTACTACTAAAATGGGTAAAAATTGACCAAAAATTACACATAAACGGGTTTGCTCTGTACGAATAGTAAATGAACAAACTCTCAAATTTTCAATTCTGATGTGTTGCAATGTTATTCATTTTTGAAATGACCTTCTAGATGAGAGGTATTTTAATTTTTACAAAACCAGAGCACTTTATCTTAATTAGTATATGAAATTGCTTAAAAAAACAGTGATTATATCCACATAAAAAACTGTAAATTTTGTCACAAAACAGCCTTTGATAAATCTGAAGATTAACACTCTTCTGTTATACAGAACATACACAAAAAATTTCAGCAAATTATTTTCAAAACTTTTTGAGCAATCGCTGTCCCCGTTTGAGGTTTTCGAAAAAAACACACCTCGAGTCGAGTAAAACGCATTATGTAAAGTAAAGCATTTGCTTTTACTAAAACCCTTGTAATTTTTATTGTAGTGAACGGAAAATAATAAACTTGGTATTTTTATAAAGCTAATAAGATGGCATATAAAATAAAATCATAAAAAAATTTGTCAATTTTTTTTTAAAAAATCATGATTTTAGGGTATTCGGATATCTTAAATAAGAAATATTTTTAATTTGAAGCAGTAATTCACTTATATATATTGCCTCAGTATCAATGATTTATTAATTTCAGAAAGTGGCTCGTTGCGCAAATATTTACTTTTAAAAAATTGAACTAAAAAATTTTGATCTGAATTAAATTTACAGAACAATAAAATTTTATTTAAAGCAATACTTATAGAATATTTAGAAAAAATACTACATTATATTTTCTAGCAGATAATAGAATTATAATATGATTTTTTTTTATTTTTCTGGTTATGGTATTTTTCTGTAATAGCTAAACAGACAGTTAGGCATTTTTGGGAATAAAAGTAATACTGTTGTACATACAGATTTTCAGTTAACGGCTAATTTTAAATCGACACAGAGGGCAATGTCTTACAAATTCTGCAACGAAAAAATTCGAATAGGGAACTTTTCAGTCTAAGGAAAATTATATATGTGTAGAAATGTTCATGTAAGTCATGACTCAGTATTGTTTATTTTAAAAGCTCATCGATTAGGAGTGAGGAGCACTGAAAGACAGTTGTTTTCACCATTTATCTTCGTCATGCTTTACACTGGAATTCTCCTCATCGAGGTTGTCTAAAGTTAAACTTACATAAATATTAGTCACAAATTATAAAAAAAACTTCGTTTCTTTAAGATATATGTTTAAGCCCTTATATTTTTACGACTGTTTTTATAAAAAGATTAACTGATTTTAATTATTTTTTTCAGAGAATTAGAGGTTTAATATGTAACAATATATAACATGAAACTGTAAGTACAGTAATACCCCGAACTTACGCGATAGGTTGATGAGTGAGTGAGTGAGTGAATATCAACGTCGCACTGTTCAGCTACACGAGGGCTTTTGGCGACGGACCTCGTAATTTTGAACCATGGTCAAGTGACGAGGACGACACCTGAGCTGGCACCTCCTCTTCTAACTACCACACCACACCAACAGGAGGATGTTTGAGCTCTCGACAGATTTAACGTGCATCGCTCCCCTACACGGCGCGTCTTATTACGATTTTAAAAATATTGAATTATAATTTCTATCTATCGATTTCGAAATTGTTGATGAAATCTTCCTAATGGAATTAATTGAAATCTATTGTGATTCCTTGCTAAAGCAAAAATGTTTGAAAGAGTTGAAACTCTAGATTTTTGTACTTATTTATCTGAACATCGGTTTCTTAAGATGTTATCATTTGTTACGCGTATAATGAATGGCTACGTTCGGAAGCATTTATTTATGCGAGAAACTTTTTTCATTAATGAAAAATAGCAAAAATTCAGAAAGGTCAAGATTAAATGATTAACATTTATCATCATTTTTTTAAAAATTACATCAGCTCAATATGTCCACCCAAATTTTGATGATTTGTTTTGAAGAAAAAAAAACGATGTCAAATATGTTCTAAAGGTAATATGAAATTATATTCCGCATTATAACTTTTATTTTTGTTTTTTTATAAAACAATATAAAACATGTATAGTTTAAAAAATGAACCATTAAATGATTATGTGTATATAATATATAATGCATTGAGTTTTATCTCTCAATATAGAATATAATCATTCCAAAAGTCTTGCTTTATTACTTTTTTGAACATTTCAAACATGCGGCCCTCAACTTACTATAAAATAGTTCATGTGGCCCGTGATATCAAATGAGTTTGACATGCCTAATCTAAGGGCTGAAAACCGAGTTGCTGAACAAGTGATATTATTTGCCATAGAAACTCTTATATTCCCTTATTTCCAGCATAAAATCACGGTGCATATTAATAACAGGGACCATACCCTCTATTAACCTTTTTTTGTGTGTTTGTTCTATTCTGAAATAACTGTTTCATACCTTCTGACTCCAATGAGTGTTACACGCGATCGTATACATGTCTATTATAACTATCATTTTTTTATGGTATTATATCACGAAATCTCCAGAAGTATAAGACCAACAGAATTGAAACATGGTAGGCATATTTTTTTCAATGAGTAGAAATTCTCTACGAACGAGTTTTGTGGAAATCGATCCCCAAAGAGGTTTGAGGGGGTTATAATCAAAAATTCCCGTTTTTGATTAATTAGACCTACATACTTGAAATTTGGCAAACATGTTTCTTTTACTGAGTAAAGATCCACAAAGAATGGGTTTTTCTGAAAATCGACTGCCGATGGGACTAGGGAGGAGGCATAATAGGTAAAAATTCAAGATTGGGAAATATTAGACCTACAAACGGGAAATTTGGTGAGCATGTTTCATATGTTAAGTAGAAATCCGCTAGATTGGGTTTTGCATTAACCACTTCCAAAGGGGTTGCGAGGAGTTAAAGGGATGTTATTGATAAGAATTCTCATTTTTGAAATATTAGAACCTACGGACTTGAAATTTGGTAAGTATTCTCATTTTCTTGAGTGGAGGTAAGAAGGGTTTTGCAGAAATCTACTTCCAAAGAGAGTAACGGGGGAAGTTTCCGAACTTGAATTCGACAAACATATTTCTTTTAATGAGTACAAATCCATTAAGAGCAGGTTTTGTGGAAATCGACTCTATAGGACAGGGATGTCCAACACGCGGCCCGCCAGTACGTATAAAAGATGCGGCTCGCCGACTCTTTAAAAAAAAATTTGAAATATCAGGTTTTTAAAGTTATTTCATTTTGAAATTTATTTAAGCGGAAATTTATACATATATACAAATCTACAATGTATTTGCCGGTTACCTGTTCTTGTTTTAAAGTAAATCGTTTTGATAATAGAAACGTCCTATAGATTAAAATAGATTTATATTTTAATAAATAGTTACATTTTTTTTGATTTTACTATAATAAATTACTTTTTTAATAAATTCCGAATTGCATTATGCATATCCTTTACTATGGATGGTACATGATTCTTTATGTGTGCGACTTTCATTTCTCCTTCTCCTTTTCTGTTTGGAGTGCCCAACAAGCAAGAGGCAGTCAGAGAGAGTTGTTTTATAAAGTTTAAAAAAATATTCAGGATGGCTAAGATAAAGGTCAATGTATATACTTAATCGTTTGCGAATGACATCACAATCGTATCAATCACACCGTAATTTTCAAGAAAATGGCAACACACACACACTGTAATATTTTAAATATTATTTGATCATTGCATTATTATATTATATAAACATTATTATGTTATCTATGCCTGTATACATGAAAAATAATGAAAATAACAATAATTCATTCTGTTTTAAATTTTCACTACAATAAATAGTTTTTTGTTTCCAAATCTGATATAAAGATACATATTTTTATGTGCGGTCCGCGAGACTATAACGTTTTTCCGAAGTGGCCCATAAGGTCATTTGGGTAGGCCACTCCTGCTATAGGGGAATGTGCGGGGCGTTATAGACAAAAATTCCTGGTTTTGAATCATCAGTCGTACAGACCTGAAATTCGGTATGAATAATTTTTTTGTTTAGTAGAGTTCCGATAAGAACGAGTTCTACGGAAATTGACTTTCAAGAAGGTTTTTGAGCCCTTACTGATAAAAAAAAATCCTGCTTATGACCTCTATTCGACCTAGTTATTTAAAATTTCGAAGAAAAAGTTTTTTTCGTCAGGTCGAGATCTGCTAAAAAGTAGTTTTGCTGAAATTGGCTCCGAGGTACGATAAATATGTTAAAGATAAATATATTTCGGTTTTAGATATTCAAGTCCTATTCTTTCTTTTTAGGAGTCAGGGGCCTAGATAAAGTTTTTCAATACAGTCGAAAGCTTAAAGCTTGGACCTAAATATCAATAACTTAAGAAGAATATTTAACCGTAGAGCATCATGAAATACCCAGCAAAGAGGGTGAGCAGCGGCCATATTATGTATCAGATGTTTATTTTAAGAGAATAATTAATAACAATTCGAACCCTACATAATAATTTTTAGATACACGTTTCTGAATCAATGTTTGACTGAAACTCAAAAATTCTTTTTGTGTTTGCCATTTTGTGTAGGAAAAAAAATCGAGCTGCCAGAAAGAAAAAAATTAATTAGATAGGGAATGAGGAAGGTCTATATATATATATATATATATATATATATATATGCTACATAAAAGTGGTGAATTTTAAATATCTGATATTAAGCATTATTTTAATAATCAAAACTCTCTCTCTCTTTTAAATATTTTCAGGAAGTTCGTACTTTTTTATTTATTTACTTTTGTCAAAGTTATGTTATTTAAAAAATATTTCAAAAATTCCTGAATGTATCTCTTTCATATTTTGTATACATGTTATTTAAAGTGTGATAAATGTAGTGAACTAAGGATTTAGCTCTAACATAAATAGTTTGTTTTAGTAGTTTATTGTTACGAACATCATGCATTTTTTAAAAATTTTCTGTAAGAAAATGTGCAATGAGCCATAACTTTTTAGTAATCGTAAATATATTTTAGATTTTAGTACATTGCCTTTATGTAACTGCGTTAAATATGCTGTGTAAAAATAATTTAAATATATGGCTTTGAATTCTATATAGAGTGTTTTCAATTAAGGTATAATTTTTAAACTTTACCTAAAATACTTCATTTCAATAAATTTTTAAATGATTATATTACTTCCCTGTGTGTAATTTGTGTTTTTTATTAATTTCAGTAATAAGCCCCAACAAAATATCCTAATATTACTAATAACATGGCATTTTAGAAAACTTTTCTCCAAACCTTAAGCATAATTACAAAACTACTTTTATGATTTAATTGTATAAATCTTAGATTGTAATTTGGCTTATTTATTTAGAGCTTATACAAATCAGCAGTGAAGCAAAATTTTGAGCATGTCGCTCCAAAATTTTGCTTCACTGATGTTTCAAAGGCATATTATGTGTCCTCCGTAAAAAAGATTCAAATTTATTTTTCGTATATTTTTTTCTCAGATCTTTTCTTGCAGAAGGAAGAGTTTTTGTGTGTATGTGCGAAGTCGCCAAGTGATATGCAGCAAATAGTGGAAAACTGTTTTCTCTCATGTTCAGAAAACGATTACTGCATTTGGTGACATCTTTTTATTTGGCAACGCTAAAATTTTCTTGAGTATTAAGTATTATTTATATATTAATAAAAAAAACCGTTTATGTGTTTGCGTTGTTTGCGTCGATATAATGAACCATGATGATGACCTCGAATAGTTTTTCGAAAGTTGCTTCAGACTTTTTAGAAATCAATTTTTATGTAATTTTTCATAACACTGACAATAAAACGTCATATGACGCTATGCCTAATCTCGGAATGCAAAATTTTATATTTCATTTTTTTTGAGGATTGTTAGAAATTCTTATAATAATAATATTTATTTATTACTGTATTTATCCTTTTCTTTCTTTCGTTGAGACGTAATTACAATTTTTATTCGAATGAATAATTTTTAATAAATTATATTCTTTTGATTACTAAAACTTAGTTTTGTTAATTTGACAACAGGGTTTTTGCTTAGAATTCCAGTTTAACGCTGCGATATTTTGATGAAACAAAGTTTTTCTGAAATAAATTGCTTAAATGTATGTATCTAAACAGTTTATATACGAAGAATTGCTTTAATCTATAAATTTTAGGTATACTTATGTAATAGTATACTGTGATTTTTGATTTGTAAGTTTTAATATGCTGCGGCTTCTTCTGCCTAATATTTTTACAGTTTAATTAAAATTATTTAAAATATAATTTAGAGATTTGACCTCATAATTTTTTTATCCTTCCATCTGTATTGTTATACTTTTTCAACTCACCCGTGCGAAGAACGGGTATGCCATAGTTTTATATATGATATTTATTTCACTATAATTGACAGTTACTTCACTATAATAGATAGAACCAAAGAAACAAATCGTAACTGTTCATTATAATTTGATTTTTTGAGAGTAAAACAGAAAATATAAGAGGTCGCACATTAAAAAAAAAACACTTTTGACACGACTCAAATAGTATGGGAAATATAAGTCTGTAGAGGTTGCCTCTAAAATGTTCTCAAAAATATGACTTGGATAAAGTCAGAAGATTTTAAGGGAAGTTAGAAAATGAATTTATAATTTGTTTTACTTTTAGAAAATATGTGAAGCCTCAAAGATTGTTATTTTTCATAAAGTACCTTTAGAATATTCATCTTTCCAACAGATTATATCAGTAAAAATTTTATATATTTAAGCAGCAAAATCTGAATAAAAAACTTGACTGCAATTGATAACCAGTCTTCGTATGTTAATCTGCATAACTTAGCTTTGAGTAATCTCATTCTCGGCATTTCGTGTCACAGTTTATCCATAAAACACCAGTACTCTATAATTTGGTACTGATTGGTTTGGAATCTTTTTAGACGAATATCGAAAATAACATTTTCTTTAGATTAAATTGTCGCTGCTATATATCGGTAATTACGTAGCAATTTTCTGGATCAAACATTTTAATCAAAATTCTTTGAAAAATTGCCTATTAATTCTTTTACATGGATTTTTTCCTTTGTATTATAATATCTTTGCAAGCATATGTCTAAGCTAAAGCAAATCCATAATGCTTTTAGAGATATTCGAACTATTTTATGATATTAATATTCAGCTCATCTTTACTTCATTTTAGACCTATAACATAGTTATAGGCGAAATAAATGATTACGATACCTGAGTAGATACCAAATTCTGTTAATTTTAACATGGTTATGTGGAAACTTTGAAGCCCAGTTCCTTTAGAAAGAAGCAACATCGTCGGTTTACCTTTCATCACGCCATTTTATTACATATTTGTTCACTTAAGCACATAATGCTGTTGGTGACAGACTTTTATGAAAACTGTCAAAATCGAGAAAAAGAATGATCAAATGAAAAGAAAGATGTCTGAACTGTACATGTTCTCCCCCCCCCTCTCATGAGCAATTCAAGATACAGGAATATTAATTATATAACACTACAACCTTTGACAAATTCAAGATTCGAACCATAACTCGACTTTGAGCATCAGCGGCCACGAAATTTGCAATCTTAATCAACGTTTTACGACGACTCTCAAGATACTTTTAAACAGTTTTACTGCTAAGTGGAAACAAAATGTTAATTTGAGACAATATACATGCTATTTATTTGAAACAGCTATCATCTACCTACCTGGACCCATTGATGTTTAAGGCTGTTTTCGCCATGTATAGGACAATGTGGACTTACCACGGAGCACATTTTCGGACAGAAAAAATGTCTCAATTTTTGTAAAAATTTGTGACATTGTAACTCATACAATTGTTCATAATATAGTGATTTTAAAATTTCAAAATATTTCATAAATAATCAGTTTTTCCTTTTAACATGTAAAAGGAAAACTCATTTAGCATTACGGTATAGGAAAAAAATGAGAAA
The DNA here is from genome assembly GCA_019973935.1 of Trichonephila clavipes. NCBI lineage: Eukaryota > Metazoa > Arthropoda > Arachnida > Araneae > Nephilidae > Trichonephila > Trichonephila clavipes. The sequence goes on along the minus strand of BMAU01003405.1, from coordinate 111,047 downwards.
CACATTTTATAAAAGAAAAAATGCTTCAACTCGGATAAAAATGAATAGTATGATAAAATAAAGGATTCTCTCAACAGGTTAGTGAAGCCAGAATATAATATTAATGTTTGAGTACTTTTATATCTAAAAAAATATTCTAAATTTGGATCCTATTCTTTAACATTAGCCGAAGACAGCCTTAAAATGTAAAACGTGTAATGATTTATGTAAAGTCTTTTGGAATTCTATTAACAACCTGATAGTTATGCAATCCATAAAAAAAAATAAATTAATACAATTAACATATTTTGCACTAAAAAAACTCAAATTCAGATTTCGATTTTAAGCATTTAAAAACATTTCAAAATTAAATAACAGTGCAATTTCCACATAACAAACTATTTATAAAATCATATTTGAAAACTTACTTCAAGAATAAAAATTGAAATAATGTAGTAATTGCAAAGTATGTAATACCATCAACTTATAATTGCAACTAATTTATTTATAGATTCTATTGAGTTATTATAAGTACAAAACAGTAATATTTTTAAAAAATTATAGTTTAAAAAAAACTAAAGAACACGCTTTTATGTTTAACTGAACTAAAAAGTAAAAAAATAGTTCTTAATATAAGAATTTTTTTTTTACTTTTTATTAGTTCGATTAAACATAATAGCGTGTTTTTTAGTTTTCTTACACTATAATTTATCTTTCATTTTTTAGTTTGATCTATGCATGTTTAGTTTTTTATGCTGTCATTGATTGATGAATTAATCTTAAATGCATCATTTCTTAGAATCTGGAATGCCCATTGGCATCCTGTCAGTGCATCGATACGGACTGGTTTGCAAAATGTAGGATCAACAAACTGAAGGAAATCTGAAAGGGCTAAGTTTGGAATATTTAATGCGTGGAAGATGGTGTAAAGTCTCAACGAGGTTTTTCACTAAAAAGATCACTATTTGTATTAACCATGAGCATTTTCGCTTTAGGGTTGTAAATCTTTTAATCGCCAAATCTGGAAAGTAGGATTTGGAAATAGTCACCAAATCTGGAAATGGGAAATCGTTAATCCTGGTGATCCTGATCATGACAATGGAACAAAACTGTTAAATTATTGTATTGCCATCAGAGTGCTTCACAAGTGCGCAAAATTTCGAATTAATCTGACCTTTTAAAGTAGGTAAAATCGAGTTCAGAGATTCCGTTACGTACAGTTGAAGCTAATAAAAGCGTGTTAAAATGTGATTGCGTGCAGAGTAAAAAATCACAAAAATGTGGAATAAATGGAAACTTCGAATTCCCATATGATAAGTATATAGGTATAGTTGGCTTTGTTTTGATATATAGGAAGAATGTTCAACGGAAGAACTGATTTCAGATTGCATTGTTATCTGATTCACGTGGTGTTATAAGCTACAGCTACGTAGAATTTTTAAGATATATAGGAATGATAGCTGCTCAAAAAAAAAAAAAAAAAAAAAGAAGGCTAAGCGTTAGAAGTAACGTTATATTATCAGTTACATGCTTTTAGAAGACATTCCTTAAAAAATATTAAAATATGTGAAGATAATAAAGAATTTTGCTGGAGATCCGCCTCGGTCGAATGTTTTTATTGCGATCATTCGCAAGGGATCTTCACAGAAAGATGGCGCATTTCAAAATAATAAATTCTCATAGATTTTTAAAAAATTTTAAAATTATAAATGTTTATAAAGGGAAGTATATATATATATATATATATATATATATATATATATATATATATATATATATATATATATATATATATATATATATATATATATATATACATATATATATACATATATATACATATATATATATACATATATATATACATATATATACATACATATATATATACATATATATATACATATATATATACATATATATACATATATATACATATATATATATACATATATATATATAGTATACAAAAAGAGTTCTTTGAATTAAACTATACTCTTCATGTTACTCTTCTCTATGTTAAAAAAATGTCATTTAAAATGCAGGAATATTTTCTATATTTTATACTGAAAATATTTTCAAAAACTGGTATTAATGGTAGTAATAAAATAATTTGAACAAAATAAACTTTTTTATCATATTTTGCTGTTTATTTTATTAAGGGATTAAGAGACTGTGTGTGTGTAGAGAAAATTCTAACTTTACACCATTAACAATTCTCTAACAACAAAGTTTGACTGAGATAGCCAAGTGATGATAGAGAGAGAGAGAGAGAGTTTCGAACTCGCGGCCGCTTCTATCGAAAGCATATTGAAGACCCGTGATGTATAGGGGCTGATATACATTAAATATTAGAGCCTCCGTATGTATGGTATGTTAAAGAAGTTTGAGAAGGAAATTACAGCTCAAGTGTCATTTTTCGTCACTTGACCGTGGTTCAAAATTACGAAGTTCATCACCAGTTGCTGTCGTGTTATTTCAGAGATGTGTTTTGTTGTTACTGATGCCGCCTGATCGACAGTTACATCAGATCAAGGACTACCAAATTCATCGCGGCTAGGGGCTAGAATTTTAACTTAGCTTTGAATACCATGCAGGTGATAGTACGATTTTGCTCGGTTCCACCCCAATTTTGGAGAATACCCTGGGGGTAGTAATGGAACTTCCACCCTCTTCCCCTTCCACCAACCTCACGAGAGGACTTGCGGCTCGACGGCTATTTAGAGTGCATCCACGTCGCAAAGGCACTGTACATTTACAAATATCCATGCCTTCTCCGGGTTTCAGTGCAGTCAGCGTCACTAACCACTATGCCGGATGGGCGGCTTCAGAGAAGTGTGATGTAGATTAACTCTTGTTTGCATGATGATTGAAATTTCCATCATAACATTTAGTGTACAAAAAAGTTGTATTTAAAACAAGAGCACTGTAAAATGACTGTTGCTTTAACTTCTTTCATGGCTATTGCGTAATAGGTAACGTAGCTATAAAAAAAACACATGCCACAATCATTATAGCTGATTTGAACTTGTCATTCAGCTGTTTATTGTGGTTGGAAGAAACGTGCGATTTCTTGAATATTTTTTTTATAACTAATTGGAGTTTTTTTTTTTCTGATAAAAGTGATAATGAATGGAAAAAAAGGTTTGTTTTTTGTGTTTCTCTTATATTCTGCGCAATTTATATCGAATACCCCAAATAAAATCTTCCCCAAAACATGGGACAGAAATTTACATCACTATGCAGTTGTTTCACTTATAGTTTAAGACCAAAATGTTTTTAACTCTATGTTTATTTTATGTTATTTTTGTAGAGAAATTTGCAAGATAGGGACACACATTGAAGATTACTTGGATCAGTTAGAAGGCGTTTGGCTATCAGAAAATGGCCTTGATGACGAAAATTCTGACGAAAAGTACAATGATGCAGATGAAATTTGAATACTACTACTAATAATAATTGTTTTTTAATTATCATCAGGGATATAAATGATTCAAAGATATATTATTTATTTATTTATTTTGCACTGAGCTTAAAAATGTAAATTTGTATGATTATGGATATTTCCATCACACTGTTTTTTAACTATTTTACATAGGATTTTTTTAAACATTTTCCCTTTAATCTAGAGCATGAATTATATCACCCTGATTTATTTCACAAAAAAAAATGAAAAAAACATGCAACGAAGGGTAAAAGCAAATCAAATCTAACAAAGAATGAACATTCCTCAGGCTGCAAGTAAAATTTTGAATTTGTAATTTTTCCTTCACTCTTTCTATATTTTTTCATGTTCTTACACTCTTTTAGCATTTCACTCATAAACAACATATTTTTTTGTAATATTTGCATTTTCAGTAGACTTTTCCGCTAAAATATATCGTTTTTTATTGATGAATTTTATTTCGTAACTTTTTGTTTCTTATTTAATACAATTAAGTTAACAAAGGTAAAAGTGGGTTAAATATTTATTCCCGACCTCTTCTTGATAAATTTATTCATTTCAGAAAAAAAGGTATGTGGCATATATTTGTTTTTATATCGTGAAACTTTTAGTTTGGTAACATTTATTTATTAAATTTCTAAATGTTCAGAGATCTTATATAACCAGACTTTATAAATCGTAGCAATTACATACTATATATATAGCTCCTTTTAATCCAGAATTTTCAAACTCCACAGGAAGAATAACTCTATACTTACAGGAAATAGAAGATGTTTCAGTAGTAGTAATTGGAGGATAGTAAATACTATGCACACACACAAGTTCCAACGTAAATTTAATTGAAATTCAAGTCTTAATCCAGATACACAAAGAGTTTCAATCAGCATCTATTACCAAATAAAATGAAGAGCAATAACTTGCCTTATTTTTGGCCATAAACTCGATTCAGTTTCATCTGTGATTTTTCCTTTAGACTTTTCTCTTTACTGATTTGTAGAGAAATTTTGCATAGAAAAGTAGAAAACCACACAATTTTACTTCAATTTTTACATAGTTTCATGAACTAGCTTTGGGAAATTAAGGTATCCGACTACTTTCGGAACCGTGATTTTAAAAAGCGCATAAATGGATAATTTTCATGATATTTAGTGTCACTCAGATTAAAATGCATGCATAAAATTGTTTTAAGGACATTTTGAAAAGAATTTTTTTTATTTAAATATAATATTTTGGCAAAAAATTAACTTAGAATAATCTTTTTTCCAAATGGTTTCCTTTTGTGAAAAATGGCTCTGTTATAATAATATTTTGCCTGTATATAGCTCAGACCTCTCTACAGAGGCTCAACTAGAATTTTTGAAAAATTCACATTATTTTCAGAGTTACCACCAATTGAAATAATTATTCGCGTTTTTTTCTTAAAATTGCTCCCTCTGTTGTCGTAAAATATGAATAAACCCACTTCTAAGTTATATATTTCAAAAATTCTAGTTGAGCCTCTGTAGAGAGGTCTGAGCTATATACAGGCAAAATATTATTCTAATAGAAGCATTTTTCACAAAAGGAAACCATTTGGAAAAAAGATTATTCTAAGTTAATTTTTTGCCAAAATATTGTATTTAAATAACTTTTTTTTGTCAAAATGTCCTTAAAACAATTTTATGCATATATTCTAATCTAAGGGACACTAAATATCATGAAAATTATCCATTTATGCGCTTTTGAAAATCCCGGTTACGAACGTAGTCGGATACCTTAACATTTCTGGAAAAAGAAGAATCGTTAGAAAAAAAACAGAGTTTGTAATAATGATGTATACATCATGATTTTCAAAAAAAATACCGGGAAAGGATCCCTCTATACCCCATGATTTCTAAAAATAGAACCATTAATTTTTTATACTTTTGATTTATACCTATTCTGCTAAATTCAAGAAGCATTCCAGCTATAGAAAGGGACCTGCAATTTTGGAATTTAATTATATATTTAGCCTATGGGCTCTTAAACAAATGATTAAAAATTCAGCTATCATAAAAAAGATTTTAATTTAACTTCATATCGATTCAACGGTGGGAGTTTTATGGGTAAAAATTGTTGTGAAATTACATTTTCCTGTCAGGCCAATGCCTGAGAACTGAGAACAAAAGGGGAGTGTAAGAATTGAATTTTTGAAAAAAAAACAGGGGAATTGTTTGTATGCCTAAGTTATAATTATGGGTAAAACGTATTAATGTAATTTTCGACATCAGTGATTTTCAGATTACAAAATACCGTGGTTTGATTATTTTTAAGATTTGTAATTATAGAGAGAGTCTCGATACTTCAATGTGTTTTTGTTTTTTCACATCTCATGATTTCTTAGAAATTTTTACTGAATCATTAATTTTTTATACTTTTGAAATTATAGATGGCCCCTATCAAAGTCCGTCAGCTGCTCGTACTGCCGCCGGTTAAATAAGTCTCAATATCGAAAAGTCATTGTTTGAAAGCCGTACGGCGCTCGTACTCATGAAACTTTAATATGTAAGTCTCATTGGCTCGAAATTTTAATCATTTGCATATCTCTTTACATTCTTGTTTCGTGAATCTTCAATATATTTTTGCGACAGAGTGTATATACACACATAATATAATATAATATAATATCTCAATATATATATACACACATTAATACAGAATTGAGACTATTGTATTGTAAAATACAAAGAATTATTACTTTTATATAAGTAAAGGTAAGCATTTTACATATATTTTTTTTAAAACATGTTTTTGTGTGAAAACTATGCACATCTCAGTAGAGTAATTTTAAAAAATTACAAATCATCCGAATTATGGCATGAGAACATTTCGAACAAAATTTTAAATAACTAATTTTTTTTGAAATTAATATTTTTTCCGAAACACGTCTCTTTATGATGAACTCATTGTTAATATTAACCATGAATTTTCAGTTAAATATTTTCTTGTATAAAATATGTATAAATATTTATTATAAAACTAATAATATAATACTGAATAGTAAAAGATAGAGCAAAAAGATATTTAAAGCCTCTTTTTATCAAATTTCAATGACGCAAATTACAAAGTTGCTAAAAGTTTTCAACCGATGTTTATTTTAACATTTAATATTTTACATGTGCAAAGGGGTTTTTTTTCAAATTGTAAGTCTAACACCTGCAATGGAAATAGATATTACGTTTTATCCCTGAAAAAGTCACACGAATAAAATATACTAAGCATAGCGTGAAGGGAGCCTTCAAACTAAGTAAAATAACTTGCGGCAGATAATGAAGTGTGTCAACCAACGCGCAAGAGCTTAAGAACTTGCAGTTATATGTGTTAGAGTATACATTCACTAGTGTGCGAAAAAAGAAAAGATTTCCGATGTCTTCTTTTAAATGGATTGAATTTTTAATCCATTCATTCAATGTAGTGAAATGAATGCACACTTCGATTGCTTGCTGAAGCTTCACGGCGAAGACAACAAACGTCTCTTTAATTTTCTATAATTGATTATTTATTTTTCTTTAAATTTAAAAGGGTCATCAATCAATGGAAACAAGGAAGATCAATCATTCTATTGTTTTCGATGCGCATCTCTCTTGACAATTAAGCTTTATATGGAAATAATATTGTTTCAACCAAGAAAATTTGTGTTTTCGTGAATTGATTTTTTCATAGAAATAACAATACGTGAGATACAGTTAAATATAAAAGGAGCTTGACACATGCATAGTACTCAAATAAGAGTTTCACTGAGTTCAAAGGAAATTAAATTACAGGAAACGCGAAGTTAGTATCAAAATATTCGGCATTTTTGTTAATCATATTGAATTTTCTTTTTCTTTCTTTTTTTTTGGAAATGTTACAGTTTCCACAACTGTTCCTTTCCTGGGGAAACCATAACGTTTTCCTCGTCTTAAATGACACGAAAAACATGATGGGGGGGTAACTTAAGAGGTAGAAGTATGATGTTAGCAGTATGTTTTGAAAAAGATTAGAACATTTGTAACATTTTGTTCGCTTAACGCTACAATAAGCAACATATCTTATATGCGTAAAATATTTGCAAAATGTGCGCTTGAAACTTTTTTTCTAACTATGTGCATTAAAGATGCTGCATTATAGTGCCTCCAATTCTTATTTTTAATACACAAAGAAGACAAATAAAATTTTGATAAGACAGAGTAAATAAATCAGGGGTGGGCAGACTTTTCCGAAGTACGGGATACTTCTAATTTTTTTAAGGTGTAGCGGTCCCCCTAATGGCGTAGATGGAGTGAGTCAAGGAAAGGGTCTACAATATTTATTATAACTAAATAAAAAAAATAGAAGCCCAGTGGCTGAGTGGTTAGTGCATCGCGCTTCCACACCACAGGTCCGAGGTTCAGACCCCGGGCTGGGCAATGTTGACTCAGCCTTTCATCCCTTCAATTGGAGGATAAAATGAGTACCAAGCTTGCTTGGAAACTTAAACTAGGGGCTTTCGCGTCAGACTGACCTCCTGACCGGAACATCTTCTGCTCATGCACCTTAGAGCCCAAGGTCGAGTATACTGAGTTAGGTACAGTAGGCCTTGTCCCTCATGGGATGTCATGTCACTGAGTTAAGTTAAATAAAACAAATAGGAAATATGTACTTACCAACATAACTACACAATAAAATAAACTTACACTTTTAAGACAAGCAAACGCACAAGATACAAGTATAATAACAATAGCTACAAATATATAATATGAAATGATACATATGCTACAAAGCAATTCAAAATACATTAAAAAGTTAAATATTTTCATCTAAAGTTAGTGCTCATAGGTCAGAAGACTTAGTCTGCATACTGAATGTTTCAGTTTATATTTACGAACTGCTAATCTTCAGGAATTCACCCCAAAATGTCTTGGCTGTCTACCGGTAGACCGAGATCGACTTAATGTCCCCCTGGAATAAATTATGACACTGTTGAAAGAGATGACACGAGTCTTCTTTCATTCATTGTAAACATCGGTAAAGATCTGAGGCTATTGATCAAGAACTTTATTATAAAGGGTGTTTTATTTAGAGGTATAGAACTTTAAATAGCAATAAAACAACGATTTATTATTCGATTGACATGAATTTTTTTTATTCGAAAGATAATCTTGTGGCATTACATTTTAAATATGATTTCTGGCATATGACTGCCACGGCTGGCTCGGATGTAGTCCAATCTGGACGTCCAATTTTCGATGACTTTTTCCAACATTTGTGGTCGTATATCGGCAATAACACGGCGAATGTTGTCTTCCAAATGATCAAGCGTTTGTGGCTTATCCGCATAGACCAATGACTTTACATAGCCCCACAGAAAATAGTCTAGCGGTGTTAAATCACAAGATCTTGGAGGCCACAGGTCCAAAACGTGAAATTAGGCGGTCACCAAACGTGTTTTTCAATAAATCGATTGTAGCACGAGCTGTGTGACATGTTGCGCCGTCTTGTTGGAACCACAGCTCCTGGACATCATGATTGTTCAATTCAGGAATGAAAAAGTTAGTAATCATGGCTCTATACCAATCACCATTGACTGTAACGTTGTGGCCTTCATCGTTTTTGAAGAAGGATTCCACCAGCCCATAAAGCGCACAAAACAGTTAGTTTTTCTGGATGTAACGGTGTTTCGACATACACTTGTGGATTAGCTTCACTCCAAATGTGGCAGTTTTGTTTGTTGACGTAGCCATTCAACCAGAAGTGCGCTTCATCGCTAAACAAAATTCGCTTATGAAAATCAGGAACAACGGCAATCTCGTTTTGGGCCCATTCAACGAATCTACGCCTTGCTTGATGATCGTTTTGATGATTTGCCAAACCAAACTGAGAATAAATCACTTGACAGCTGTTAAATCGGTCGCCATCTTGGAAAGTAATGCCAACTTAAACTTTTATACCTGGAAAAAAACACTCTTTATTTGTCTAGATGTAGCATAATTTGATAAAACAAATGCCAAGACGAATGCATAATGTAAATCGTACCAAAGACGGCCCAACGAAGTATTAGTTTTTGTGATTTTTTGCGACAGACAATGCATGTTTATGCAATCATTTCATAACTATGTTGGAAGCAAAACTATGCCAGCTGTGTCTCGAATAAAAGAAATATTGTTCAATAATTCTTTAGCTATTTCTGCAACATTTATTTATATCCCTTTAAAAAAGAGATATTTATATTCCCTAATTTCGAGACCTTTCTTCCTATGTAGAAGTGCAGTACTCTAAGGCAGTGTTTCACAACCTTTTTATCGCCGTGGACCGGTCAACGTTTGACAAGGGGAAGGGGGGGGGAATAAATTGTTTATATTTTACATTGTTTTGATTTAATAATTTTAATTTAATGGTATAAATAATGTACTGAATGCTCTTATAAAAAGAACAGAAAAACTAAATTTACATGTGAAAAATATAATAAACATGTTGTATTTTCTACTTTCTTTCCTCTTTCACTTTTTTATGCAAATTTTACCGTAAAAACAGAATGTAAACACCCTTGGACATGAGATACCCTGCGCGAGAACTTTCGGTCGTTTTTTTCACCCGAGTGACGCCGAGTTAAAGTGAGATTAGCGTAGTGGCTTTCTAAAGTCTTCGTGAGAGAGAGAAGAAGTTGCAGACTCTGGAATATAGTTAACCCAGTAGAGATCTGACGAGCACTCTTCTATCAGATCATACTCAGATAAGTGTTTAATTATTTGTCTTACGAATTTAAGATGGCTAACTAATTTGATTGCTTATAATTTCGATTGATAATAAATTGATTTAACCAAATAAAATGGATTATTTTTATTGCAGTGTACACTGGTGTCCAAAAGTTAAGCATAAATAGTAAAATGCGAAAAACATGGAGTAAATGTTCGTAAAGTTATTCCAAATTTCTTGCGGATATTAAGTGGGTGAAGAAGAAACATTAGGTTTATGCTAAAATTTTCAGTCGACTACGTCCTGCGCGAAACACGGGCGCATGTCGGAACGTGGAGAAACCGATTCACGCAGCATACAGCTCAGACAAGATTTCGTGCAACTGCTGTGCGAAGGAACGTTGTTAACCATCAAACAAGTTGAATGATGGCACAAAGACGCGAATTGGACATATTTACGAAAGGAAGAATCGTTGGAATGCTGGAATCCTCACGATCACAAACCAAAGTGTCTTGAATTCTGAATGTGAATCTCTGTGATCTCAAGACTGTGGCAGAGCTTTCAAAGAACAGGAGATGTTACCCGACAACCAGTATCAGGTCGACCAAGAGTCACAACCCCTCGCCAAGACCAATATCAGGTAATAAGTGCACGACGTCAGAGGGGCAGTACTGCCAGAGCACTGGGTTCGGCGCTCACAGTCGCCACAGGAATGCGAATTTCGAGACAAACTGTTTACAGGAGACTGAATCATGCTGGCCTGTATACCAGAAGACCAGCAGTTTGCATTCCCCTCACGTCTGCGCATAAACGCACTCGTTCGAACTGGAGTTTGAAACATCAACATTGAAGTGTGGGAGAGTGGGCCAATGTGATGTTCAGTGACGAGTCCCGGTTTAGTTCTCGGCGGGTTAAGATATGAAGAGAACGTGGAACACGTTTTGAACCAAGAAACATAACGGAAAGACATAATTTTCCATCAAAGGGAGTAATGGCATCATGATGGACGGCCGCACAGACCTCCATTTCTTTGACACGGGTTCTGTGACTGCTCAAAGATACAGAGACGAAGTTCTTGAGCCTTATGTTCGCTTGTGAGAGGTGCTGTCGATCCTGACTTCATATTCATAGATGATAATGCGCCATGTCACCGAGCGGTGCTGATTTATGACTTCTTTAAAACGGAAAACATCCAGCGCATGTCGTGGCCTGCGAACTCCCCTGATTTAAATTCTATCGAGCATGTATGGGATATGCTCGGGAGACAAATTGCAGCCCTTTCGAACCCACCAAGCTCCGCTACAGAACTGAATAGAGCTCTCTAAGAAGCTTGGAACCGTTTGAGCCCACAACTCATTCATCATCTCATAGCAAGAATGGTAAATCGCTGTGCAGCGTGCCTGGCTGTCAGAGGTGACCACACGCCTTATTAAACTGCAGCATCAGTATTTTGTTTAATGTTTTCTTTCATTTTTTCTTTAAAGTGTGAATCCTTGCTATGCTCAGTTTTCTTTCAAACGGCTACTTTGGATAATAAAATTAATTATTATCATTGTTTTGATTTGCTTCCTTATTTTATAACCATTTTACACTCGCATATCACGTTTCCCGCCATTCTGATTTACAGTTCCTTCTTTATTCACATAATTATCAATTATGCTTAACTTTTGGACAAGAGTGTATGTTGATTCGGTGTCTCAAACTACACCCACGACCATAGGATCGCGACGAGTGATTTAAATTATTAATATATTCAGACTATTCAGACTTATTGCTCTCTGTAGGGACGTCTTAAGACCCTTAGAGGCCCTGGCCCCTGAGAAATCTTAAGATTTCTTGAGACCCTGGGCCCTTATGCAAAAGTTAGCTCTACCTAAGGTGTTTAAAAGTAGACTACATAGCATGCATTGACAAATACTCGTTCACACGGTTATTTGATACAAATAAATGGGCACGACTCACAATCTCAAAATACTAGGCACAAACCGGCTCGACCGATGGCTGCATTTCAACTAAATGAGTTGTATGATCGCTTATAGTATTAGGTCTAGGCCTAGACATGGACAAAATTCATCACAAAATAATGCAGTCTTACAATTTTTGTCAATTGACATGCAGTTTGAAATTCCCTGTTTCGGAGAATATATACGGGAAAAATATTTAACCATTAAAATTATACAGATCATGATCTTATTAAGACAAAGTCGGGAACGAAACTAGGCCCTGGCCCGGGCCCAGTTGGCTCATGCTTTAAGACGTCCCTGGCTCTCTGCCATGGTGTCTTTTTAATATAACTTAATAAATTACAGTAAAATTCCAACACTAAGCCACCTTATCTCTTTATACTAAAAATTTAATCACGCCTGTAAATGCATTGACTTTTTATTTATTTGTATATTTGTTCAGCATTTGACTCGGCCGTGGTAACCTAGAGGTATATGAAACGGACTCGTGGCCAGCGTATCATGAGTTCGAGCATAGTACCACTAAAGACCAGCCATGCAGGGAGGTGATGCACATTAAATCTGTCGAAGCTAAAACGTCCTTCCGTTTTTGTGGTATAGAAATTAGGAGAGGAGGTACTAGCTCAGGTGCGGTCCTCGTCACTTGACCATGGTTCGAAATTACGTGGTCCGTCGCTCAAAGCCTTCGTGTAGCTGAAGAGTGTGACGTTAATATTCCTTCACTCACTCATAGGGAAGCGATGCACGTTAAATCTGTCGAGAGCTGAAACGTTCTCCCGTTGGTGTGGTGTGGTAGTTAGAAAAGGAGGTGCCAGCTCAGGTGTCGTCCATTTTACTTGACCATGGTTCAGAATTACGTGGTCCGTCGCCAAAAGTCCTCGTGTAGCTGAACAGTACGACGTTAGTATTCACTCACTCACTCAGCATTTGACACGTGTTCTTTTTGTTACAATCCTTAAATTTTTAGTGGATACTTTTTCTCCACACCAGTGTTAACACAAGGGGGGGTTCGGACCCCCAAAGCCCTAGATATTTTTTCCGATTGATTATAATTCTAAGTATATAGTACATAAAATTTAATTAAGTATTTGTTAATAATGATTAATTTTATTAATTAATGCTAATTATTTATTCAATAATTAGTTTTTTACTGTGTTTTGTTCCCGAAAATCGACAAAATCAAAAGGAGCATGATACGAGAATGGTGAACTTTCGACCCCCTTCCCCCCCTTGAAGAATTCCCGTGTGCGCTACTGCTTCACACAAAAATGTTTTCATTTTTATTAACAATTTTCATTTCTGAATTTACATCAAGTAAACTTGGTTGAAACACACGCACATCGTTTGATGACCTTCTTTTAAATTAAAAAAATATATATATTGACCTCACAAAGGAAGCGTCTTTTGAACTACTTTTACAGAAGCATCCTCAAAATGAATCAACCTTTAAATTGAATTACAATCCCCACTCCTCCCTTTCAGATTTGCCTTTTGTAGAAAGAGGGAGTATTTCAAGGTCTGTAGGTGGTGTATAAGGACAACTATAAGCTATAATTACGCATGAGACTTCATAGACTGAATTCGTGGAATCTTTGTGTTATAAAAAAATTAGATATTACCTTTATTTCTGGTCTATGTTGGCAATTCGAAACATAAAATAAAGAAGAAAAGATGTAAAGCGAATATTATTTCATATGTAATCGATTTTTAATAGGAAACAAAAATTAGCGTAAAACATGGTGGAATTTCTTGGAAATACACGAAGAAAAAATAAATGCATTTTATAAACGTAATTCGTTTTTGGTGAGATGTACAAATGCATGAAAAATTGCATGTGGAATGCATTTTAAAATTGATGTTTTTCGTTGGTGAGATTCTCAATGACTAATAGCTTTTTTTTGTAATTATAGCTAAAAGTCAATGTAATTTTTAAAGGTTAGAAAAGAAAAATAAAAAGCGCTACGTTTTTAATTGCTTTTTTGAACATATTTTTAATCAAACGAAATGGATGTATTTGTCCATGTCGATATTTTCACGCTTCAATGATTTTTCAATTATAATAATGTTTCTAAGCATTTTAAGGCTATGAAATCCATCAAAATGTTCGCAAATTATTTTTGTTATTTGGTCATGTCTCATCTAGAATAATATCAACTACAAATATTTTTAGGTATTATTTTTTGAAGAATTTGTCTCTACTTTAAGGAACAAATATATATGATCTTAATGAAAGTGCAGATTTGATAAAAAAAGTTTTATAAAAATTTTCTTATTTATTTAAAAAAATTTCGATTACCTTAAAATCAATAACAACTGTGTTCAAAACAGTCTAATAAATTGTTATTGACCACTGAGTATAAAAGACTAGCTTAGAGAAGTATGGATATTAAAACCTCTTGAATATTTTATCTTGATCTTATTATATAAGCGCTTTATCATGAAGTGTATATAACAGATTTTTTTAAAAATACAACTGCATGAGAATTTAGTTGACTTCCTTTAGAAATAAATTGTTTTCTACAAAAAAAGTTAAACTTCTGTTTACATATTTATTGAGTATAAACTATTATACTTTTATACACTACTACTATTCCTTCTTAAAGCGTATTTTGTACATTAAACAATCTGAAAAAATTTAGTTAAAATGCCATTCGCATTTGAGTTGATTCTTTTTTCGTATCATCTGATTTGCCTAAAAGATTTTTGTTTTTGCACTTCAGGATAAAGATTAGGTCATTATTTTTTATTTTGAATTTTAGTTAGGAGCTGTGTGTGTCACACATTTTTCAATTCCTACTATTAGCTCACACTTTCTCTCTCTCTCTCTCTCTCTCTCTCTATATATATATATATATGTCATGATTTTTAAGACAGAATCAGATTAAAGTTTAAAAAAAGGAGATCTTTATTCAATCGTTTGTACATCTGTTCTGACGCTAAGAGCAGGGAGTAAAAAGCACGCCATGGTGGTGGTTTCAAGTGGATAACACTTGAAAAACATATGGTAACTATTGCTGCTTTGAAGAGGTTGCTTGCAAGTTAATGCTGACATATGTTGACTATTAAATCTAACGATCTGGAATTAGACATGTTTATTGGCTAGGCCATATGTTCGGAAGAAATAAATGGGTGATTAGTTTGATACTTGAAGATGGGAGCTGAGACAGATGAGTCAAGTGCTAGATAGGGAATTTAATTTTTAATCTAATTTAATTATCCTTACATTTGCCCCCAATTTTAAAAAGGAGTCATGGCGTGGTTTTTTTCTCTTTTTACAAACTTAATCAAGTTTCAATAAACACAAAACAATACATAACATTATTTAGAAAGACATATTAAACACAGTAGAAATATTTAAGCAATAGTAATACTAAAATCAAAAAGCAATACAATAAACGAAAAACTTTAACAACAAACACAGTAAGGACACTTCCAACATATTAATTGATAAAAATTAATTTCCATACATATAATTGAAGATTAGCTTGTTTAAATCTATTCGACATCCAGAAAAAGAGCTCGCGTTTCCTCCTATTCCTTCACAATAATAGATTTATATTATAGCTAGCAGATAATATTTTCAAAAAAAAATTATGTTGGAAAATAATATATCAAACAATAAGATAGTAAATATAAAAATACATGAAATCATACAAATGTTAAAATAATAATTTTGTATAAAAATCTACTCTGGCGCCATTGATACACTAAATTTTGCATGTATGAAATACATGTTTTACAAAGATAAAAAAAAATATAGACACTAATAAAATGAAATTATTAATAATATGAAAACGGTGTATAACACACAACTTCTATGCACTATCCAACACAATAAACAATGTTTTATTTCATATGCGTTATAAAAAATATAAAAATTATAAGAATATAAGAATATAAGAGCTCTTTTTTATTATTTTGAGTCGGAAAATTGGACTCACTTCAATAATAACTTTTAGTATTTCTGAAAATTTTTCACAATATTCATGGTAACTTAATATCGCATGCAATATTTTGAATCTTTCCGTAACCTTCTAAAAATACGTTTCATAGACAAAAATTCTTGAGTTTCTCTTGCATCACACATTCACTAATAAAACTGTATCACCTTACTTAATTTTGAACACATCTCTCTGAGAAATCTGCGTCATCAACTCACAGATGTTCAGGGATGCTGATAAGAAACAATGAGAGGTGTACATATCAAACTAAACAAGTTTGTCCTCTTAATGTTTCGAGACATATACAAAATTATAATGATTGTATTCTCCCTTATCCACTGTATAATATCTAAAAATAAACTTCAAGTTATTAAATTAATTTTAATTTTAGATAAGGAAATTTTCGAGAAATAGTGAATCCTCATATGGCCAGTATATCAAAACACACAATTTCAAAATAAAAAAATTTAATGACATGCAATAAGATTACTGCTGAATAAAATAATTAACAAAACAATTGAATTCAATGGAGAAAAAAGAATACAACTTGACTTGACTTTTGTTTCTTATAAAAATCAATATCTCTAATATTAGTTCTCTCATTAGTCATTTTTCTAAAAACTTAATTTATATCTTTCACTTTAAAATACCAATTTCTATCATAACTCTTAACTCATTCGACATCTTAAGATAAAATTATGAGAAGTATATTAAAATTTCTCAAAATTTTGTATGACTAAACCTATATACTTTGTTTTCTCAATTAAAATATAAAGAAAATATCTCATTTATAACACAACTATATTATAAAAATTAAATACCATATCATATCATATATTATTCTTTTTCGTAAAGTTCTGTTCAGCAAAACTCAGTTCTTCAATGTTACTAAAATTGGAAATATACAATTTAACTGACCTCCAATTTGCAACGGCAGAACTCCTTGGTGAACATTAATCCAGATGTTGTTGTCACGTTATTTCACTAGTAAAATTTAATTTATTTATTTTTCTTTCAATGTTGGTACTTCACTATTATTATATGGTGGTCAAATTCACAATATTACCGTGCAGACTTTCCGGCGAAGAATATTTTTTCCTTTTATTTTTCTGGCGAAAGGGAGTGACGTCTTTCATCACGGGGGGATTTACGCTTCTCTTTTTTTTCTCCATTAGAACGTTTCTTCCATTCACGGTAAACTGGATGGCTTCTTCAGCAAAGACAGAATATCGTTCGGCGGTAAACACTGCATTCTTTTCGGTGTTAAGAGCGATATTCTTCCGGGGATTACTAGCGCTTTTCTTTTTCCCCGTACCATTTTTTATTCCGGCAATCCGACGTCCTCAGCTAAGAGAGAAATATCGTTTGATGGAGTCCCGTAATCGTTATTCACAGCATTTATCTCGATAGCTGGCATACTTGGCGCTCGTTTTTTTCAAGAACTGATTTAAGTTAAAGTTTTCAAACTACATTAGCAAGTTAATCCTGCCGGCTTTAATTCTGTCATGATTTTTAAGACAGAATCAGATTAAAGTTTAAAAAAAGATATCTTTATTCAATCGTTTGTACATCTGTTTTGACGCTAAGAGCAGGGAGTAAAAAGCACGCCATGGTGGTGGTTTCAAGTGGATAACAGTTGAAAAACATATGGTAAGTATCGCTGCTTTGAAGAGGTTGCTTTCAAGTTAATGCTGACATATGTTGACTATTAAATCTAACGATCTGGAATTAGACATGTTTATTGGCTAGGCCATATGTTCGGAAGAAATAAATGGGTGATTAGTTTGATACTTGAATATGGGAGCTGAGACAGATGATTCAAGTGCTAGATAGGGAATTTAATTTTTAATCTAATTTAATTATCCTTACATATATATATATATATATATATATATATATATATATATATTTAATTATCCTTACATATATATATATATATATATATTTAATTATCCTTATCTTGCAATCTCTTCTTCAAAATCTAATTGATAATTTACAAAACACGGCAATTATTAAAAATAGCTTAGAGATTGCTAGAGTTACTAAGGATATGTTGATTTTTTCTATGCATGGTTTTGATTTCGAGGACCTTTTTAATTCTATAGATATTGACGATATGATTAAGGTTCTTCAGTTAATTTATGATAAATATGAATTATATACTTCAATAAAAAAAGAAAAATTTGATATTCTTGTTAACCTCATTTTAAAAGAAAATTTCATTATATTTGATCATAATCTTTATAAACAGATCAAAGGATTACCTCAGGGTGGTCCAGCTAGTAATTGTTTAGCGAACCTATATTTACATTTTTTTGAAATAGATCATGTTATAAATGATTCTTACTTAATTTATCGTTATATAGATGATATAATAATTTTTTGGTAAAAATAGTGAATACAAACCAAATATTACATTCTACCCTGATTATACTCAAGCTCCTTAAAACTAACTTCAACTCTAATAGGGTGGAATTCTTGGATTTAGACTTGCATCTTATTAACAATAATGTAGTCAGTAACATTTTTGACAAAAGAGATTCGTTTAAGTTCCATATAATTAAAATTCCTGTATGGAACAGTAATTTTCATATATCAATTTACAGAAATATCATTTTGAATTTTTTATTTAGAAATGATAACTTAACTACCCACAAAATAGATAAATACAATAATATAAAAAAGTTTTTTCAATGTTGTTTAGATCATGAATACCCTTTTAATTTCTTGAGATCTTATATTCATCACAAATACATTAACCGTCTTGCTACTTCGAATTCCAAATCCACCACACAACAATAGGTTTTCAAAGTCAGCATGTTAGTGGTCTTGCTGTGAAGATTATATCATAACACTCATATCACAGTTTACATTTTTTCCACACACATCTTAAACATCTTACACATTTTTGACAACCAACCAAATTAGAGCCTAGCAAATTTACATTTTTGACAATCAACCAATTCAAATTTTACCATATTTGATTGTCGTCATTCTATACTTGTCTTTGCTGGCTAGTTTAAAAGTCAGCTCAAAAGATGTTTGATGTTTTTTTCGAATTTTTTAACTTGGTGAATAATTGACTTTCATTAATGGCAAGATGCTTGTTTCTCTTCGTAAAAGCTTTGTGAGTAAAGAAATTTTGTTAAATTATTTTTTGAAAGATACTTTTCTTATGTAATTGTTCTAGTATTTTTCTACTTTTCTTACATAATTATTTTGTGATTTTTTCTGCATTAAGAGTTTGGGAGAGTTTGTTACATAATAGTAGTGATTGGTTTTATCATGCTCTCTGAGTTATACTTTCTCTGAAGCTTTGTTTATTTTATTTGGTTTTCCTACCGAGTTGCAAAGGGGGAAGGTTGGCGCCTTCAAACTAGTTTAACCCCACTTATTCGGTCCTAAGTCCGAAATTGCTTTCTGACTCGCTAGGTTCTTCTTTTTTGTAGTTCTTTTATTTCTCTATAATTTTGTTCTTCATGTTTTGCTTTCATATTTTTATTACGTAATTTCTTGTTATGTTCTTTATCTATTATTTCTTGTTTTTGATAAATAATACATATTTCTTTTATATATATATATATATATATATATATATATGTAAGGATAATTAAATTAGATTAAAAATTAAACCCCCTTTCTAGCACTTAACTCATGCTTTTCATCTCATCTTCAAGTATCAAACTAATCACCCATTTATTTCTTCCGAACATATGGCCTAGCCAATAAACATGTCTAATTCCAGATCGTTAGAATTAATAGCCCCTATATGTCTGCATTAACTTTCAAGTATAATCATAAAATCCGCGATACTTACCGTATCTGTTTTTAAGAGTTATCCACTTAACCAAAACCAAGGCGTGCTTTTTCCTCCCTGCTCTCAGCGTCAGAAGAGATGTAGAAATAATTGAATAAAGTTCTTTAAAAATTAAGTCTGATTCTTACTCGAAACATATCATATATATATATATATATACAGTCGAACCTCTATATTGCGAATTTTTCTATATAATGAGCTTTTTCCTGGAACCTTCAACATTTCACGATTTTCTTCGTAATATAACCTATCTATAGCGGAGTGCATTTTCTATGTAATGAACATTTTTCTTATGATTCAATTTTTTTTCTCCCTATTTTTAAAGTAATTCTGGACGTTTCAAGTTATTCTCTCTTTTAACACATCTTATAGTGGTCATAAATCTTGAACTGGTTTTATTAGGGGCCCAACTTTCTGAGAGCATTAAAATTCTGGGCGTTTCATCCAAAAAAAGCAACCTTTAACACCTACTACCCAGTTCATTAGAAAGATCTTCGATATCCTATTTCACCCTCAGTGGAGTTGTCCCGTGTCCTAATTATAAAATAATGTATGTTTCATATTACTTGTATGCTTTAAATTATAAAATGTCTTTTAAATTCACTAATTTTAGTATAAAATTATTTTCCTAATATTGAAAATACAGTGGAATCTTTGACATTCTTTTTTCTTTTTTTCCTTGCACTTTTTCTTTCTCTTTTTTGATGGGTAAAATATATTAATTCTAAAAAAGGTGTGGATAAATACTTTTTTTAATATATAGTGTTTATAAATTTAAAATTTGTTTTATGTGGGTTATAAAGTATATTAAAAAATGAACCTCTATATAACGAATTTTCCATATAACGAACTTTTTCCCGGGATTTAGAGACATCGTTATATAGAGGTTCGACTATATATATATATATATATATATATATAAATCTATTCTTCAAATTTTCAATCGTTAATAAAATACTTTTTAATCATCCACTCAAGTTCAAACGCATTTTTTTAAACTTGTAATGGATGACACTTAATCTAGATATATATTATAAATGCGAAAGTTTGTGAGGATGTTTGGCAGTCTTTCACGCAAAAACAACTGAATGAATTTTAATGAAACTTTACAGTAATATAGCTTATACATCAGAATAACACATATGCTATAATTTATAGCATAGGCTATAATCTATAAATATATTGTGTGAAGTGTCCAAAATATAGTGATATTTGTCAAGTAAGTAGGAAAACTTCTGCCATCTGCAAGCAATTCTGGCGTGCGCTGCAAAAAAGCCCACGACAGCTTATATCTATCTTTTTTTTGTGAAGAAACCCTTTTTGTTTTGGCTACGCAAGGCGTTCGTTTCTAATTAATTCCTGTGATCAGCATAATCCCTAATTTTTTTTATTTCAGAAAAAACTAAGTTTTGAGGGGAGAGGTTGTTATAAATCTCTCTTTATTTGAATGTTTTTTTTATGATTTTATTATGCACATTTAGTAGTAAGTAGTTAATCTTTTTTCAAAATAAATGCTTTTATCGGTTCTGGTACTTAAAGTAAATAAACTTTCTCTTTCACACAACATCATTTGGATAAATTTTCAAAATTTGTTTGTGATTAGTAGTCAATTATAACGCTATAATTTTAATTGAATAGACGGATATTGCATTTTTAAGTATAAAAATATTTACAACTACTGTACTGTATTTTTTGGAGTGTGTGAATATTAACGTCGCACTGTTCAGCTACACGAGGACTTTTGGCAACGGACCACGTAATTTTGAACCATGGTCAAGTGACGTGGACGACACCTGAGCTGGCACCCCCTTCTCCTAACTATCACACCACACCAACTTAGATGGAATATTCTACCAATACTTAGCAGGAATATTCTTTGAAATCCACTCTTCCAAGATATATGGGAGCACGAGTTCTATGAGGAGTATTTTAGCGGGGAAGGCGAATAGTTTTGTAGCAGATATTACGTTTTCAGCGGATTGCAAAGATTATTATTTTTGTCCCGAAAAAATAGTTTATGTCAAAATTTAAGTGTCTTACGTTTTTGTAAGTTAATTAAGACCTTAGAAAACGATTTGACTATTTATTTTAAGTGAACGGTGTATATAATTAATTTTACAGTGGAATATCTTTCATTAATTTATTAGCTCTAACGGATTAAATTTCCCAAAGTGGAGTATTTTGTTTATGTATATCCCTGAATTTTCAATGTAGTAATCCAAAAAGCAATATTGTAGGGAAAAAAACTACAGTAAATCATAATGTGGTTGATAATGTATTAATTTGCCTCACGCCCCTACACGGCGGGTCTTACGAAGCTCTAATAAAGATCGAGCTATGAAAGTAGCTAGACATTTGCCAACTTGACTTTATCGTTAACATTTCGCTATGTTTTTCATTGAATCGCCATTATAATTTAAGAAACGCCGTTGCTTGCGAATATTACAATTTTAACATAAAATAAATACAACAGAAAGTAATATTAATGTATAAAACTTTCAGATATAAATTATTTAAACTATTTTAAACGTTCATTACAGAAAACTTTTAACAAAAAAAATGTGTTACTTTTGCTGAGCAGAGATCAGCTTAGGGAGGTATTTTCAAAAATCGTCCCTCAAGAGTGTTACGGAGAGTTATAAATAAAAAAATCCTTTTTATCAGCTATTAGATCTACAAATTTAAATTTAATAAAGGTTTCTTTTTTTCTTTATTTTTTTTTTTTGTTAAGCTGAGATATGCAAAAGGCCTTTTTTTTTTTTTTTAATTTGCAATTCACGTAAAATTAACTCATTAAAAACTTCTTTATCCTTCAATCTGTGTTGTTTAATTTTTCAGTACACCCGAACGAAGAACGGGTATACCAGCTAGTGTTATTATAGTTTTTACAAAAAAAAGCATTAATTTTTTTTAACTACTGAATAAATAGTAACGCGCGCAATAAAATAATAGTCCAATACCATATATAAAAAGGAAAACTACTCGTTGGGTCCTTGTAGTGCAATGGATAGCGTGGTGGACGTCTAATCTAAAGGTGGTGGGTTCAAATCCCACCTGGGATGGCCTAAATTCTGAGCAAGGGAATTCTTTTTACTATACTATTTTATTGGAATAAATAAATTTAATTTATGAATAAATAGTAACAAACAAAAATAATTGTCCAACACCCTGTATAGAAAGGAAAATGGGAATTTGCAAGGAAAATCGCTTTCTTTTGCCACTTAATATTGTGATTCTGTCATATGTATATACATATTTATATTAATTGGAATTATTTAATAAAAAGTAACTAAAATAAAATTTTCCTATGTGATCTGAGTAGGAATTGACTTAATTTTTTTTATATTACTTGTCATCTTTATCAAAAAAAAACCGCTAGTTTCCAATAATACATTTATTTTTAATTACCAGTTCTATAGTTTATACTTTCCATAGCGCTTTTATGTTGTTTTCTTTCTCTAGAAGCTAAAATATATATCCTACAAAGAAAGGATTTTTCTTCACTAACAATGTCATGAGACTCTTTACTGTTTTCTGTCCGAAGAAATTTTACCAGAGTTATCAATTCATCAATATTAGGGAGATAAATGAGAGTTTGAAGTATGAAAGCAATAAGAATATTGTGGCGATTTGAATTTGTCGGCTTTTAGAAACTAGTTTTTAAATGAAAATTATGCAAATCGAAAATTAATTTTTTCAATAAGAAAAACCGCTTTTGAATTTATACGTAGCCTTTATATATTAATCTACTGTAACGATTTTTATGAAAGCAAAAAGTACTGAGCAAGTTGTATATACCGAAGGAAGAGAGCTCTGATAAAAGTTTCCTTAGTTGCGGGAGTAGAGTGCGACTGCACGAGAACTCGTGAAACGTTTACTAACCATTTAAATGGAATGTACACTATCGGATCAGCGCGTGCGGTAAGCCCAGAAAACCGGAGAATCAAAGTGACTTGTTTTTTTCAGTGTCTACGTAAACAAATGCACATTGAGATAATTTATGTGTATAGGTGAAAAATTTGGAGCAAATTACTATGTTTATTATTTCTCGACATAAACTATAGTACATCTGAAAACCTTTATTTTTATACTGTTAAAAATAGCAATTTCAAAATATTCTCGTTTATTTATTTTTTAGTCCAAAAAGACAAATGCTTGAAATTATTTCAAAAAGGCTGAAAATGTTAAGACGTGGTGTAATTGTAATTATTATAGTAAAATGTTAACTTGCATTAAAAAAAAATCCTTCACGAGTAGCCTTCACAACGATTTGAAGGCTGCCAACGAAAATATAACGAGCAGAACACCCAAAAAACCGAACTCACCTGAAAGGGGTCAGAGCTACAAACTGGTTCCCCGGGAAACAACCCTCCCCGCGTTTAGTCTTTCTTTTTCTCTTTCTTTTTTTTATTTAAAAAAAAAGATCTTATTTTACATTTTTCTAGAAGTACGCAGCACACAAACCAAAGGCAAATTCACAATACACATATACAATCACACAATACAAATGTACAAAACCAAGGAGAAATAATAATTATATTAATAAAAATTATAATTATTGTAATAATTATAATAATTATTATAATTATAATAATAAATATAACAATCATAATAATTATAATTATAATAATTACAATTATAGTAATTACAATTATAGTAATTACAATTATAGTAATTACAATTATAATAATTACAATTACAATAATTACAATTATAATAATTACAATTATAATAATTATAATTATACTAATTACAATTATAATACTTATAATTATAAAAAATAATAATTATACTGATGACTATAATTATAGTAATAATTATAATTATATAATAATAAAGAACACACATATAGGGCAAGAGAAGGGGAGATATCATTCCAGAACAATTTTGCAAGTGCATCAGAAACAACAATAAACTCCAGCTGACACCATCATTTCTTGATGTGATACTCTTTCTTCTTAATTCATCCCTCAGTTTTTTTAAAAAGTGAATCAGTAACTTTAGGAAGATGATTCGTATTAGAACCTTCTCTTTATTTTAAACATAAAGGAAGAAAGCAACACACACAAAAAAGAATTTTATTGGAGATATCTATTGCTGTTTTGAAACAAGAATATAACTTCATATGAATATTCGTATTGTTAACCAAAGAGCTAAACCATAATTTACGGGATATATCGGTGGACTCAGCAAGGTGATACTTTTTAGTAAAACTACTTCATGTTTTGTCAAAAAAACTTCCTTAAATTTCTGAAATAATTAACTTACAAAATTTTTGATAAAAATATACTACTCCATTCATATATATACATATACATAATTCTTAATATTACAGAGTACAAGTTTTAAAAAACATTTTTTTTGTGGCACTGAAAGAACAATTGTTAAGGGAATGAAAAAGCAAATACAGTCGAACCTCCATATTAAGAACCTTTTCTCTATATTGCGAATTTTTCTAAATAGTGAACTTTTTCCTGGAACCAAGAACATTTCCCAATTTTCTTCGTAAAATGACCTCCCTAGAGCGAAGTGATTTTCTATATGACGAACTTTTTCTCTTGTAATTCAATTTTTCCCTCCCTATTTTTGAAGAATTTCTGGACATTTCAAGATGTTCTCTCTTTTAACACATTTTATGGTGATCATAAATCTTGAACTGGTTTTATTAGGTGCCAAACTAGCCGAGAGCAGTGAAATTCTGGAAGTTTCATCCAAGTACAACCTTTAACCTCCATTGTGCAGTTCACTAGAAACATCTTCGATATCCCCCTTTCACCCTCAGTGGAGTTCTAGTTATAAAATAACGTATGTTTAAAAAAATTACTTGCATGCTTTTACTAGAAAATGCCTTTGAAATTCATTAATTTTAATATAAAATTATTTTCTTAATGTTGAAAAAAAATGCATCGTATTATTCCTCAACATTCTTGTTTACCTAGCAGGTTTTTTTTATGGGTAAGATAGATATTAAAAAATTCACAAAAATGTGTGAATAATTACTTTTTTTTAGTATATAGTATTTATGAATTTAAAATTTGCTTTGTGTGGTTTATAAAGTATATTCAAAGATGAACCTCTATATAGCGAATTTTCCATATAACGATTTCATTATATAAAGGTCCAATTGTAGTTATTATTTTTGAATGTTAAATTTCTAATATCCTGCTTATTTTCCCATTTTCTTTCACGTATTCCTAAAATATTTTTTTAGTCTGAGCATATTTAAAACACCACATATATTAAGAGTTTTCTTTTTTAAAAAAAAAAAAAAACTAGGGGGTAAGCTGTACTTTCTGTCCACCTAACGACAGACCAACTCTCATTTTACAAACTATACAACTGTTCATACTCAATGTTCAAATTTTAAAATAGTTAATTTGACATGTATTATGTAGTTCTATTTTTTTTCAATGCAGTCGGACCTCCATTAAAAAAAAGTAATTATTCCCACCTTTTTAAAAATTAATATATGTTTATTTTATCAATCTTACCCATCAGAAGAAAAAAAAAGAAAGAAGGAAAACTGCAAGGAAAAAAAGAAAAAACAATGTCGAATGTCACTGTGTTTTCAATATTATGAAAATAATATTCTATTAAAATTAATGAATTTTAAGAACATTTTCTAATTTAAAGCATACAAGTAATATTAAACATACATTATTTTATAACTAGAACACGGGGACACGGGACAACTCCACTGAGTGTGAAATGGGATATCGAAGATGTTTCCAGTGAACTGGACAATGTGGTCAAATGTTGCACTTCTTTGATGAAACGTCCAGAACTCTATTGCTCTCGGCGAGTTAGGTACCTATTAAAACCAGAGTTCAAGATTTATGACCACCATAAAATGTTTTAAAGTAAGATTAACTTGAAATGTTCAGAAATACTTTAAAAATAGGGAGGAAATAATTGAATCACAAAAGAAAAAGTTCATTATATAGAAAATGCACTTCGCTATAGAGAGGTTATTTTACGAAGAAAATCGTAAAACGTTCAAAGTTCCCGGAAAAAGTTCGCTATATAGAAAAATTCGTAATATAGAGGTTCGACTGTATTATTGTAAGCAGAAAAAAATAATAAATTTCAAGTCTTCATCTCCACCTTTTAATTTGTACTTCAGTTTAGTGCCCAAAAGCATGTTCCTAATTACCTTTTCCTATAAATTGCACTGAATTTTCCCTCCGTCTTTGCTTCTGCACCTTGAAGGAGCCACATACAATTAAATGATTAAATACTGTTTCCTTCAATGTTACACATATAAACCAAGTTTTTCAAAACTCTGATCCTGATATTTATTAATAGTCGTGGCAAATTTTGATTTATTAATAGTCGCACATTTTTGGTGACTTGGCGACCATATGGATGCTTCTGGAAATTACTGGAGAAATCTATAATATCACGATGTATGTCGTAAGCGGATTTTTCGAGAAGGTGCTGGAAGGCTTAGAGAGACCTCCGAGGCCAATTGTTCTTGGTATTCTTCTTCAGTTAAATTCAACTTTTTATTACCCATTTTTATCAACTATACCTTAACCATAAATAAATTTATTACAGTTATATATACAGAAAAAACAATACATATTGTAAGACAAGAAAAGTTCTTCTGGATTTTTGTAACAGATACATTAAAATTATTATTGAACTGAACTGAACTCAGTTGTGCAACAGGCCATGAGGGCCAAGGCCTACTGTGCCTGTCTCACTTTACGTGACTTTAGGCGCTGGGGTGCATGAGCAGATGTTTTGGTCAAGTGGTCAGTCTGACGTGAAACCTGCACTGTTCAGTTCCCAAGGAGCTTGGTATTCGTTTATCGAGTCACTAAAGGGATGAAAGGCTGTGTCGATCTTGCCCAGCCCGGGATTTGTACCCCGGACCTGTGGTGTGGAAGTGTGAAAACTATTAGCATATTAAAATAAAATCAATACATGTTATATCTCTTCTTTAGTTTAAAATTTATATCGATTCTTTTCATTACTGATTTTTTCCCACCTTCCAACTTAAGTGTTTATTAGGGTTTCTAGAAGTTCGCCTTAAAAAAAAAATCCACCCAATTGCTGTAGACGTCTAACATAGCAATGTTGGGATGTCTAATGTGCCGGGAACACCAGCAGGAAATCTGTGACGTTTTAAAAGACAAACAAAGGTGTAGTATAAATTTCAAAAAGTGAGTCATTATTTTAATACTCTCTTCTTTTAACAAAATCTGAAAAATGTAATTCGCTTAAGATTATACACTTTATTTCGTTTACTCTTAATATATTCATTTCGCGGATTTCATAAATATTAAAATCTTTGTAATATATTTATATTATCTCATTGAAAAAACTACACAAAAAGAATCACTTACCAATAAGATGAGATGAGCAGTTTCCATATTTTCTTACTATACCTTAAGATAGCTTATATATATATATATATATATACACTCTGTCGCAAAAAATATATGCACCAGAAGAAATCAAGCTACAATCACGAAACTCGGCAAGAATGTAGTCTGGTAAGAGATATGCAAATGATTAAAATTTCGAAGCCAATGAGACAAGGCTAAGTGTTCTATGCGCATATTAGTTGCGCAACTGGGATTTAAAAGCATGAGTACGAGCGCCGTACGGCTATCCAAACGAATCTGATGACTTTGATAGACGATATTGAGACTTAGGATGCCTCTAAGACGTAACCGGCGGCAAAGCTGACGGACTTTGATAGGGGCCGTATAATATTTGGTCGAATAGACGTATCGGCCGCCCCCTCGGTCGGAATATGGTAGTTGCTCGGTGTTGGCAACAGTGGATCACAGAAGGTAGAGTGTACCGTCGCGGAGGGTCAGGACGTCCCAGGAACACAAATGATCGCGAGGATCGTGCAATCAGAAGAGTGGCCACTTCGGCACCAACAACGTCGCTAGCATCGATTCAACGCCACTTCCTCCTTCCAGACATCCAGTGCCATCAAGAGAAACCATAAAGACGACTGACCGAAGTTGGCTTGAGGCCGACGTCCGCTAAGAACCCCACATCATAGGCAGTGTCGAATGGATTTTTGCCGACCTCGGGCAGGAGTGTGACAGACTGGAGACGTGTCATCTTCAGTGATGAATCCCGATTCAGTCTCAGTGCTGATGACCACCGCACACGTGTCTGGAGGCGCACCGGCCAGCGGTCCGATCCGGCATTTATTGTCGAGCGGCATACAGCAATTTCACAAGGTGTGACAGTGTGGGGAGCAATTTCTCGGGACACACGATCATCTTTAGTGGTCCTTCAAGGCACTTTGACAGCTCGCAGACACGTGGACGATATTTTAACGCCGATTGTGCTACCCATGCTATCAAGTCGCCCAGGTGCCATTTATCAACAGGATAATGCTCGTCCACATACTGCGCGACTCTCCCAACAATGTCTTCAAGGATATGACGTTACCATGGCCTGCCAGGTCACTAGATCTTTCGCCAATAGAGCATGTCTGGACGCGCTGGGAAGGCAACTGCAGCCGTCGAGATACAGGAGAATTAACTGCGCAGATGCAAAGACTATGGCAGGATCTTCCACAGGGGGTCTTAAGTGATCTAATTGAATCGATGCCACGCCGAAGTTCGGCTTGTATAGCTGCCAGAGGTGGCTTTACTACTTACTGATTTTTAACCTTTTGCAAGCTGTAACCGCTTAATAAAATGATATTTTGTTCTGAATTTTTAATCATTTGTTTATTTTCATATACACTACATACGCATACCAAATTTCGTGAATGTAGCTCAATTTCTTCTGGGTGCATATATTTTTTTGCGACAGAGTGTATATATATATATATATATATATATATATATATATATATATATATATATATATATATATATATATGTATATAATGTAGATTCTTATTCTCTCAAATAAAAACTTAGATCTTAAATTGATTCTGAATCAGTTTAAATCAGTCAAAAATCTGAAATTGAGTATCATCTAGTCTTGTAGCTTCACTATGATCAATAAACTAGTGGCGCAACAGCCCGTAGAGGGCCAAGGTCTTCTGTGCCCATCTCAGTTTTCATGACCTTGGACAAGGAGCTGCATGAGTAGATGTTTCGGTCAGGTGGTCAATCTGACGTGAGTCCCCCAGTGTTTAGATTCCAAGCAAGCTTTTTACTTATTTATCGACTCAGAGAAGGGATGAAAGGCTGAGGCAACCTTGACCAGCCCGGATTTGAACCTTGGACCTGTGGTGTGGTAGCGCGATGCACTAACCCTTCGACCACTGAGCTTCAAACTAAATATTAAATGCGATAAATCTACCCGGGATTTGAAACCCGGATTTATGGAGGGGAAGCGATGATTAATAAAACATCCAATAAATATTTGCTCAGCAAATGAGCTTTAATTTCTAAAAAATATTAAAATTTTTGTTTATCAAATTTTTTTTATATTTTGCTATTTACTGTTTGAAAAAAAATTACTTTGAATACGAAGCAAAACACACCGTAATGCTTTGATTGCTTTAAACATCCACTAAAAATTTACAATTCTGAAAGCTTCTTAAAATAAATGATAGGTTAATTTTCTAGAATAGAAAACTTTTATCTTTACATTTTAGCAGCATAAAACTTTAACAGTTTAAATTTTGAACAAACAAGTAAATATTCTAGTTCGTAGAGATTTCAAGTTTTTTTTTCTAGCAAAGAATGAATATATATATAGTGGAATATACAATATTTGTATTTTTCAAAACATTTGATTCGAAGAATAACCATTCTTTTTTTATTCAGTTTAATATTCCCCTTTAAATAACTATAAATAGCAAGAAAAGGGAAAATAGTTAACCTGTTTTAGTTTTTTCTAAGATAAATATGATTCCTTTAATTGAAACTGTTGGTAGTGTTATTGATTAAAAATATGTTTAAGTTTGAAGTTAGTCCTGAAAACAGAAAAAAAAAATTGATTTATTTCAAGACAAGCACACAAAAAAAGTCAATTTTAGCTATGTAAATAAATGAATTGAAAAGTTTTTAAAAAGATATAAAGACTGAAAGCAAGAAGAATTTTGCTGGAAAACAACTTAAACAACATTTGAATTGCTTCAAAATTACTCAGAGGCATTTTTTTTAAACGAAATTGAAGTAAAAAATATTATGAAGTCAGAATTGCTTTAGTTTCTTTTGTTATTGTTTTGATAAAGAAATAAATTTTCTCCTTCCATCCTATATGAATTTAGAATACAATGGATCATCCCCCCCCTTTTTTTTTGTTAATTTGGAACTTGTTTCTGATTTCTTTTCTAACAAATAAAAGGATTTTTTCTGGTACAAAATGCATGTCTTTATTTTCAAAAGCATGTTCTCTATGAATTTATTGAATTATCAATTTTCCAACAGCAAGAAAATTGAAATAATTATAAGGTGTAAGTGCTTGACCTTTCTGTAATGTTTTTAGACTTCCTGTTAGATTTCTATCTTCTTAATTGCGATTGAACGATTTTTAAGTATTCAAAGTTTAAAAAAAAAAGTTGCCTCCGAGTACGTTTTTAAAGGTCTTTAATCCGCCGTAAGTATAAAATCGTGTTCTAACTGGTAGTTACAGTGCCGGTTTCAGCTAATTTCAGGCCCTGGGCGCAGAAGATCTACAGGCCTTCTTGGCACTTGCGGATTGAAATTTATAACCAGAAAATCTTGTCAAGTTCAGCTTGTCCGAGCCCTTGCGGCTCCCGGGCCCCTGGGCGTCCACCCCAAGCGCTCAATGGATAAACCGGGATTGGGTAGTTATTAAGAAGTTATACATTATTCAAGACTTTTTTTGAGGTTAAAAACTAAAAATGCGGAGGACTTTGCCCTTGAATGATACTTTCAAAAGGAATGGAATTAATTCAAATTCAAAGTTCAATATTCTGCATTACTCAATTTTTTTTAACAATTTGAACATTTTAAATACTATTGAGTTTTTTTCTTACTTGCACTTTGGGAAATCCTTTTCCTATATTTGATGACTTTGGTAACTCTAATTAAGTCTGCCTTTAATTAAAAAAAAGTCATATATTAATACTTTTCCCTCGAACAAACAAGCAATCATTTTCATAAAACATCGCAAATGTTACTTTTAATAATACAAATATGTCAGTGGCGCATACAAGGGGGGGTCCCCTTCTCCAAGCCCTTGATTTCTTTCTTTCAGATTGATTATAATCCTATGCATATAGTTCGTAGAATTTAATAACCGTAAAATCCGGCGTATAACGCACACCCATACTTTTAAGCTGCAATTTTTAATTTTTAGGTATATTCGCTGTATAACGTGCACTCCTTTTTTTTAAGAAACCTGAAATGTACGTGCTCAATGCTCTTATGTTTTGAATTCATTTATTCGAGGTACTATTCCAAGCTTTAGAAAAAAAAAAGTACACTTCTAGAACTACAACCTGTTAAGTCAGTGCTTCTCAAACTTTCAATACTTGCGACCCAATTTTCAGTCGTAATTTTCTTCGCACCCCCACCCCTTTCAAACAATAGTAATGCTTTGAATTTAATAATAATGTACTTTGACATAAATCTACAATATGAATTTAATTACAAACCATACAATTATCAAGATAAAATTAATTTTTTTTATATAATTTTATGTATGACAAGCCCGTGAGGTTACTAGAAATTGTTAAACTTGTTCTTAACTTCGTATTGTCATATTATTCAATACATGGCGCAGTACTGATACATTTACAAATATATTATATCAGTGTAAAGGCGCATTTTATTTATTATATCAGAATGTATTTTGTTTTGCTACCTTTTAGTAAATTAATACTATTTTAAAATAATGTTTTATTTTCGACTTTTCTGTATGCTCGCGCCCCCCTCGTAGGGTTATCACGCCCCCCTAGGGGATGCGCCCCACAGTTTGAGAAACACTGTGTTAGGTTTAAAAGGAATGTCATTTCTTTAAAATAAACAGTATTTCGATCTTTGTAGTCTTAATTTTTTATCTATATGCTCATCTTTTTTTTTATTTTTAAAGCTCTCATTTTTATACCCGGCGTATAACGCGCACTTGTAAATTTCGATTTTATTTTTTGTGTTAAAAGTGCGCGTTATACGCCGAATTTTACGGTAATTGTTTGTTATTAATAATTAATGCTGATTATTTATTCAATACTTAATTACTGTTTTTTGTTGGTAGTGTATTGGAACATGATACGAGAATGGTAGACTTTCGACCTAGGCCCCTTCCCCATTTGAAAAATTCCTGTGTACTTCCCTCATATATGTTTATGAAGAGAGAGAGAGAGAGAGAGAGCGTAGAAAGAGATGTAAAAAACTCTCACACAAATGTTACTCTGAAAAAGCTTCCCTCTTGAATGGATATGGATGAATTTTAGTTTAAAATTCTGAAATTAAACGCCATCTAGTGTTGCTATTGAAAAGTGAAATTGAGCCAATTTGTTTAGTGTCTAGTAATGATAATTTTTTTTCCTCTGAATTATAACTTTCTTTATACAGCGTGCTTCAGATTTGATATAATCAATTTTTTTTCTTCTGAAATTATCAAGAATGTTTAACTTTTTAAAATTAAAATATTACCTTAAGAAAAATTTACTGAGTTACAAAATTACAAAAGGAAAATAATACAAAGTTATAAGAAATATTGAATTCCTTCTTTTGCCAAAACAATAAAAAATTTGTGAAAGTTAACTGATTTTACTGAACTGAAACAGAAAATTAATCTATTCAAGTTAAATTATTTTATTTTATTTTATTTTGACAATTATTTCATTTATTTCAGTTATTTACTTCATTTTAAGTTTTGATTTGAAAATATGTAACCAGTTTATAGTAAAAAAAAAAAAATGCTGAAGCGAAAATGAATTTTCCTTTTCTTTTAAGTCCTAATTTCTTAAAAACACTTTCTCAAAATTCAAGTCCGTAAATTAAAAGAAAAATACAAATTCTTGAAAAAATGCGGAAAAGAAAGCAGCTCTATCTTTTTCTTAATTTCCGATTTTGGATATTTTATTTTAAAGTTGTAATGAAAACTCCCGGGAGAAGTTCTTAGAAATTTGAAACTGAGAGTCTTTCACAAACAGAAGTAATTTTTTGGAGGAATTATTCAGCACTGTTTTCATCATCTATATTGTCTTCATATCTTAGTAAGAATACATAAGTGGTATGATTCAAAAAACTATATTGGTTGCGGAACTATCTAGAGAATGACTACGGATATATATTCAATTGTAATTTGTGTCAATTTTTACCGCAATTATATAAAAAGATTAACATATATATATATATATATATATATATATATGTATATATGTGTGGGGAAATATAATGCTTAAATCACAAATTTTAACCATCTCTCAATAACGTTACATACAGAACATATTACTGATTATATATTACAACCACCACATATCAATGCGTATATATTCAATTCAATACAAATTCTGTTGCAAGTTACTGTTCTACTACCATCGATAATTCTTAATGGATAAAATTCATACTATAATTATTATATAGAGTTAATTCTTATCTTAAAATTTTTCAGAAAATATTTTTACAAAAGTGTTTAATTTTATGTTAATTTCCCCCTCTTCAATATGCAATCTATATACTGAAAAATATACCTCAGAAGAAGTATTTTTTGTCGTGGATGTAAATAAATATGGGGCGGCAAGTGCAAGATTTTTCTCTTTATATGTATAAAAAGTTTTTCATGATTCTGTAATAAATTTATTACGTTCTTTTTCAACATAGTCAACTCTCAAGATAATTCGTTATGTTGGTAACCTCGATTTCCCATGTGCTTACGCACTGAATTGGCAGCCCTGTGCTTCATTTCATATAAAGTTGCCAATACGATTGCAAGCTCTCGCAGAAAAATATCACAACGATTGCCTGGTCTGGAATCGTTGCGTGAGAAGAAAGGTATTGAATCATACTAAGACTTAATAACACAATCAACGGAACTAAATACTCAACTTTCCAGGAAGCTGCAAGAGCTGCAGATTTATTAAAATTCTGAGGACTTTATCAATGAAATGCCGGATGACGCAGCTTCAGTGACGAATTTGACGAAAGCCGAGCACCAAGAACGAATTTTGTGAAAAAAGAACAAGTAAATAAAACTACATATTACATGTAAATTGCAGTTTTATAGTTTGAGCAATGAGTATGAGCAGTTGTATAATTTGTAAAATGGGTTTGGTCTGCCATTAGGTGGACAAGGGGTAATCCTCCCCCTTAACTTTATTAAATTTCATTCATCGCATGGCAAATCACCGTTGGAAGTGTGCTCATCTCAAATGCCATCATCTTAATTTGATCGCGTCGCGATTCAAGGTTATTAATCACCATTGAGGCAGATTGGTCGTTTGATTAGAATTATAGCTCTTATGAAATCAAAGCTAGACTGTAGGTGACCACTGTGACATCGTCGATGGTTGTGAATTCCCATCTTTCGATTCACAATAGGTTTTATGGTTTCACCAGCAGTTCAAGGACAAGTACGACACCCATCGATTGTCCCTGAATTTTTACGATCAACCAGCTGTGGAATGACCACTGCACGTGGCCATGGGGCCATTGTTTATTGTCTGAACTCAGGGAGTGAAGAGACAGACGGGTCGCCATAATAGTAAAGTAGAACCGGCGCCCATTGACAATAGGCGAAGCCTATCTTAAAATAATCATGTCGTCTTTTCTAGTCTTGTGTGATGGGAATACTAGGAACAGGTGGCGTGATGAACAAGTGGGTCCAGATGTTCGACAAGGAACTATGGCGCCTTGGGCCAGACGGCTCGGGTGTGTTTTGGCGTGTTATGCGCAAATAGGACGAGGGAGGTCAAGAGAGACTTTTGTGACCTGCCAATGAGAAGGAACGAGGGGCGTGTTGTGAACACACCCCTGGTGTTTAAAAGGGTTCTTTTTCAGGGGAGAGGAAAAGGTCGGAAGAAAGAGGACGAAGAAAAGTCGGGAGAGAACGGACGGAGGGAGAACGGGGAAGAGACGAGGGGAGAAGACAGGAGAGACGGAAAAAGAAAAGGGCTGAGTCCTGAAATTGGAGTGAAAAAGACGATGAATGCCGGTGGCGTTGAGAATGGGAATATGAACTGACTACATCAGCTTGGCAATATTACTTCATTAAGAATTGTTTATCAAATAAACAATATTTTTTTATTTCTATGTGAAGCTGTAACCTTATTTATTGATGGATAGCTACTCACGACGTTACACCACTGACGCGTCTTAAAACATGGGCAAGGGCCTCTTCTCGCTCTTGGCTCAGCCTTAATAAGATCATGATTCGAATAATTTCAACTATCAAATGATATTTCTTGTTGTATTCTCCGAAAAACTGGTAATTTCGGATGATATGTCAACTGGTTACATGAGATGACAGACGTCCATGTATAAGCTTAGGCCTACCACCGTACACCATCATTACTCATTCAGCCTAACGACGGCAGTAGATCGATCCGGTTTGTACACATGTAAGTCGTATACATTCTTTTGTTTCTGCTTTGTACGAGTATTTAACAACGAATGCTGTGCACTGCAGGTGGGCCTACATTTGTGTAGGGGCCCAGGAACTCAAGAAGTCTTTAGACTTCCCTGTTGGAGAAGGAACTCACAATTCAGAATCTCGATCAGTGGATAGAAGACATTCACAAATCGGTATATCCTTCTTCTAATTTGAGTAAAGAACTCTAAGATTCACTTGAATTTAGAATACAGAAGCCACTGTTCTTGCCAAAAATAAGGGAAAATGAGGAAAATTCTGTTAAAAAATAATGTTCTTGTCATTTTGTTCTTGCAATGCTTTGATTCACAACCCTTTGAAGAAAATCTAAGCAATGCGTTAGATTTGGGGGGCCTCTGATCCATTCTCCTTCAAAGTAAATACCTATTCGTTAAAAATCTTCTTGCTTTGTGCTTTCGATTATTTCCTGGCATCATCATGCAAAGCCACCATTTTTCGAGATTTATAAACTTAAAATTCAATTGTGCAGTTATTATTGACAGTGGAAATATCCTTTTTAAATGTTTTATTTTTGTGTAGGTGAACAATATGAAAAGTCTATCCATAAAAATATTAAATTTATTTATTATTTTGAAAAACTCTGAATTGTTTATTTATGATTCGGGGGTGTGAAAGGTTCACGTTTTCTTGCTTTATTATAACTACTATTAGTTATAAATTCCGTGTATCAGATTAAATTTCTTACTAACGAATTAATATTACTCACAAAAAGAGACAAAAGTATTTGTTGTCCAATAATTTGTAAATCTTTAATAATTTTTTAATGGATTCGTCTACAGCATTCACGTCAGAAG
The DNA here is from genome assembly GCA_019973935.1 of Trichonephila clavipes. NCBI lineage: Eukaryota > Metazoa > Arthropoda > Arachnida > Araneae > Nephilidae > Trichonephila > Trichonephila clavipes. The sequence continues at coordinate 73,917 of BMAU01003405.1, read as the reverse complement.
ATAAAAGCTTCTAAATATTACGAAAGAACTTATGGGAAAATATAAAATAACAATGAGAAAAGTTTTTCTTAAAAAATGTTTTTATGTTACCAATTCAAACTTAAATAAACTTTTCTGGGGAAAAAAAACCGCTTCAAGTCAAAATACATATCTTATTGTATAAAAGCACGTGTGATTGTGGAAACATTAAAAAAAGAAAAGCGAAAGGGGGAAAGTGAATTGAACACTTCAATAGCTTGAATCAAATATATGTGGGAAAAAGGGTAAATGACAATGATTGATCATTCAATTTTCACGACCCTTAACTCGTTTAATTCTCGTTTATTCTCAAAACAAAAGAGTCAGCGTTCTGTAGTACTTTGTTTTGAAGTGGGGAATATATATATATATATATATATATATTCTGTTCACACACACACACACACAGTCAGACATTTCACTAGGTCAGTGTAACAAACTACATCAGCGCTTTTCAAACTGTGGGGTGCTCCCCCCCAGGGGGAATAATAACTCTACAAGGGGGGCGCGAGCATATTGAAAAATCGAAAACAAAAGATTATTTTAAAAAATTATTAATTTACTGAAAGTAAGCAAACACAAAATACATTCTGACTTATTGAAAAAAAAAATGAATATTTGCATTGATATAGTACAGTACTAGTACATTGATATAGTACAGTTAAATGTATCAGCACTGCACAATGTATTTTATAATTAATTTAATAATACTAAGTTAAAAACAAGTTAAATAATTCCCAGTAACCCCATGGGATTGTCATATATTAAACTATACACAAAATTATTACACTTAGCTTGAGAATTTATACGGTTTATAAATAATCCCTTAACTGCCGACTAAAAGTTACGCGATTCGCTTCCCAACGCCTCCGTTTACCACATAGACGCGCGTATGTGATGCATTGGGGAAGGGGAAGGAATAAATAAGAAAATCCTCTGATATAAGTAAATCCGTCGCAAACACATTCAAGGTCCTTTTATTGCATTCCAAAGCCTTCGGAATAATTTGATGCAAAGAACTGCACAGAAAAGATCGTACATCGGAAAGACGTATATATACGTCCCGGGAATTCAACGCACTGATTGAGCGAGACGTATATACACTACTGAACAATTGCTAAGGACGGATAACACTATCATCCATAGCAACCACAAAATGAAAGGAAGCAAAATGTGGAAAATTAGAATAAGTGCGGGATATTAGTAAGAAGTATGAGTATGCAAATTTTTTTCCACGTCTGTTCATCACGTGATAGCGTTCATGAGAGCTTTAAAGGTTTTGACGCGTGTGGACAGTTGTTGTTTTAAGTCAAAGTTTTACAGGAAAGATTTAATAGACGAACTTAAAATTTTTGGCATGTCTTCCCGACATCACATAGATGATTTTATGCGTGGCCGAATTATTGGAAAGATCGAAGAAGGGCGAAAAATAACAGATGTTGCCAGGGAGTTCGACATCGCTCACAGCGTTGTTTCACGGAAGTGGAAGTCATTTAAAACTACTGGAATGGGTAGTAGACGGCACGGGGAGGTCGTGTTAGAAGTACGACGCCTGCAGAAGACAGATATATCGTCCTATCAGCAAAAAGGAACAGGCGCACCTCAGCTCAGCAGGTGGCAAATCAGTTTCTTGCTGTCTCAGGAAAGCAGATCTCCCGAAAAACTGTTGCCAGACGTTTGAGGGGAGGAGGACTATACGCAGGCAGACCTGTTGTATGTGTCCCATTGACCAGACAGCACCGTACTGCCCGTTTGCAATGGTGTCGTGAGCATCACAATTGGACTGAACAGGACTGGGCATGCGTACTATTCTCAGATGAGAGTAGGTTCAGTCTGTCATCGGATTGTAGACGCCAACTGATCTGGCGCGAGAGTGGTACTGCTTATCGTCCAGAAAATATCCAGGAAAAGGACCGATATCCGACATGTAGTATCATGGTGTGGGCCGGCATCATGATCAATGGCCGCACGCGCCTACATGTGGTTGCGAATGGGACTATGACGGGCCAACGATACATTGATGAAGTTCTACTTCCTCATGTTCGTCTTTTCCGTGGTGCTGTCGGTGATAAATTTGTTTTTATGGATGACAACGCAACATGTCATCGAACACTCGCTGTTCAGGATTGTCTAGACAGCGAGGGTATTCAACGTCTCGTATGGCCAGCGCGTTCTCCAGATCTAAACCCAATTGAAAATGTGTGGGATGCTTTGGGAGGCAAGTTGCTGGTCGAAACTATCGTCCGACAAACAAGAACACCCTCATCCGTGCACTCACAGAGGAATGGGATAAATTGTCTCAACAGCTGCTGGATAATGTTGTGCAAAGTTTGGTACGACGTGTGGAATGTTGCATCACACTCCACGGTGGACATATCTCTTACTGATACCTTTCTTTAAGGTGCCTGCTGACTTTTAGATGCATTGTTCCATTTCTCCGTACGCTGATCAAATGAACATTTTTTTTTCTTTCAGATGTTTCACAGCTTTTGTACTTTCCAGAACAATAAATATTCTTTATTCTAATGTCTGAACAGTGTGGCAACTATATTTTATCCTACTAGGCCTCATGTCTCGCTTAATGTTATGCTACATAGCAATTTGTGATCCGTCCTTAGCAATTGTACAGCAGTGTATAAGCTGGTGGCACTTAAGAGGTTAATGCCATATTGTAGCTTTAGCGCCAAAGTATAGTCTTGTTGAATTGAATGCATTGTTATTTGTATGGAGGGGGGAGGAGGCACGATGAAAATTATGATTGAATATTGAGTCGCAAATATTGAAAGTTTGAGAAGCATTGCTCTACATGTTGATTAAAAGTAGTTTCTGAAAAAAGGATATAAGTATTCTATACTATTACTATATTTGAGTTATGACACTCAATTGGAAAATTTATGCTAAAATTACTAATTCTGGGTCTCTGCCTGGTAATAATATCTAGGTTGTGTGCAACGTAAACTGTCACGACGACATAAATAATGGCAGTGTTTGCATGATAAATCTAAGAGTGGGTGAGAGAGTTACATTAACGTAACACTATAAAGCAGCACAAGGGTTACTGAAGACGGATTTCATAATTTAGAACCTCAGTCAAGTGACGAGGACGACATCTGAGCTGACACCTCTCTTCAAGGCCATTTTTAACGTACCCGACACCCTAGGCCAAGGGTGGAGAACCTTTATGGATCAAAGTGCCATTTTTTCTAAAGAAATGTTTAATGAGGTAAAGTCGTGCCATCAAATAATTTTAACTTGTGATCAGTGGCGCACACAAGGGGCTCCTGAGGATCCGGACCCCCCCAAAGTCCTTGATTTTTTTCTGATTGATTATAATTCTAAGTATATAGTACGTAAAATTTAATTAATTCCTTGTTATTAATGATTAATTTTATTAATTAATGCTAATTATTTATTAAAAATTATACTATGTTTTGTTCTCAAAAATCGACAAAATCAAAAGGAGCATGATACAAGGATGATGAACTTTCGACTCTGGACCCCCCTTGAAAAATTCCTGTGTGTGCTACTGCTTGTGATTATTGGGAAAATAATAATGAAAAAAAAAAACAAACTAAATACTCTATACTAAATACTTTATTTACTACGAAAAAATACGTTTTGCACTGTATAGTAGTAAATGTTTCAGTTATACGTGTAATAAATTTTAAGTAACATTAGTGGGACGTCTGTTGTTGCAGAGTATATATAACTTATATTAGGATTGTAAGATGTTACTTTTAGTAGAATGCATGCTGAATTGGAGTCATCTGCCAAATGGTTTCTAAGAGAGTCTTTAATGTTATTTTCATCCCTGAAAATAACGATTCACAGGCATCTGTAGATGAAAATATGATTAAAATAGCATGAGCCAGCATCTTAAATCAGTTAAATGTGTCTGGAATCGAATTCCATGTTTCCAAAATTTCGTTACTGGCATTTTTACTTGTATTGCTTGTTAATCTTTCTGTTTCAATCAATTCTAACTTTTTCCTTGTTTCAATACATTTTTGAATCCATATTGAACTCCACTGGAAATCATTAAGTTGCATTTTAAATTTTAAATTCAATTTCCAACCAATCGAATTGGAGCAAGTTCAGTTCATCAAATAATGTCACATCAGCGTACGTGATAAACTTGAGCGTTTCTGATAACTTTTTGAACAGGGAAAATCTTACTGAAAATTCCGTGATTGAAGAATCGATTATAGTAATTGAAGAATTTATTTCCATATCTTTGTCTGCGGTTTCTCATGTACATTCTAATCTTTGAAATTTTTTTTCAAGTTTGGGGTTCTTTGTAATAATATAGTCTCTGAACTAAAATGCAAACCGTTTTGATCGGCAGCGTGCCCAAAATAATGTGCTACGTGCACTCAATGGCACACGGGCCAGTGGTTCGCTATCCCTGCCCTAGGCACTTCACATAGTTACCCGCCTATTTAGAAAGCACCCCACCCCCTCCCTCTTTCACTTCTTACCATACCAGTTTTGTTACCAGCAGATGTTTGTGGCAAAATCGAAATTTCTACAAACATATATAATGATGAAATACCTCATGAAGACATGTTTGATTCTGAAGAACCTTCAACCACAAAGGGAATGTCTAATTTGAACAGAAAACTCAAGTCAAATGAAACAAATGTTGAACTTCGTTGGAGAAAAAAAGTAAATTTTAACGAAATCTTAAAAACTAGCAGCACTGTAAATATGTGTGAAAAGTTTCCCGAGTATTATTTACTTTATCTCCAATTGAAATTTTTCACAAGTTTATTCCCACAGAATATCTACTGCATTTAGCAAATATGACAGGATTATATGCAATGCAAAAAGGAGATTTTTCTGTGGATGAAAATGATATAGGACAGTTTTTTGAATTATTTTTATTTAGTGGATATCACCACACAAGTTCCTGGAGAAGATTTATACTGGAGCACACAAAAAGATTTATCAGTCCCATTTGTTTCTACTGTAAGGCTTAGAAGTAGATTCAGAAAGATAAAAAAATTCTTTCATATTATCGACAATAATAAGCTGACATCTGGAGATAAAATGGGAAAAATTTCTTTTTATGCAGAACTTTGTTTATTTGCCCAACTGATGTTTTTTTTTTATTGAGTGTATTTCTATAATTGATTGTAATTTTCTGTAATTGTGTAAATTCCTATTTATAAATTATATTTTCAGATAAATTTGTTTTATTTTGGAACGGTATTTAAAGGTTTAATTCAGAGGTGGCCCAAGCAGGGGGCATCCGTCAGGGAATCTGCCCCCCCCCCCGAGAGAGAGAGAGAATCGGGATACATTTAAAAAATTCAGCAGGTAAAAAATTATAGATTTTTCACGTTCACAAGTAAAAGTTCTTCTCCCCTCCCCCATTTTAATTTTTAGATTTTTAAAGCCCATTTCAGTTCTTTGTCGTGTATCATGCCCCTCCCCCCTACAATGGAGAATGATGAAACCCCGTGGAGAAATATTTAGTGCCACCTCTGGTTCAGATACATCTTCTTAGAAATGTATACAATAATTGATTTTTGAATAAAAATGTCATTGATTATACTTTTAAAATCATCTGAAAAAACTAAATGGTACTCGCCAATGTTCCATTATTGGAACATCCTAAAAATCTTTAAAAAAAATTATTTTTTTTTAAACTTTTTTTTCCATGGATCTTATGTTTCAATTTTAATTTAATTTTCACCAAAATTTAGTTTATGTTACCTTTGAATCATAGTGCGGCGTTTAAAAAGTTAATGGAAGAAATAGGAGCTATAGTGGGACACATTTTATAATCAATCTCACCTTTGAGGATGCATGTATTTGGTATTCAGTGTGAATGCAAAACTTTCTGGTGTCAAAGGTATCATGTAGCAATTTTTTAACAGGTTTAGCGATGCGAGGGGGTGCTCCGTCCTACATAAATATCGTGGTTTCTAAACAATGTCTCTCTTGCAATGATGGAATCAATTGTTCTCTTAACATCGCATCGTAGCTAGTCCCTGTAATACTACAGCGTTTGGGACCTCTTGGAGTTGGATCTCAAAGAAATATGGCCCCACAAGAAAATCACAAGTCATTCCACATAATTGTTGAATAATTGCTACCATTCTGATAGAATATCTTCACTAACAATGCACGTTCCTTCTTATTAAGAGAGTCACGATTGACAATTACTAAGGTGACCAATCGTCCTCCTTTAGGGAGGACAGTCCTCCTTTTATAGGTTCTTTTCTTCCTCGAAAAGTGTCCTCCTTTTCAATATTTTAAAACTCATCTGTTAATCTCTGTATTCAGAGATGAAACAGACATGCTTCCAAATTGTCAAAGAATGTGGTCTGAAATAAATATCACAGGAAATAACAGTTTTCAATGGTATTTTTTGACTTAGTCTCAAGTAAAGTGGGGAGACATAGAAAATTATGTTGAGTTTTTATCGAAAGAAATGCCTGATATTAAAATCGATGGCAATTGTCTGTTCGAAGTAGAAAGAAGACTGAATGTACATTCAAATTCTAATAAATTAGAACAATTGGAAAATCAACATGCTGAGAAATTGGTAAAATATGAGTGAAATTATTTAAACCATTTCAAAAATGAACACATTTCATATGAAAATATTATTGTTCTTGTTGAATTTACGTTGTGCTGCCCTGGGATTAATGCACCTGTTGAAAGAGTTTTTTCAGTTGGTAATGATTTTTGCGAAGTGACTAGTGAGCAATGAAAATTTAATGTTAATATTTTAGTTACAGTGCTTACCGTAAAATTCAGTATGAAGGCTATTTTTTGCCCGAACTTTCCTATATATTAGAAAATTATATGTTAACAAACAAATAAATAAATAATAATAATAATAATTCAATGGAAAAATACTCGTTTAAGATAATAATTAAAAAGAACCTTCGCGTAATTAGCGTATTTTTGTTTGAATTAATAGAACGTTTCATGTATTTAATTGTAATTTTTTCTTGAATTTTTCGTCCTCCTTTTCATTGTAAAAAAAATGGTCACTTTACAATTTCTCTATGTGGTCTTGTTTTTATATTGTTCGATGAATAAGATTTGCATATATGCCGCGAATAAGCATTGAAACAGCACAGTGCCATCTATCGGGTGAAAATGGCGACTGTTTTGCACATTTGATTTGCGCATTTTGAAAAGTGTAGATGCCAATTTTCACTGGAATATTCTCGGTAATTTTCTCTCCAGCACCCCTTGAACATTTTCAGTTTAATTAAGGCCATCCTCTATATATATGCTCTTATAACCTTGATATTTACTTTAAAAAAAAGCTATATTTTCAGAGAAAAAAATGATCGCTTAAATAATTTTTTTTGTATGATATGGTTTGACTCCCTTAGTATATATATAGGATTCAGAAAAAAATTCATCCTAATTTTATCTCAAAATTAAAAATTTTGAATTAAATTTCAAAGCTAAATTATTCACTGTTAATTTGTTTAAAGTTATAAAATTCTGCGTTTTCTTTTCTTTGTAAAACTTCCTCTCATTTTTTATAAAAGAAATAGAAGTAGAGTTTCACTGTACTTGAAATTTAATATTTAGAGAAAGAAAATTTCACACGAAAAAAATTTTTTCGGAAGAAATTCTACATAAGAGAAAATCAAAACTTTGAACAGTTTTTCCAAAAATAGATGGAGCCGCATAGATATCTGTACTTATAAGCCTTTTAATTTTTTAAATTATGTAAGAAATACTTTTATCTCTTTAGTTGTGTTTTATATTACATAATATGTTAATAAACAACTGTATTTCTTGAGCTAAGTTTTAATTTTTAAATTATTTTTACGAAAATATGCAATATTACCAGAAGTAATGAAAACGAAACCTAACAAAAATGGAAATCTTTAGTTTTTATCTTCTCTCGTAGATGGTGCCACGTCGCTACGCTTATCTCATTCTTGTTCTTATAAAAGGACTAGCTGGTATACCCGTTCTTCGCACGGGTGAACTGAAAAATTAAACAACACAGATTGAAGGATAAAGAAGTTTATAATGAGTTAATTTTACGTGAATTGCAAATTAAACAAAAAAAAGCTTTTTTTTTTTTGCGTAGCTCAGCAAAACAAAAACAAAAAAAGAGAGAAATAAAACACCTTTGTTAAATTTTAAGTATGTAGATCTAATAGCTGATAAAAAGGATATTTTTTTATTTATAACTCCCCTAACACTCTTGAGGGTCGATTTTTGAAAATACCATCCTAAGCTGATCTCTGCTCAGCAAAAGAAACACATTGTTAAAAGTTTTGTGTAATGAACGCTTAAAATAGTGTAAATAATTTTTATCTGAAAGTATAATACATTTGTTTGACTCAACACAAAACACAACACTAGCAGTGGACTGTGATCTCTTTAATTTCTCTCTACTCCGTACACTACCTCTCGGAGTGAGTGTTACACATATATATATACACTGACGGTTTATTTTACAAGCCGCTAGAGGGCGCTGTTCATTAATAGAACTAACATACCGCCCCACATTGCACTGGTTTAACCATGCAATCATTGTTACTTAATTAACATTCATATTGGTTACATCTAGAACACTTTACACATTCAACACTTGACAATTCTGAAGAAATATAATTACATAAATCATTATATAAATGCAAGATTTCACAAATAACAATATATTTTTTTTTATACAAATACAAAATCACTTTACTAACAATGAGCAAATTTACACACTACCAATGGTATCTCTCATACTAATTTTAACTTCAAGTGCGCTGAATTTTTGACAAAAATAATGCACTAGAGGAAAATAATTACAAATATTTTAGATAGACCTCACAAAACTGTATTTTTTGAACAAAAGCTGGTACAAATTAATTAATATTAAACACAGTGGCGTAACGTACAACATTTCGGCCCCCCTGCAAAGTCAGGTTTTGGGGCCCCAAGTTAAATTTTACAAAGGGTAAGTACTTGGCAGCACTCAGGCTTTCCCCTCCTCCGCCCCCACGATGTGGGGATTGCGGAGGTGTACGTTACACCACTGATTAAACGCTCTTTCAAATAGTGTCCAAAGTTTTAAGGTGCCTGACAAGTTGTGGGAACATTTTTTTGAAATAATGCTGAAAGTTCATTTTTAAACTCCTTTTTTGTTTGACTTATAACTGTAAACTTATAAAAATGACAAAGAAAAAAAATTTTCAATATATTTTTGTAAGAAAATGGACAATTTTAGGTTAAAATTAGGCATTTTTTGCACATTGTGGCAAACACTGTAAAATAAATTCTAATGCGTAAGATAAGCTCTTTGAATTTTATTCAGAAAACGTTTATCTATGTTTTGCTCTATCATCTTTGAATAATTTAAATTTATCACAAAATTAGGGTTCAAAAAGTGCACATAAGGAAAATTTTTCAAAAATTTTGCATTTATCACAAAGAAAAACAATCATAAAAGAGGTAAATATATTGTTTTTTTTTATTCTCTTGTGCACAGTATGCATACTATAATAATAAACAATGATGCAAAATTTCATGCAATTATCTCAAGAACTTTTTGAGATATCATGTTTGCCATGCGATAAAAAATGGAAAAATCTGTTTCGGAGAAAAACGCATTTAAAGATTTAAAATCTAAATCTTAAAAAATTATACGGCTAAAACAACCTAAAACCTCTTTATATCAAAAGAATAAACCTTTTATAAGCTCATATCAGTATTATATATTTGTTTTCCCAAATTCTTTCTTTTAATTTTGTTACCAATTTTATAGAGTCAAAAAAGCTTTTCCTTATGCCTAAATGCATAGCTTTCGTAAAATACAAATTCAACATATAAAAAACACACTAGAAAAACTTTATCACGTTAAAAAATAATATTTTTATATGGAAAAACAGGTACAGGTCCACTAAGTATCTTAGAGCTTAAGAAATATGTAATGTAAAATGTGTATTAATGTGTGTTATTTTGTCAGTAACTATTCCCGAAAATTTCTTTTAAAAAATATTGCTTATCACAAATATTATAAAAAATTATAATGAAAAGCATATAAAAAACAGTTTTTAAAACCTCCTTATGAATCCACTTTGACTTTTTTTCATCCTTAGTAATTTGATTTTCTATGCAGCTTTTTTTTCCGCGAAAATTTTCCATATTCTAAGGGGTGTCCCACATAAGTTAAAAAGCGTTCCAGATCAAATATTTCAAATCCATGTGCAATATCTTAGGAAGGGAAGTATTTGCATTTCTAATTATATATATATAATGATAAAAAACCTGTATATCACAAATTAAAAGAAATTAACGTTAATAATGCACTTAAGCGAAATGTTTCAAGTTTATATATAATAATTGTATCTTTAAGGAAAATACTCCATAAAATGTTACTGAAAAAGGCTTTCTGAGTAAATTTCGAATTATTTATGAATAGATTTCAACTTTTTTTCACCATCTGACAAAGTATTATTGGGATTAGCTTGTGTGTGTCAACATTCTCATTACTGCTAGTACCAATGATGAAGTTAATTCCATTAAATCTTCTTAGACATCCCAGATCTTGCTTTAGGCATAATTAATTAATATTTTGTCTTTAAGAACAGAGTTTTCTATCAAATATATAAAATAAAGTTAAATATGAAACAAAATATCGAGAAGCAAGGGGAAGGAAGCAAAATCGGAAAATGACAAAAAATTTTACGAATTTATTTGTCAAATTTCACTTAAAAGTAATAAATTATTTTTTTAAAAATATCACCATATCCCGTCATTACCTTACCTAAGTTAATATTTTTTTAAATAAATTCGATAAACACCAAAAAAGTGTAAAAAAAGTATTAAAATGCAAACACTTCCGGTTCGTTTCTGCTGCTCTCCCTTGACATAAAAACTGCTAAAACTTCGTAAATAATTGAAGTACAAACAAAAGTAAGGTATTTTTAGAAAGGAAAAAATTCAATTATATAAAATTTAAAGTAAAACAAACTCGTCATTTTCATCACAATTGACGTTTTTGCACTAGTCAGGCACCTTAAAAAATAGGTGGTACACACATTTTATACCACCCCGCTTCAAGCAGCATGATAGTTCTGGAAACATGATTTTTTCCTCCCTAGGCACAATGGTAGCTTTAGCTAGTTATTTTATAGTTGGAAAATAAATAAAAATACACTTCTTTTCATCTTATACTATTATTCTTCCTATATATTAAAACATTTTCAGCTTTTCTTAATTTAATGTTGTAAGCTTAATTTTAGTTTAGTCCTAATTTACCTAATGTTAGTTTGAATTTTAAATATTATATTCAATACATTATTTAATTTTACTTAAATTTTATTTAGTCAACATATATAAGTTTATTAGTTGTATTTATTTTTTCCTGAACACAAGCTATATATATAGCTCATTCAGGACATTTGAGTAATTTTGTATGTACTATTATTTGATAAATATATTCCAATTATTTTGTTTTTTAAAAAAATGTAACTTACAACAAATCTGTATGGCTCAATAAACATGTCCATTATTCCGAAAAAATAAGCGGAATGCAGTTTCTATTTGTATAAAAGATGGCCATCAATAGAGTGGTGGAACATTTTTTAGACTCTCATATTTTCATGCAAGCAATGCACATGTGAGGTACGAAAAAAGGAATATTGACTCATTTAGTTACAAGATACATATACTTACCTGATTTGTATCAAATATCACAAAAATTATTTTCATTTATACTTAAAAAAATACACAATACAGAGTCACTTTCAAAAAATACCACTCAACAAACTCACAGCTGACCAAAGAACGAACTACTATATAAACCCATTACACACGATTAGCTTCTGACATCTGTTGGAAACGTGAGTAAATGCTAGGAGTCAATCTCTGTGGTGGTTCAAAGAATGTACCATCTAGCAACAATTTCTGAGGCAGTCAAAGAAGTGGTACGTTTTATGTACCACCACATAATAAACGAGTAAGAATTGGTTGTACAATATATGTACTACCAATACAGTACTTAAAAATAACATCTGAATTCTTCTATTGGGTTTTCTCTAACTTCTTCGTAATCGAGGTAGCCTAGTGGTCAAGATCACGGAGTGTCATAAGTTCGAGCCTAGTGCCATTGAAGACCAGCGGTGTAGAGGGGTCGAAGCACGTTGAATCTGTTGGAGCTCAAACGCGTCATCTCGTTGGTGTGGTGTGGAAGTTAGGAGAATAAAGTGCCAGGTCAGATGCCATCCTCGTTTATTGACCGTGTTTCAAAATTTCGAGGACCGTCAACGAAAGCCCTCGTGTAGCTGAATAGGGTGACTTTAATATTTACTCACTCAAAAGAAATACTACAAGCACGATTAAGAAATTTTAAATATATCTCATTTGAATGATAACTAGATATGAAATGTATACTAAACTTTTAAAAGCAGTTTATATATGGCTATTATTCCTTAAGGTTATTGAGCTTCTTTTACACTTATTTTAAAAAAATATTTTACACAAATAAAAATTCTACAATTTTGGAATGTAATCTTTTTCTTTTTCGAAAATTCTTTTTTCAAGAAAACATTCTTAAACATACAAATTATATTCTAGCTTTTTTGCTTTGACTAAAAATGTATTAAATGTTGCTCTTAAATTTTTGGATTTAAGTTTCAATTTTATTGAGCTAATTAAAAGCCGAGTCAAGGACAATTGTTTTTGCTTGAAATATATATATATATATAGTTTATTGACAAATTTAATTTTAGACAATATTGCAAACCATACTATTAAACAAAATGACTGGCATTTCTTGTAATGAATCCAATAGACTTTTAGTTTCGGATACTCCAATTTAATAATTTACATCAACAGTCTTCTAGGATATTACAAGTTTCTTCAAACTCTGTTACACTTCTTTAACTGAATCTATTTTAACTTCCCAACGGGTGCATAATGGTTTAAGAGTAATGCTTAAATGCTTTTGTAGAGTTTCTCATTTTATTGAAAATGCAGAAAATAAGCAATATAAATTGGGAAATTTTCCCAAAATATTTGCAATATATACTACTAAAAAGGCATAAAAAAAACTAAAAAATTTAAAAGAGTGGGCTAGGCAAAGCTCATAAATTGCATGAGATTTATAGAGCAATGTTCTAGATTTTACATCTTTATTTTTCCCTTTCATGTTATTATTATTCTGTCATATACCTGCCATCTACAATTCATTATATCTTATTCAAGTCCACTTGACCTTTTCAACGAAGTTTTTGCTAATCCTTAAGACAAGGACAAGACTAATTTCAGGCAGGCAATTTCTTCGAAAAAAAGTTTGGTGGTGGTGGGGATCACAAGGGTTTATTTTAACCTAAAGTAAGTTCACTCAAGATTAAAACACCTCCTGTGGCTCTTTGTCTTCCAAAAACTCTTATTACCTCTGTCCCCTTTTAGTTACTGATACCGGAATGTCCGTTGTGCTCCCACTCCGAGATGGGGGAAAGTAAACGCGAAAGTAGTATAAATATACCAAATTTTATGATTTAACATGTACTCCCGCCTCGGACCCTTCAAAGCTCAACATAAAAGTAAAATTAAACTAAAAATACAGTGTACAAAATAAGGAAATAAGGTACGTTAAATGAAATACCAAATTCACAATACTAAATACAAATAAATAACTAGAAATTGCAAAAAAAAAAAGAAAGAAAGAAAAGATAAATCACACAAACACATATTAAACTATAAATTCCGTCAGTAAGCCAATCAAATATTTAAATGGGCATGTAAATACAAGTAAATGTTTTGGAAGTTATTTTTAAAAACGAAAGGTGAGAGCAATAAGTTTTTTTTAAGCAGACATAATTTTTAATAATACATAAAAGCAGAATTTTTTGAAGAACCACAATTTGCCGAACACTGTTCTAAGCGAAATATTCTGTTTTGTGCACATTTGTCACAATTAATTAGAAGTAATACCACGAATAAAACACAAGATAACCAATATTTTCCCTTTATAATAGGTAGCGGCTTAGCTACTGCCATATCAGCCGTATCAAAGATACGGGGCCCCCAACCTACAGGGGCTTCAACATGTGTAACTACAGTCCGATTAACAGGGTTCTCATATCTAAAATGGGCCCCCGGAGGAATTTTGATACAGAGCCCCCTCAGAACTAGCTACGCCAGTGATAATATAGTGCAGTAAAATTCCTGTCAAGATGAGCATATTTACCTACATCCCGCAGTCTGCCGCTCATACACTTGCTACAACAAATCACCATGCAATCAAGATATATATTATAAATGCGAAAAAATGTTTGGTAGTCTTTCACGGAAAAACAACTGAATGGATTTTAGTGAAACTTTACAATAATATAGCTTATACATCAGAATAACACATAGGCTATAATTTATAAAGATAATGTGTGAAGTTTCCAAAATATAACGATAATCTGCCATCTGCAAAAAAGCCTGTGACAGCATATATCCATCTTTTTTGTGTGAAGCAAAGCTTTCCATTTTGTTTCGTCTCCGCCATGACTCGGTGCACGCTCGCTTTTAATTCATTCCATTGATCAGTGTAATCACTATTTTTTTTATTTATTTTATAATAAAACTAGATTTCGAAGGGAGAGGTGGTGGCAAGATTTTAACATAAAATAAATACAACAAAAAGTAATATTAATGTATTACACTTCCAGATATAAATTATTTACTCTATTTTAAGAGTTCATTACACAAAATTTGTACCAATGCGTTACTTTTGCTGAGCAGAGATCAGTTTAGGAAGGTGCTTTCAAAAATCGACTGACAAGAGAGTTACGGGGAGTTATAAATAAATAAAAAAATCCCTTTTATCATCTATTAGATCTACAGACTTAAAATTTAACAAATATGTTTCTTTTTTGTTTAGCTCAGATATGCAAAAAGCTTCTTTTTTGTTTAATTTGCAATTCACGTAAAATTAACTGATTAAAAACTTCTTTATCCTTCAATCTGTATTGTTTAATTTTTCAATTCACCCGTGTGAAGAACGGGTATACCAGCTGTATAATATAAGTAAAATATTATTTATCTATACACGAGATTTTTTTCTTTTACTGCTACTTCTTAAGCAAACGGTATTTCACAATTATTTGCTAAAAGAACATTTTTTTAAATGAATTTTATTATTTTAAAACCTAAGAAGGAAATTATTGTTAAAATAATGTGAATATGTTAGTTAAGTATAATATACTTTTTTTTCTCCGATACGTGTTTAAACAATTTACGAAACACAGTGGAATGAAACTCTCTGAAATTAAAATAAAATATCAAAAAGTTTTTATCAGATAGTTATTTTTTTCTTTTTGAATGTTTTCTTCAGTACATATAAATATACACTGGTGTGCAAAAATTAAGGACGAGACGGTTTTTTCAATATAACTTTGTACAAAAGCTTTCCAAATCAACACATTTAATACCGTAAGATCCCCAATACGTAAGGACATGTGTAATATGTATGCAACACTTACTAAAAGAGAAATCAGAGGGATAAAAAGAAGCTTGATTGAAAAAGTAGCATGGAGCGCAATGCGACTGAAGGCCGAAACATCCCTGTGATGGGTGTCCAGCAAGAAACATCCGGTCTTTAGTAGGGGATATGATCTCCCCTGACTGCTAGGCAGGTTTCACAGCGTCTGCCCATGCTGAGAATGAGGGTGTCAATGAGTTGTTGAGGCATTGCTGCCCATTCGTCTTGCAGCGCCAATCGAAGCTCCCGAATCGTTACTGGTGGTAAGGTACGAGCTGCCAAGCGTCTGCCTAGAAAATCCCATACATGCTTGATGGGATTGAGATCCGGAGATCGTGCCGGCCAATCCATACGTTCAATATCCTCACTCTCTAAGAGCTGTTCGGCAGCTACTGTGCGATGACATGGTGCATTGTCGTCCATGAAAAGGAACTGCAGACCCATAGCGACTCTAAAAAGACGCACATATGGAAGAAGAATCTCGTTACAATAACGGGTCCCGTTGACTGAACCTGCGTCGAAGATGTGAAGGTCTGTACGACTACCAAGCATGATGCCTCCCCAAACGAGAACACCACGACCTCCATTCCTGTCCCTTTCAATGATGTTCGAGGGATGATTGCGGCTTCCCCGCTCTCTCCAGATGAGTATGCGATGAGAATCGCTACTCAAACTGAATCTGCTCTCATCTGTAAAGAGTACTCGTCCCCATTCATTGTCTCTCCAATCCCGGTGTTCCCGGCCCCACAGAGAACGCCTTCTCCGATGGGCAGGCGTTAAAGGTACACACCGTACAGGGCGTCGTGCAAACAGACCACCACCGTGCAGTCTTCTGGCCACGGTAAAACGCGATATCGGTCGTCCAGTCGCCTGTGTCGTGTGTCAAGCGATTTCTCCCGCTGTCTGCCGCCTGTTTCTTCTGGCCTGTAAGACAATGTACCGGTCATCTGCGGGTGTGGTTCCTCGTGGACGACCACTACTGAACCCCCGGATAGCTGTTCCTGTAGTTTGAAATTGTCTCCAAAGTCGTGAAACGATGCTGTGAGCAATTCCGAACTCTGCAGCCACACTTGTCACACTGCGGCCTTCCTCCAACTTATCAATGATTCGACCTCGGATAAAAGCATCCAGATGTCGTCTAACAGATTGATTATTCGCCATTTCTCGCTGAGGCAGCAACTCGGTGTGATTTTAACTGCTATACGGTGGGCAATCTGTTGGCCAGAAGTACTGATCTTACACCGACAACATGCTTTATACTACTCAGACACTCCCCCATTACGTCTACCTGCATATCTGCGCATGTGCTACCGTACATCACCTTACTTAATCTCCTGATTGGTCTTTCTGTCCGCTCTGCCTCTTCGTTCAGCTGATATGCTAATTTTTCGACTTCGTCCTTAATTTTTGCACACCAGTGTATATCTAGGCTTTCCCCCATACAGTTTTTTTATAACTTACACATATATATATATGTGTGTGTGTTTATTCAAGCATTAAAATAAAAGCAATCGTTTCAATGGCTATCTGTAAATTTTTATTTTATTTATTACTTATAGAAAATGGACTTTATTAATATATAAATGTTTTTGAAACGGATTATTTCTCTATTATTTCATGACTAAACTAATTATTTGTTAATTAAAAAGTACATCGTCTACTATTTTGAATCAAAATATCATTTAGAGACATTTTTAAGCTAACTATATGTAACGACTGATTGATTCATGAAAATCTGAAATTTATTTTATTATTTTAGTTTATTACAAACTAACTATCAGTAAAAAAATGATGAAAGTTTTTGTTTTACTCTTAGCATCAGAATCGTTTTCTTTTTATTGTTTCCCATTAATAATTTTTTACCTAACGCAATATCGTTTTTTACAAGTCATACATCGAAATTTGAAGCTATATCTTATCTGAGAAGGGGAGGGGAAGAGGGAACAATAATTTTACACTAAAAAACCCCCCTGTTATGCCGGGCTAAAGAGAGGGAAAAGAAACCTGTCTTAAATCGAAAATAAGTGGAACACAAATTTCAAAAAAGGGAAATTTAATGAAATAATTTTAGAAATCACTCACATTGCATGCGTACAAACACACACATAATAGCTGGCGTCATGAGGGAAAGAGAAAGCCCGTGCAACGCCGGGCCATTCAGCTAGTAATATAAATATATAAATATATGTAATAATTCTCTCTAGTATCCTTTTTATTAACTCTTTGTACTAATATTCAAACAAACTTTAATTCTTTGGTTTAAAAAATAACACTGTAATCGTAATCGTAATTAGCTAGTACGAAATCCCTGTCCCGCGCATTCTATCCAATCAGAACTATTATTACGTAATAATCACGCGCTTGCACTGCTGGTATAAAAGCAAAATTCTTGTGTATTCGCCCTCTTTGTCTGCTTGCCGTCAGCATGTAAACGTTTACGTAAGAATGTAAATAACTGCAGCTCTCTTTGTCTTTGTGTTGTGTCCGTCAAGATGTCGCTTCTGTTATATGTGTCTGTTTTCGTATTTTTAACAAATAGATGTGAAATATAAAAGATATTGACCAGTTATGCTATGTGTGCTTCAAAATAAAAAGATGAAAAGTTATTCTGATATTCTGAAGATGTTTTCACTAAACCAGATATGACAACAAACCAACACCGGCCAACGCTACTAAAATACTTATCATATATATATATATATATATATATATATATATATATATATATATATATATATATATATATATATATATATATATATATATATACTGCTGGACAATTGCTAAGGACGGATAACACTATCATCCATAGCAACCACAAAATGAAAGAAAGCAAAATGTGGAAAATTAGAATAAGTACGGGATATTAGTAAGAAGAAGTATGAGTATGCAAATTTTTTTCCACGTCTGTTCATCACGTGATAGCGTTCATAAGAGCTTTAAAGGTTTTGACGCGTGTGGACAGTTGTTGTTTCAAGTCAAAGTTTTACAGGAAAGATTTAATAGACGAACTTAAAATTTTTGGCATGTCTTCCCGACATCACATAGATGATTTTATGCGTGGCCGAATTATTGGAAAAATCGAAGAAGGGCGAAAAATAACAGATGTTGCCAGGGAGTTCGACATCGCTCACAGCGTTGTTTCACGGCTGTGGAAGTCATTTAAAACTACTGGAACGTGTAGTAGACGGCACGGGGGAGGTCGTGTTAGAAGTACGACGCCTGAAGAAGACAGATATATCGTCCTATCAGCAAAAGGGAACAGGCGCACCACAGCTCAGCAGGTGGCAAATCAGTTTCTTGCTGCCTCAGGAAAGCAGATCTCCCGAAAAACTGTTGCCAGACGTTTGAGGGGAGGAGGACTATACGCACGCAGACCTGTTGTGTGTGTCCCATTGACCAGACAGCACCGTACTGCCCGTTTGCAATGGTGTCGTGAGCATCACAATTGGACTGAACAGGACTGGGCATGCGTACTATTCTCAGATGAGAGTAGGTTCAGTCTGTCATCGGATTGTAGACGCCAACTGATCTGGCGCGAGAGTGGTACTGCTTATCGTCCAGAAAATATCCAGGAAAAGGACCGATATCCGACATGCAGTATCATGGTGTGGGCCGGCATCATGATCAATGGCCGCACGCGCCTACATGTGGTTGTGAATGGGACTATGACGGGCCAACGATACATTGAGGAAGTTCTACTTCCTCATGTTCGTCTTTTCCGTGGTGTTGTCGGTGATAAATTTGTTTTTATGGACGACAACACAACATGTCATCGAACACTCGCTGTTCAAGGTTGTCTAGACAGCGAGGGTATTCAACGTCTCGTATGGCCAGCGCGTTCTCCAGATCTAAACCCCATTGAAAATGTGTGGGATGCTTTGGGGAGGCAAGTTGCTGGTCGAAACTATCCTCCGACAAACAAGAACACCCTCATCTGTGCACTCACAGAAGAATGGGATAAATTGCCTCAACAGCTGCTGGATAATGTTGTGCAAAGTATGGTACGACGTGTGGAATGTTGCATCACACTCCACGGAGGACATATCCCGTACTGATACCTTTCTTTAAGGTGCCTGCTGACTTTTAGATGCAATGTTCCATTTCTCCGTACGCAGATCAAATGAACATTTTTTTTTCTTTCAGATGTTTCACAGCTTTTGTACTTTCCAGAACAATAAATATTCTTTATTGTAATGTCTGAACAGTGTGGCAACTATATTTTATCCTACTAGGCCTCATGTCTCGCTTAATGTTATGCTACATAGCAATTTGTGATCCGTCCTTAGCAATTGTCCAGCTGTGTGTATATATATATATATAGAGAGAGAGAGAGAGAGAGAGAGAGGAGAGAGGAGAGAGAGAATAGCTGGTATATCTGTTCTTCGCACGGGTGAACTGAAAAATAAAACAATACAGATTGAAGGATAAAGAAGTTTTTATTGAGTTAATTTTTTACGTTAATTGCAAATTAAACAAAAAATAGCTTTTTGCATATCTCAGCTGAACAACGACAAAAAAACACGTTTGTTAAATTTTAAGTCTGTAGATCTAATAGCTGATAGAAAGAATTTTTTTTATTTATAACTCCCCGTAACTCTCTTGTGGGTCGATTTTTGAAAATACCTTCCTAAGTTGATCTCTGCTCAGCATAAGTAACACTTTGTTTCAAATTTTGTGTAATGAATGCTTAAAATAGTGTAAATAATTTATATCTGATAGTGTAATACGTTAATATTACTTTCTGTTGTATTTATGTTAAAATTGTAATATTCGCAAGCAACGCCGTTTCTTGAATAATAATGGGGATTCAATGAAAAAGAAAGCAAAATGTTGGCGATAGAGTCAAGTTGGCAACTGTCAAGCTACTTTCATAGCTCAAGCTTTATTAGAGATTTGGGAAAGATTAGACTTACGCTTTCACGGCATAATTCTTAGTGGGCACTTTTTCTACACTTCCAAAATATGCAGTGGCCACGGTAGCCGAGTGGTCAAGGTATTGGACCATGGCTGGCCTTGTTACGAGTTTAAGCCCAGTGCCACACACTAAAGACCCTTCGTGTAGGGGAGTGATGCACGTTAACCCTTTATCTACTGCATTATGATTAACTGCATTTTTTTCATGCAATATTCTTTTTTTGAATAACTGCATTGAAAATTAAGGGATATACATAAACAAAATACTCAACTTTGAGAAATTTAATCCTTTAGAGCTAATTATTTACACTATTCACTTAAAATAAAGAGTTACATCGTTTTCTAAGGTCCTCATTAACATACAAAAAAAAAGACACTTAAATGTTGACATTACTATTTTTTCGGACAAAAATGATAATCTTTGCAATCCGCTGAAAAAACCGTTAACTGAAAACGCAATTTCTGCTATAAAACTAATCTCCTTCCCCGCTAAAATACTCATTATAGAACCCGTGCTGCCATATACCTTGGAAGAGTGGATTTCAAAGAATATTCCTGCTAAATATTGTTAGAATATTCATAAAATTGGTTATTCTATGTTATTTTAAAGTGAATGGTACTAATAAGTACTGTCGGCCCGGCGTTGCACAGTCTTTCTCTTTCTCTCATGACACCAGCAATTATGTGTGTGTGTTTGTACGCGCGCAATGTGAGTAATTTCTAAAATTATTTCATTAAATTTTTTTTTCGAAATTTGTTCCACTTATTTTCGATTTAAGACAGGTTTCTTTTCCCTCTCTCTAGCCCGGCATAACACGGTTTTTTCTTTTTTTTTAGTGTAAAATTATTGTTTCCTGTTTCCCTCCCCCTCACATATAAGATATAGCTTCACATTTCGATGTATGACTTATAAAAAACGATATTGCGTTAGGTAAAAAATTATTAATGGGAAACAATAAAAAGAAAACGATTCTGATGCTAAGAGTAAAACAAAAACTTTCATCCTTTTTTTAGTAATAGTTAGCTTGTAAGAATCTAAAATCCTAAAATAAATTTCAGATTTTCATGAATCAATCAATCGTTACATATAGTTAGCTTAAAAATGTCTCTAAATTGTATTTTGATTCAAAATAGTAGACGATGTACTTTTTAATTAACAAATAATTAATTTAGTCATGAAATAATAGAAATAATCCCTTTAAAAAACATTTATATATTAATAAAGTCCATTTTCTCTAAGTAATAAATAAAAGAAAAATTTACAGATATCTATTGAAACGATTGCTTTTTTTAATGCTTGAATAATCACACACACACATATATATATATGTAAGTTATAAAAAAAGAGTATGGGGGAAAGCCTAGATATATATTTACATGCACTGAAAAAAAAACATTCAAAAACAAAAAATAGCTATCTGATAAAAACATTTTGATATTTTATTTTAATTTCATAGTTTTTCATTCCACTGTGTTTAGTAAATTATAATTAATTATTTAAACACGTATCGGACGAAAAAAAAGTATATTATACAAAAGCAACATACTCCCCATTGTATTTACGGAATAAATTAAAAGCGAGCTTGCACTGAGGCATGGCGTAGACAAAACAAAAGGGAAGGCTTTGCTGCACACGAAAAAAGATAGATATGTGCTATCACGGGCTTTTTTGCAGATGGCAGAATTTTTTCCTACTTACTTGACAATTATCGTTATATTTTGGACACCCCACAATATCTTTATAAATTTAGCCCATGTGTTATTCTGATGTATAAGCTATGTTATTGTAAGTTTTCATTAAAATCCATTCAGTTGGTGTTGCGTGAAAGAGCAACAAATATCCTCACAAACTTTCAAGTTTATAGTATTAGTAAGGATATATTTAAAAAAAAAAGATATACTCTAGTTACTCAAATTTTATTCTGGAACAGGCCAGCATCTCAATTCAATCTAAATTGTGAAAAAAAATATGTTTCAAGTTTTCTAAATGTAAAAAATAATCTTTCGTTACGAAAAAATATTTTTTTAAATTTGTTCAAAATGCTGCCTCAGACAAGGGTCCGGTTTGTCCGGGCATAGGGACGCCCCTGTTCTTAGCATTGCCTCATCTTCATTGAATGACGATATAGAACACGAATCGCCATTTTCTTTCAAAGAACCAACATTTTCTCTTTGAAGAAAACTGTATAATTTTGACTTTAGAAAAAAATTTACAGTTTTTTCTTTCTTTTTCCTTGTACTTGGTAGAATAGCGCTTTCTTGTTGCGTTGTTCATCTATCTCACAAGATCAATACATTTCTCCCTTTAAATTTACTATCCAATCATGTTCTTATTGTCCCTTACAACTAGGGCTGGACGATGCATCGATACATCGGTAAACACCGGTGTAAACGCTACATCAAAAAACCGGTGCTTTTATTTCTATCCAGAATGATGCATCTCTAAACCAGTGCAGCCATAAATACCATTTCGATGTAGCCATACACCGAAGATTCGATGTAGAGCTGAGCTTCATTTCGATGTAAGTTTGTCAAAACCGAGGAGGAAAACCGGTTTCGTATCAACTCGCGTCTGCAGAGAAACCGAAAATCGAGAGGTGAGAAATCAGAGATTTTTGGTGTCACGTGGGGAATGCTTGAGACAAGACTTTGCGCCCGGTCTAATGTAGATGTACAGATGAGCTTCATTTCGATTTAGGGTTTTCTTAGCTGCTCGACTTCAAACCGATGAAAAATAAATCGATTTGACGTTCATCGTGTATCACGGTGTTGTGTTGCATCGCTTGTATCAGCACTTGGTGAATAGTTAATTCAGACCAGCGACCGATGTACAACTCTGCAGTCCAGAGTGGAAATATTTTGATTTATTTGCAAACATCGCCAACTGTTACTGTCATTAAGGTAAGCATTTTTTATGTTTTGATTAAAACCTTTCTGATATTTATTAATGAAAAAGAATTGTTTATGTTTGATTAAGGTGTTTATAAGGGGAAAAATGTATTACTTACAAAATAATCAATCCTGCGGCAGATGTTTTTTTTAGAGTAATTTTTTTTAAAACTTATCACGTCTGTCACATGTGCTTTTTTTCAATAAATGAGTTTTATTTTAATATTTAAAGCAAACTAGATAACTTTATTTTTATGGGAAAAAGTATTGATCAAAGAATTTCGTTTTCGATTCGGCCCGTAGGCGGTATCAAATGTAATCTTTTTTTGCTAATGTTTTATAATTTTGTGGTTAGATATCTGATTTAAATTGAGTGGATTAAAACCACAAATTTTTCTAACGTTTGCCTAAATAAATAAATAATCTGAGCTAAACATTTTCGCAGGCTTCAATTTTTTTTACAAATATTATCTTTGATATACTTTATCATAAAAATAATCTTCCGAGTAATTTACTGAGTGTGTTTCCTTTATTTGTAGAGGTACAGTACAGCATCGATAATCCGGCATCGTGATGACCGGCTCTATGCCGGAAAATCGATTTTTCTGATTATGGGTGCTATTGGGTAAAAAAAAAATAAAACGGCAATTCGCAAAAATCGATATTTAGTTAATGGAACCTCGAATACTTAAAAATAAAGACGGAATTTCTGAAGTATTGAAAATGAAAATACGGTATAAAGTCCGAAATCCGGATGTCTAATATCCCGAATGATCAAATTATTACCAGACATTTTTTTCCATTGGTAAAGGAAAAAAGAGATTTTTTTTTCTCGCAACATTACAGTGGGTAAAATTGATTTGCTTGTGACATCTGCATACAATAATTATCAATTTAATTCTTTTTGTAGGAATATCCTATGATAAAAGTTGTGTGAATGAAAAAAGATGTCAGTTGCTCATCGAACATTAGAATGCCCAGTATTTTCTCAACTGCTTCCAAAGAAGAAGTCAAAAAGTCGAGCTTGGGAACATTTTGGGTTACCAACAAATGAAAGCGGACAAATCGTTTCTGAAGATATAGCAGTTTGCAAACTTTGTAGGTCCCCAGTTTCAGCAAAAAGTGGAAGTACATCTAATTTATTTGGTCATCTCAGGCTTCTCATCATCCATTACAGTTTTCTGAAGTTTCTAATAAAAGTAAAGTAGTCACGGCGACAGTGCAATATTCTCCATTTTGTGCTGCTGTTGATGAGTCAATTGATGAGCCACAACCACAATCAAACATGGCTGTATCTGAATCCAATCAATTTAACTTTGTTGACAATCATAGGCACAAAAGACAAAAGTTTATGACTGATTTTCAACAGTTGGATGACCAAGCCTCTAAACGTACTACTGACTCAGTAACAAAATTTTTAGTGTGCACTATGCAGCCATACAACCTTGTTGATCGAAAAGAATTCATAAATATGGTGAAGGTCCTTAACCCTCGTTATAGCTTACCTGGACGAAAGCACTTTACTGCTACAGCAGTTTCAAAACTCTATAATGAAGTCAGGGACAAGATTAGGCAGGAACTATCATTAATTAACTAAGATACAATTTCTGTAACAACTGACTGCTGGACATCTATAGCCAATACACCATACATCACTATTACAGTACATTTTATCACATCAGAGTGGGCACTGAAATCAGCATGTCTAGCATGTGCACATTTTGATGACGATCACAATGGTAAGAACATTGCTGAAGTTTTGAGGAGTATTTTAAATGATTGGGGCATTGATGTCCAGAACATAATGTCAATCACTACTGACAATGGGCGTAACATCTTAAAATCAATTGAAGAACTCAATTTAGAGAATGCTCATATTTCTTGTTTTGCTCACAATATAAACATAGGGGTTAATCACTCTTTGGATATTCCTGTTTTGAAGAGAGCTATTGCACGGCTTAAAAAGTTGCAAAATGCATTTGCAATGAGTTGGAAGATGAAGAAAGATCTCCACAAAGCCCAAGAGTTACTACAAATGGAGGTAAAAACACTTCCCTCTGCTTGTCCAACTCGATGGTGGAGCACTTTAAAATTAGTGAAACGATTTCTGGAAAATCTGCTGCCAATTTGCAAAACCCTTTTTAGAGTACTCAAATAAAAAGCATTTGATGCTAGAGGGAAATTAAATTTCAGCCTTAGAAGACTTCACAACAGCGACTGAGTTATTAGAGGACATAACAAGTTCCTTGAGTGGCGAACAATATACAACAGCGTTAGCTGTACTACCGTTATATATGAAAATCAAAAATAATCTTCAAAACAAGGATGAAGACAGTTCGGTACTTAAAAGTATCAAATCAGAAATTTTAGAGTCCCTAAATAAGTATGAATCTCATCCCATGTCATCAAATTTACAGTTATCAACTCTGTGTGATCCAAGATTCCGGCTGAACTTTATAGAGTCTCCCGAAGAAGTAAAGAAATTAGCTGTTGCGAAAAAATGAGGAACATTTATACAACACAGAAGGCATCTAATCCTGATAATTTTGAAAATATTGAAACTAGGACAAAAGAACAAAACAAGATAGGATTGGCTAAATTTTTTGATGTGTTCGGTTCAAACAGTAATTCAGAAAATACAAGGAATCCTTCCCAGGAAGCTGAGAAAGAGCTAAATGAATATTTATCTATGCCAAAAGTTTCATTCGAACATGATCCCCTCGATTGGTGGAAGGTTCACTACGAATCTTTCCCATCTCTGAAAGTTCCAGCCAGAAAATATCTGTGTATTCAGTGTTCAAGTGTGGCCTCGGAAAGAGTTTTCAGTTCAGGTGAAAGCGTTATAACAAGACAAAAAAAGGGGCTTCCCTTCTCCCTAAACATGCAGAGATGCAAATTTTCCTTAGTCATAATAAAAAATATTTTTAGCATTTTCAAATTGTATAGTTTTTTTTTATATATATATATTTGAATGCCTTCTTTAATTCTGTTACAGGTTCATTTTTATGTTTCGACCTGTTTCTGTTAAATTATCTTTCAAATTGAAAGTGTACCATGTTTAATTATTTCACTTACTGATAAATTTTTATATGGTCAATCATTTTATTTTTTTAATATGTACAGAAAGTGGTGGCACATTATTTATTTTTTTTTATTTATAAAAGTTTTACATCGCGATACATCGTAACATCGCGATGTAAAGTTGCCGATGCATCACGATGTAGAGATGCCTACATCGTCCAGCCCTACTTACAACACATGATGTATTATTTCCTCGGCCTCTTATAAGTTGCGAATTTGACAATTAGTTCTTACAGTAAGTGCATGTGTTTTGTAACTGAGCTTCTTTTGGTAATTCGGTAACGTTTGTCACCCATTTGGTTCACAAATTTAATTAGGGTTCATATTATGAACCAAAGGGTGGGGTTCTTGGGTTCAACCCCTCCCCATATACCAAGAGATTTTTAAATTTTAGCATGAAGGTTATGCCTCGTTACAGGGCCGATCCTAGGGTGTCAGCCGCCCGCGTGCAAAGACCTAATGTGCCACCAATCTAGAAGATTTTTCACATTTTGACTAATACTTAACGTTGACGCTATAAATTCATCTACCTGTATTAAAGTAAAAAGTAAAACATTAATAAAATATAAATACAGTTCTAAGTACAGAACTCCTCTTTTTTTTACCAGCTAATGTGTCACAATAGCGACAAAATACTTAATTAAACAATAAACAAAAAAAATACTACCTTTAAAATAAAAATAGACATTTTATAATTAGAAATACAAAATAACCGTGCTTATTCAGAAAATACAATCTAATAAAAAAAAAGCACTAAAGCATAAGCTTCGTGAAACGAAAAGTATATAAATCAGTCCTTCTACAAAAAGATTACCTAATAATTAACTATAAAATAATTTTTCAGGCTTTCTGAGAACCAAGTTTGTAAATAATTTCTTTAAAATCCATTTTTTTAGATTTTAGATTCAATAGAGATGATGGCTAAATCTGAAAGCCTTTCTTGTGTCATATTATTTCTTGAGTAATTTTTAATAATTTTTCATTTAGTGAAACTTCTTTCCCCTGAAGCTAAAGAAACAGGTGAGGTTAAAAAAATTTTATTGCTTGAGCAAAATTTGGAGATCGTTCTTGACTATAATTTCTAATACCTTAACTGGCTGTTTTTACCTGGAAAAATATCTTCGAATGAAGTCATTTCATTAAAGGGTTGTATGCCGTCTATATCTTTCACAATACTTCCTTCCTCCTGTACCTGTAACTTAATATTCAAGTCCATTTCAGGTTTTCATGACATCATCCTCAGAAATGTTGTGAAACTCATACAGAAAGCAGAATATCGAACAGCACTCAGATATTAAGGTAAATCGTCCATTTGCTGAAGAGATCGCGAATTGCGGGAAGGAATTTGAAGCTGGTTTATCACTCCCCTCATAAACAAATATATAGACCTTTTTCTTGAGCTTCGAGATGGGACATTCGGGATCAATACCTAAATCTCTAGTAAGTGTTGTTACTGAATCGACAGATATCCTAAAGTTATCATTCGATCTTTGGGAAACTAAATATTTTTACTATTATCTAAGCCTTCAATGCATTCTACGATGTTTAATTTAGGATTTCGAATCATTTTTTTTCAATGCTTGAATTCATGATAATAAATCATGCCAAATTAAAATTGAATAAAAAATTTAAATGTTACATTTTATCCCCTGTGTCTAATTGTATCTTCAATTAAGGCATTTAATGCGGTAATAATATTTTTAGGTCTTCTTTAAGAGGTCTAATAGCATTGATACGAACTTCAATGCTTGTTTCCCTTAACAGTTTCAAAGTTAGACTTTTCACGTGTTTTTTTTTGGTAAATACCATTGATATGGAGACGCAAAAAAGTATAATTACATACCTCTTGTTCCTTATAAAAAAAGAACAGAAATTTCACCAATGAAGCTGGCAGCGTATGACTCATTCAGTTCTGTGTTTGATGATTTTCAAGATGATAAATGCTAATCTTTTCACAGACCCGTTTTCAATTTCTCTGCAAGACGTTAGTTGTTACTCACCCGAAATCTTAATCGAAATTATTGACATACAACAGTGTTCCCTCACCTTTTTATCGCCGCGGACCGGTCAACGTTGGATAATTTTAACTGCGGCCCGCTGAGGGGAGGACGTTGATTGTTTATATATTTTATATTTAATATTTTTTTAATTGTATTTAAACGTGCCTTCAGAATAAAATATAGCTTCACCAAAAATGAATATAAAGTGATTTTCATAAAAAGTAGACCAAACCCAAGAAAATACACCACTGTAAATAAAATGGAAATAATTTAATATTTCTTGTGCGGACCAGTAGTGTTTGATCCGCGGACCGATACCGGTCCGTAGACCGGGAGTTTGAGACCACTGACCTACAGCACCATACTACACTGAAAAGCAAACATAAGGAACTTATTTCAACTTCAAATGATCCGCATTATTTCGAATTTTGAAAATTTATACAAAACCATGTCCCAAATGTACACGATTTAGCTACCAAATATGGCTGTAGGTTTGTATCAACATGTTTCTATATATAAACAAATGTTTTCTGCTATGAATATAATAAAATCAATCTTACTAAAAATTAACTGATATGTGTGTGTGTGTGTGTGTGTGCATTTAAAAAGACTTAATTTTATTAGCATCTTCAAGAGAGAGAACTAATACTCTAGTAAAGATTACTTGGTAAAAAAACCCACAAATTCAAAAGTCGTATTAAATAAGTACTGATTGTTTAATAAGTATTTAGAATCAAATGTTCCGAGTTAACTCATTTTTATTTTATACCTAACCTAACTAATTGAACCTGCGTAAAGTTTATTAAAAATATATAACCTAGGTTTGTACTTTATATTTATTATATTATTTTTAAATTGGAAGTGGCAAGCAAAACTATTTTTTGCCAGGTAGTGGAATTCTTCTCGAAATGGTTGGTCACCCCTGAATTCATGGAATTATTCTTTCAAAATCGTCATGGTTCGACGGTGTGAAGTTAGAGAAACTTTTATTGTGACTACAAATTCCTGACTGCTGAAAAATTTCGAAAAGAAGACAGACACAAGAGACAAACCTTTTCACATATTTTCTTTTTTAATTAGAAGTAAATGCACTCGTATTGCTTACGTAAGGTGATTGTGGGAAAAATGCGTTGATGTATGCAAATGTTTAGGCAAATGCTTTGAAAATGATAAGATCTCAGAGGTTTGTTTATAAGATCTATAGTGTGTGTTCAACTTCACTCATCATTTACTTCTATAAAAAAGGTGCAAAAATGCTTTTGTTTCCTCTGTTTCTCAAAACATTGGGGGTTGACCTCCCATACCTCACTTCCCCCCCCCAGTGCAGAACACCAATAAGATCTCTACATCAATCTTCAAACTGCGTTCGACGCAGTCTTGGGGTACCGTTAAGCATACCCAGGGGTTCTCCACAAGTCAAAATAAAAATTCGAAAAGAAAAAGAGAATATGTATGTAAAATAGATTCATGTTATCTATGGAGTTTATATATTCTCTAAAGTACCTAAAATTGTGTTTTCCAAAGATGATCCCACGAGGAAATTTAAAACATAAATTCAGCGCCGGACAGCCTCTTTTTTCAGTAATTTCCTGCAGTTTGTATTGTAATATAATAAAAAATATTAAAACATTTTTTCTATATATGTACTACCTAGATTATAAGTATTCTATTGCTTCTTATCCAGGGTCCCACAAAATTATTTTATACTCGCTAGTGCAATGTTTCGCACACCTAACACCTGTAAAATAATATTTCCCAGAGAAAATTAATCTAGAATGTGCATAAATCAGAAGGCTTGCCAATAAACGGGAGGCTGATTCGACGTTAAAACTTACATTTAAGCGGGAACAGCTTCTAAATTTAAGGTTGCGAAGTTTGCAGAATACATAGAAGTTTCACACACAGTTATGAACATTTAAATGCCATTTAGAGGCAACGTATTTATGTTATAACTATTTCTCTCCACGTATGGGGCAACAAAAATAAAATGCAAAAACAAATTAACGTAGAATATGAAATGCGACTGTAGATAGCTTCAATGGACGTTGACTTCCACATTTTTGTGTAAAAAAAAATGCACACACATACCCTTGTTACACTAAATATAATACAAGGGTTGAAATAACACCTATTACGCAAATTAAGGCTATAAATGCAGCGTTTCTCAAACTGTGGGTCGCGGCCCCCTTGAGAGGCGTAATAACTCTACGAGGGAAGCGCGTGTGTATTGAAAAGTCGAAAAAAAAAGATTATTTTTAAAAAAATATGAATTTACTGAAAGTAAACAAACTAAATACATTCTGACGTAATAAAAAAATAAAATACACAATTACACGGATTAATTTAACAATACTAAGGTAAGAACAAGTATAACAATTACCAGTGACCCAATGGGCTTGTCATATGTAAAATTATATACAAAAACAAACTCTTATCTTGATAATTTGTACGGTTTATAATTAATCCCTTAACTGCCGATTAAAAGTTACGCGATTCGCTCCCCAATGCCACCGTTTTCCACGTAGGCACGTGAATGTGATGTATTGGGGGGGGAGAAAAGGAATAAAAATAAGCAAATTACCTAAAATAAATAAATCCTTCACAAACACTGTCAAGGTCCTTTTATTGCATTCCAAAGCCTTTAGAATAATTTCCTTGATAGCAGTGTACAGAAAAGATCATACTTCGGAAAGATATATTTATACTTTCGGGGCAGTTCACGCTTTGGCTGAGCGAGACCTTTATAAACGCCAGTGACACTTAAGAGGTTTAAGTCACATTACAGCTTTAATATATAAGTATAGTATAATTGAATTCAATCCATTGTTATTAGATGTGGGAAAGGGAGGAGGGTGATGAAAATTATAATTAAATATTGGGTCGAAAATGCTGAAAGTTTGGGAGACGGGGTATACATACAAGCGGGCAGTTATATGTACAGTGAAAATCATTTAACACGAAACTGAGGGTATTGAAATATTTTTTCGTGTTAAAGGATATTGCAAAAAAACAAAAAAAAAAACGTATATTTAACAAAACTAGGCTTATTAAAGTACACTTATTTACATAGATATGCATATGTGCATGTATTTAGTTAAAATCAATGAAAAAAAACATTCATAAGAACTTAAGGAAATTCAATACAAAATTGTCAAGTTTTTTGTAAAATGAAACATTTATTGAGTTTTTGGAAAATAATCTGATAATTTTTTTGCATTGTCTTTTTTACTATCAAATTATCCAGAAATTGTGCGATGTCGTCCATTTTGTTAGACGTACATTCCATTGGTGAATTGAATAATAAATGCTCATACTTTTTTCATGATGTTCCTCATTTCGGATGACTTGAGAACAGGAAAGGCATTTCATCGTCGGAATCTGTATCAATGATACTTTTTGAACTGTGAACACACTCCTAAATGTCTTTGCCTTTCATGATTGGGGCTGCACACACATTATCATCATGTACTGCAACAAATTCTTCCGTTGATATAATAGGACAATCCTATAATACAGAAAACTAATGCGCGCGAAAGAGAAACCAACTCTTTCATTTCACACCCTTCTGAAATTTCTGGTATTTTCGGTATTTTGTTCATTCCCAAAAGGGAAATCTTTTCGTGCTAAGATGGAAAAAAATGCATGAAAATACATAGCAGTTTATCGGGACCATTGTATTATTTAGTGTTATCCGATATTTCGCTTTAAGCGTTTTCGCGTTAAACATATTGTACTGTAGATCATGATAAGCTTTTAATATGTTTTCTTTTATTATTTCTTTTAGTGCTATATCGTGAATTTTTTGATTCGCCTATTTAATTACATAGCATCTTGTTACATTTTGGGATTCTTTAAAAAAACGCATCGCGCCCCACATTTTTTTTAAATATAGTTCTGAAGTATCTAGAATATAAAATTAGATTTAGAACTTCGGTAAACTTCGCTAACATTAACAATACTATGTGAATATTGAAGTGTTTTTCAAACAGGCTTTGTAATGGAAATTATTTAATCAAAATGAGAGCTGCAAGATTTTTTCTCAAAATTTTTATACAAAATATAATTACAAGAAACTACCTTTTATTGGAAGTATAACATTTTTACTAAAAAGGAAAATGGGTGCTGTTAATGAGTGTTGTAAAACCATAAGTAAAAAACAATCACTTCTTTCCTCTATTTTGTTTTTTTTTCTCAATTGTAAGGCTATTATTAAAGTGAAAACTTTTATTTTTTCCAAATGCATATTGAATTTAAGCACTCCTATGTCTTGGGTAATATTAATCATATCAAATATTTTCGTAAAGCAGCTTTCGCAAAAGTCAATTTTGAGATGCTTTTGTCAAATATCCATCCCCAGTGCGTTGCCAGTGTCGCTGATAATAATAATAAAAAAATAATTTCTGCTGCGGTATATAGCCAACTCTGTCACGAACTTAGCTATAAAATGAAGGATGGACGTAAAAAGTATACATTAATGGATAATTTGTGTGAACCAACACACTGTGCATTAACATTCTGTTTTTCTTAAACTATGTTATGTTATCGGGAAATAGAGACTTATTTTGATTTTTCAATAACTATTTAAAATTCAGCATACTTATTGAACTTATTATAAGAATTATTTTGAGAAATTGCACAAAATTTTGCTCTATTGATAGAACTATATGCGGCCGCCCCTTGTTTTGACCGCCCTCGTGCAGTGGGCACGCGCTGCACACCTACTAGGATCAGCCCTGCCTCGGTGATTTCATTTTCGTGTTTTTTTTTAAATGTAAACCTCTCTCATTAAAGTAGTATGGGCACACCACTGATACGAACAGCGTGATAAATCATGTAAGTGCTAAGTTTTCGATTAGGTATTATTTTCTTAAAAACTCGGTAGCTCAAGTTCATTTAATTGGTGTTCGAATCTACTTAAACCAGGGATTCCCAAAGTGGTCTATTTGGACCCCCAGGGGTCGATGACGACTTACAAGGGGTCTACGCCAGCAAAAAAATAAATTGGGGGTCCATGAAGGGTAAAAAGGGGTCTACGAAAGCCTCATCTGGTTTTTTTTAATTATTTTATTTACATGGGCATTGAAATATTTCTGGTTTACGTGTTTACACTATTTTTGCATTTTTCTCCTAGAATGGAGTCACAACGGACATTCCTAACGCACACTGGACGTCCAGGGTCATATAACTAATTAAAAAGGGACAGGGAAGTTTTTGGAAGTAGAGATCCACACAGTAGATGTTTCGTTTTACTCCTGAGGGTTAAAATTGGGTTCGTTAAACGGTTGTGATTTCAACCATCAAAAGACTCATTTTCAAAGAAATT
The DNA here is from genome assembly GCA_019973935.1 of Trichonephila clavipes. NCBI lineage: Eukaryota > Metazoa > Arthropoda > Arachnida > Araneae > Nephilidae > Trichonephila > Trichonephila clavipes. Next base: position 40,232 of record BMAU01003405.1, on the reverse strand, counting down.
GGGCAGCTGAAATATATATATATAAGTACACAGTTCCAACTCTTGCAGTTTACTCGCTTTAAATAGCCACAGGTAACTGTTTTTAATTTCTAATTATTTTGTATTTTTTAATAGTAATATTTTAAAACTTAAAAGATAACTTTGTGTTTCTCTTTAAATAAATCAAATATTGACGACCTGGTAAATCAAAGTAACTTTGAAAGAGAAAAGAAGCAGAGAGACAAATAATTACAACGCAATCGGTTCGACTCTTCAATTTATAGACAAAACGCGTTTGCCCCTTATGGTGGTGCGTTTTTTATTTGGATTTACATGAGAAATAAAAATGCGGGCTAAAGCTGACACAATACTTAGACATTCGAAAAAAATCTGTGCAGCTGATATTTTCAATTTCAGTAACGTAAAGTAAATGACGAACATATTCATCAATTACTCCTTCCCACGGGAGTCCACTGGTTGTCACAAGGTTTGTGTTTGATAAGATTTTTTGCACTTTTTGAGACTGTTTTAGAGTTTTTGGATTCTAAAGATACAATTTTAAGAGGAAATTTAATCAAGAGGAAAACAAATATTGTCTACTTAACAGATTTTCTTAGTAAATTTAATGATGTTAGAGCTTGCAGTTATATAAGGTGATAACTTAAATTTGATTAAAACAAAGTCCACCATTTCAGCGTTTCTTGCCAGAATTAAGCTAATGAAGCAAAATATTGGACGACGTGAATTTTTCCAGTTTCTCAATTTGTCTCAGACAAACTGCCAGGAAAATGACACTTTAACCAACATTCAGCATTTGAATGCCCTCTGTTCAGATTTTGAAATTCGGTATAAAGATATTTTGACTATATATATATGGTAATATTACAGTGGTTAATTAATCGATATGGTGACATTGAAGAGATGGATGTCGTATTACAAGAGGAACGAAGTAACGAAGAACGAAGAACTTAAAGTACAGTTTAAAAATGGATATCAGAAAACTCTGGCTTAAAAAAGATATACCTCTTACACTTATCCCATATTACATAATATCGCGAGAAAATTTTTAATTGATTTTCCATCCTCGTACCTAGTGGAAAAAGGTTTCAGCGCGGTTGCCAATCTCCTAAAAAAACGAAATAGACTGGACATTACTAACTGAGGAGATTTAAGACTAAACCTGACCAAATTGATGCCAAATATTCAAAAATTGTTATTACAGCATCAGGTTCATTCATTACATTAAAAGCATTTGTTTTTTTGCTGAGTTATTTTATGTAACGAATTATTTGATTTAAATTAATTAATTGTGATAATTTAATTGTTATTTTAGCTTAATATTGTAATTTTTATTTAATTAATTGTGATTTTAATTTAATTAATAACAGTTTAAAATTAACATGAATTTTCGATGTTTTAAAGTTGATGAATTTGCAAAAAATTCTATATTAAGTAAGCAGGGGTCTACCCCAAACCTGAAAACAGGACAAGGGGTCTACGAGACAAACAAGTTTGGCAAACTATGACTTAAACATACTCATATATATATATTAATTTTATTTACTGCATCTAATTCAATGAGATTTTTTAAATTAATTTTTTTAAATTAATTTAATACACAAATCGACACTATTTTTGAATCTACTATAATGCAAATTCAACCTGAAATTTTTTCAAAGTTTCATTTTGAACATTCTAAAATTGCAAATAATTCCAGAGTATTTTCACCATGATCACGCTTTTAAAAATAAACTAAAAATAACATTTGTGAAAAATATTTTAAACGACGAAGGTACTTTTTCGGTCAAATTTTCATTATAAGACTCCTTTTTTTTTAAATCAGAATTATTTTATGTTAATAAAATGTTACGCGTATTGTATTCTGCAAAAACAAAAGTTAGGTAAGTTATCTCAAGTAGGTACGTAAGTGTCTTAAATTTTTCCCTACTTATTTTTTGCTGAACACAAGTTTGTTGATATTATTCAATACTTACATCGCAATGAAAAAAATAGAGATTTTACTTCTATCTCTAGAAGAAATATTTAAGTACAGATGTTTAGCTAATGATATGGCTATATTTCAAGCAATACGATAATATAGATAAAGAATAATATAAAGCAAAACAGCAAACGCGTGTAAAATTAAAGTTTTGATTTAACATATTGAAATAGGTATTTAAAAATAAAAATAAAGATTTTTCTTAAATGTCTTTAAATCAATTTTAGTAAAGACTTTAGAAAACTTTAGTAGAGACTTTTAACTTTAGAAAAGTTTTTCTTACAGCAGTATAAACAATTCGATGTTTTTTAAAGTTAAATGGAACATTTACATTCTTAGATTTATCTTCTTTATTTTTTTTTCAAATGTTAATAGCTTATCGTTTAGAAGTATCTCATTTATTATTTATTTACTTTTTAAAAATGATACATAAATCATACGTTCTTCTTCTAGAGGCAGTGATAATTAAAAACGTCTTCAAAGCATTTAAAAAGAAAATGAGATAACGAGGAATGAATATGCAAATGCTTGTGAATGTTAAACAAGCTGAACTCATTTTTCGATAATGATTCCCTCGGATACTTTCCCACTTCCTCCTGTAATCTACAATAAATCTTCAGAATTAGACTTGTTTAAAAACAATATCAAAAATTGATTAAATATTATCTTTTGATATGACAGTTAATCTCATATTACCTAAAGAACAAAAATCCATTTTGAATGTAAAATGAATTAATGCTGGAAATTTTGAAGATGAATAGGATATAGAAAATGTAAAAATGTTGCTTAAAAACTGGAGAATATATAAGGGAGAGATACGTAGCATAGATATATTAGTATAATAATACATTTTCACTTGGAATTCTTTGCTAGAACCTTTTTAATGCAGTCTTATGATTCAAATATTAAAATTATCGAATAACATTTTATAAATCGGTTAGAATCCTTTGTTATCTCTCTCTTCCCTTTTAATCCTGAGAAAAACAAAGAATATCTTCTACAATCTGCCGTAAACAGCCTCCCCTCCCTACAACAATAACGATTTTCACTGGCAATAAAAATTAACATCATTTACATTAAAATAATTATAAAAGAGGAAATGGTTACATTTTTTCGTTGGTGAAATAAATATTACATCTGTTGTTTAAAAAAAAATGTAATAATGTTTTTTTATTCAATTCAAATCACGTAAAAAAGCAGTCATTGTAGAGTCACCGCAATGTGCGCTTTTCTAAGCCCCGATGCAAAGTAAAAATCACACATACAAAAATAAAAAATAAAATAAAATTCATTTTTACTTCATTAAAAAAACAGTATCAACTAGAACAATATCATTATTTAACGTACCTTAAAGGAACGTTTTTAACCAGCTTTTAAATAAAATAATAATTAAAAACGTCTTTTTAAATATATAAACATACAACTTACCCGTTTATGTGTGGATGATTCCATGACTGTTAAACTGTGAGTTACAGTATTAATATAAATTAAGAGCTAACGTGTAAATTCCAGCACTGATTGAAATTTTCAGTGTGATTTCAGTTCGTTTAAAACGAAAAATGAAGCATCACGTGTACTTTCAAAACTTGTTTTGTTAGAATATACATCAAAACATCCATAAAAAAGTTGTTTCGGAACCACACTTCCCGACTTATTGATGACGTTTGTCCAAAACAACTCAACGATAAGAAAATGAACCCTTATATTGTTTTTATTTCCAATGCAGTTGACGAGAATAAACAGAATTCTTTCCAGGGATACACACAGAAAAGATCGATGACACAATCGAGAAGGTAAAACAACAATTAATAGAGAACCACTAAAGGAAAATACATATTTAAAGTCTAAAACAAAACAAAAAACATTCAAAGCGTGCAAAATTGCACGTAACTGGTTAACTTACTGGAAAATTTAACTTTACGGTCAAGTATGCTGCTTTTAGAATACGAGAATCAATCGTATTTTACAAAAACATTCAAAACACTTTAAAATAGGGGACTTCAATCATTCACGCTCAAAGGCATAACTCATGACAGTCACTGGATAAAGAGAGGCATGTGTTCTCCATTGAATTCCAAACAGTCATGGAACTAATTGTTCTTGCTGTTCCATTTCTAAAACTACAAGTTTTCTAATTTGGTAAAAATGTTCAAACATTTTGAAAAAAAAATTCTTCGAAATGATTTTAAAATTTTTTTAAAAAAAGTATCTTATGCATGTATTTTTAAATAGAATGCATTTTGTATATTATTTGCTTTATTATTGTTGACAAACATATATATGTACTTTTTCAATTCCTACTTTTAATTCCCTCTCTTCCTATACAATGGTGTACAAAAATTAAGGACGAAGTCGAAACATTAGCATATCAGCTGAACGAAGAGGCAGAGCGGACAGAAAGACCAATCAGGAGATTAAGTAAGGTGCCTGGTAGTCATCATGCCTGGTAGTCGTACAGACCTTCACATCTTCGACGCAGGTTCAGTCAACGGGACCCGTTATTGTAACGAGATTCTTCTTCCATATGTGCGTCTTTTTAGAGGCGCTATGGGTCTGCAGTTCCTTTTCATGGACGACAATGCACCATGTCATCGCACAGTAGCTGCCGAACAGCTCTTAGAGAGTGAGGATATTGAACGTATGGATTGGCCGGCACGATCTCCGGATCTCAATCCCATCAAGCATGTATGGGATTTTCTAGGCAGACGCTTGGCAGCTCGTACCTTACCACCAGTAACGATTCGGGAGCTTCGATTGGCGCTGCAAGACGAATGGGCAGCAATGCCTCAACAACTCATTGACACCCTCATTCTCAGCATGGGCAGACGCTGTGAAACCTGCCTAGCAGTCAGGGAGATCATATCCCCTACTAACGACCGGATGTTTCTTGCTGGACACCCATCACAGGGATGTTTCGGCCTTCAGTCGCATTGCGCTCCATGCTACTTTTTCAATCAAGCTTCTTTTTATCCCTCTGATTTCTCTTTTTAGTAAGTGTTGCATACATATTACACATGTCCTTACGTATTGGGGATCTTACGGTATTAAATGTGTTGATTTGGAAAGCTTTTGTACAAAGTTATATTGAAAAAACCGTCTCGTCCTTAATTTTTGCACACCAGTGTATATATATATATATGTATATCTTGTTCGAATTTTCAATCGTTAATAAAATACTTTCTATTCATCCATTCACAAGCTCCAATACATTTTTTTAAGCTTGTAGTGGAAGACACTTGATGTTAATACATATTTTTATATTGTTACGTAGATCCGGATTCGAGGATTTTATGCCAAACAATCACAAATGAAATAAGCAGTTCTTTACGAGCGATGTGAATTTATTATCGAAAATCCAATCCCTTAAATACAGGATCCAGCAGCAATATTTACAGGGTAAATATCCGAAGGTCTTCACACCTTCAACAGCAATCAAACACAGTCATCAGTGTTTAAAAATACACGTACGTAAAGATTATTCACAAGCACAGCCGAGCTAATCGCTATTCAAAACAATCCTCACTTCTCGCTGGCTTAATCAAGACTCCTCGCCGTACCGGCGAGCATCGTTTATATATAGGCGCGACAGAAACTTCCAGAAATATAACCGCTCGTGTCATTGAACGTGACACTAGTGGAGAGATCTACTACTTTCTAGAAGATTCCAGAGGGTTCCGAACTTGCCAATATGGTCACCAATGACGCCAAAATGGTTGCCAAAAATGATGCTAACTTGGCTCTACCACCAAGATTTCGCCAAGTTCTCATTGAATCGCCATTATAACGCAAGGGGCGGCATTGCTTGTGAATAGTACAATTTTAACATGAAATAAATATAATATAGAGTAATATAAACGCATTAAACACTAAAATACAAATTATTTACATTATTTAAACAAAATTCGTAACACTGTCCCCTCCTCAAAGACTGCACGTCCCGGTAATTACAATCCTTGAGTAAAAGGCATCTATTTACAGGCAAACTACTCACATAATAATCACATATAAAGTAACAAATGTGTTCCACAGCATATACATTACAAATAAATTCAAAGCACATAAAGAGATGTAAACATAAATTCCAATATTAAAATAAAATAAAGGAATTAGAAAAGAGAAATGATTTACATTATTCACAAAATAATTAATGACCATGGTCTGAACTTAAGGATCTTATTCATCTTGGCCAAGATATGGGGCTAGGCTATTGTAATGTATTACCTTCGGTTTTGAGTGTTTGATTTCTGTATCCGCACCACAACGTCATTCAGTCTTTTTAGGATTGTGTAAGGACCTTCCCAGTTGGTCTGCAGCTTCGGAGAGAGTCCTTTGCGACGTTTCAGATTCCATAGCCACACTTTGTCGCCTTCGTGGAAGTCGTGTCCGGTTGCTCTTGCGTCGTATCGGGTCTTCATTTTCTCGGAAGCCATGCCGATTCTTTCCCTAGCCAGATGATGCATTTCTTCCATCCGTGCCTGGAATTTCTTGATATACTCCTCAGGCGCCAAGGGTGCATCTGGTGGTCGGCTGAACAGAAGATCTGCAGAAAGACGAAGATCACGTCCAAAGAGCATCTGGGATGAGGAATAGCTGGTGGTCTCATGAACGGCACTCCTGAAGGCAAGTAGGAAAAATGGAATTTATTTTCCCAGTCCTGTTGATTACTGGATACCAGGAGAGAGAGGCTGTTCAGGATGGTTCGATTGAACCTCTCTACCATGCCGTCAGACTGAGGATGCAAAGCTGTTGTTCTGGTTTTGTCGATGGCGAGTATTTCACACAGTCTCTTGCAAACTGCAGAATCGAAGTTTGTCCCTTGATCGGAGTGCAGTTGTAGAGGGACTCCGAATCGTGAGATCCAGTGTTGAACTAAAACCTCTGTAACAGTCGATGCCTCTTGGTCGGGAATAGGATATATATATATATAGGCTTCAGACCACTTAGTGAAGTAGTCCATGACAACCAAGATGTTGTTGTTGCCATCTGATGATCTCGGAAGTGGGCCTAGGATGTCAAATGCTATTCGTTCGAAAGGCGCTCCCACATTATACAGCTGCAGTCTTCCTCTAGTGCATTTTTTGGGGCCTTTGCGTACAGCACAGGGATCACATGTGCGACAACACTTTTCCACGTCACTACGCACATTGTTCCAATAGAAGCACTCACGAACTTTTTGTAAGGTCTTCATAACACCAAAATGACCTCCAGTTGGACTGCCATGCAGTTCCTTAAGAACTGTTGAAATTCTTGTCTTAAGGAGCCACCGAATGTAATTGCCACCCGAATGTTTTTCCGTCGTCAGACTCCCATTTTCGATATAAAACACCATTCCTCAGATGGAGAGAGTCCCAAAGAGCCCAATAAGGCTTCATTATAGGATGGAAAAAGGCGATGTCTTGCCATCTGGGCTTTTCGTCAGACGACTCTTTGAATTCTATGATTGGTTTTATTTCAGGATCTGCTAGTTGATCTTTTCGGACGCTCTCATCACTCCACGGGTCCACAGCCGATGTTGATGGCGCTGTAACTTGGCGGACTATTGGATCTTTTATGCCAAATTTCTTTTCAATTCTCGAACAGTATTTGCAGCTCTCAGGACAGGGTCTTCTCAAAAAGGCGTCTGCATTTCCATGTTCTGACCCTTTTCTGTGGTGAATTTCCACGTCATACTCCTGCAGTCTCTGTATCCACCTAGCTATTTAGCCTTCAGGATTTTTAAAATTCAGTAGCCAAGTCAATGAGGCATGATCTGTTCGCAGCAGGAACCTTCGATCGTAGAGGTAAGGATAGAAGTGCTCCACGGCTTTTACTATAGCGAGCAGTTCCTTCCTGGGCACACAATAATTTCTCTCTGGTCTGGACAGACACTTGCTAAAATAGGCGATGACACGCTCCTGACCATCTATCTCTTAAGACAATACAGCCCCAATATTCTCATGACTTGCATCTGTATCCAAAATAAATTGTTTTCCAATTTTAGGATATGACAGGATTGGAGCCTATGTTAGTGCGGCCTTAAGTTTGTTAAAGGCGTTGTTACAATCAACCGTCCAGATGAATTTCTGTTTTGCCTCGGTCAGCTTATGGAGTGGTCTGGTGATCGTTGAGAAATTTTTCACGGATTTCCGGTAATAAGTGCATAAGCCCAAGAAACTCCAGAGCTGGTGAACATCCGTCGGGCAGTTCCAGTCTTTTACAGCCGAGATCTTATCCGGGTCTGTTCGTACACCTTCTGCCGAAATGATGTGTCCGAGATAGGTGACTTCACGCCGAAATAGCTGGCACTTGGATGGACTTAATTTCAGGTTAGCTTCTTTCAGTTTGTGTAGCACACGTCTGATATTTTTCTAATGTTCTTCGAAGGAGCACCCCACGATGATAATGTCATCGAGATAAACCAGGCGGGCCTCATACGAAAGTCCTCCGAGGACTGTTTCCATAAGGCGCTCGAATGTTGCAGGTGCATTGCAGAAGCCGAAAGGCATAACCTTAAATTGCCACAGTCCTTATCCTGTGGTGAAGGCAGTTTTCTCTTTATCGTCAGGGTGGAGTTCTACCTGCCAATACCCTCTTTTCAGATCTACGGTAGAAAGCTAGGTATTGCCGGCAAGTGTGTCCAGCGTGTCATCTATCCTTGGCAGAGGATAGCTGTCCTTCTTGGTGACGTCATTCAACCGACGATAGTCCACACAGAATCTGGTTGAGAAATCTTTCTTCCTGACCAAGACGATGGGAGATGCCCAAGGACTTGACGATGGCTCAATAACATCATTATTTTTCATGTTCTTAATGAGGATTGTTCTTTTTGGACTTCTTCCTGCTTAGCGAACGGTAGTCGTCGGGGGTGCTGCTTAATAGGAGGATGCTCTCCCGTATCTATTCGGTGTTTCGTTAGTCTTGTTCTTCCAAAGTCCCCAGATGTTCTTGAAAATACGCTTTAGAATTCTGTAATCAGATCTCCTGCAGCGCATCTCTGTTTCTTGTCTAAGTCAATGTTTTGTAGTAAATTCTTGACTAGATCGTCTGAAGAAGGGTCTGGGCTATTGCATTTTCGGTCCACACAAGTGAAAGGAGCACAAGCTGCTATTACCTCTCCTTCCTGGATAGTTCTGGTTTTATCACTAATGTTAGCCACCCTCACTGGGATGACTGACTTCAAGAGGTCTACTACTGACGAAGCTATCAATACTCCTCCTTTTGAGTTGTCTGGGTCCGGATAATCAATGAGGCCGAATCGGAATCTTCTATTTTCCGCTACTAAACCAGGTATTATATATTCAGTTCTTGGTGATAAAGAGAGTTTGGTTTTTGCAATAATTTTCTGGTTGGATTCAAATTGAGTTTGTAAGCCAAAAAGAGTGATGTCTTCAAATTTTGAATGCATATTGCTATTTTCAAAGTCCAATTTAAAGTTATTGTTCTTCAAAAAATCCAGTCCAAGAATACAGGGGTCGGTGATATCTGCTATATATTGCCGTATGGTGATAATCAATGTTTCCAAACCTTAGAGTGATGTTAGCTTTCCCAAGAACATGAATCTTGTCACCCGTCACTGTTTGCAAGGAAACGCAGGGCGGCTTCCAGATAATACTAACTTGTGAGTTTTGAGCCAAATCTTTTCTAATTATAGACACATTGGCTCCAGTATCAACAACCATACGGCACGAGATGTTATTAATTTTGTCCTATTACGCAAAGTCCCTTGTCGCCACCATTTACTGCCGTAATCTGAAGAATTTGGTAATGGGGCTTTTCATTATCTGGCAACCTCTGCCCCGCGAGATGGCCATATATCAGTTTTCCTGTTTGGAAGAAGAGACGTTGTTCTCATCCTTCCTTGATCGGGGATAGTTTCTTATCAGGTGTCCAGTTCCACTGCATCCCCAGCACTTGAAATTGCGTTTCTCTTGGTTCGAAATTCTAACCTTTATGGTTTGCATTTCCTCTTTCAATTTCTCCATCTCCTTCATCAATCGAGATTCACACGGCTCATCTCCAATCACTCTAGCTCCTCGGATAGAATGGCGATCTTTGCGACTTGCTTGAGTGGCGGCCTCCAATTTTAGGGCATATAACAGTGCAGATTTAAGATCTTGGACATCTCTGCCATTCTTACAGCCTTCTGAATTTCCCCCTTCTTCAGGCCGTCCACGAAATACTGCAAAGAGATTACTGATCGCACAGTTGCTGGGTGGTAGGAGAAAGCCAAGTTGGCAAGCCTTTCTACTTCGGAGGCATACTCCTGCAAGCTTTCTCCGGTTTTCTGGAATCTTGTTTTCATCTGCAGACGTGCGTAGTCCTTGGAGTATTTTTGGCCGAACCGAAGATCGAGAGCATTATAAAGGGAGTTCAAATTCAGTCGCTCTGTGTCGGGAAGAGTCTTCAGTACTTCAGCAGCTTCTCCTCTAAGGGATGCTTCTAGCTGACATGCTTTCACTCCTTCAGTCCATCCATTGGCTTCAGAAATTATGGAAAATTGTATCTTGTATACTTCCCAACTCGTTTTTCCGTCATAGGTCGACAGTTTCACTGGCCCTGTAAAAGCAGTCACAGGCACTGGAAAAGCAATCACAGGTTCTGGAAAGGCAGACACATGCACCATTTTGCTTTTGTTCTAATTTCCTCCAGCTTGAAGTTTCTTCGCAAGACTTTCCATTCGCTGTGATATAAGGCTAAAATTTTCAGCCGCTCCTTTAATTCTTTCCTCGGCTTGCTCTTTAATTCTTTCTTCAATTTGCTCTTGAATTCTTTCTATTTTCTCTTCAACTATAGCGATCTTTTCTTCCACTTTCTTTTCAACTGCTCCAACCCTTTCTTCAACTTTCAATGCTATTTTCTCTTCCACACTGTTGATTTTTTCTACAACACAGTGTCACTTTTCTTTTCTAAAGAATTCTTCAGATCTTCTTGACCTTTCTTGGTCTCTTCTTGGCCTTTCTCCATTCTCTCCTTTAGCTCATTCTTAGTTTCTTCCTGGCCTTTTTCCATTCTCTCAATTTCTTCTTGGCTTTTCTGCATATCTTCCAGACCTTTCTGCATTTCTTGCTTAGTCTCTTCTTGGCTATTTTTCAAGGCATTTATGCCTTCCATCAGAGCCTTCAGTTAATCATCCATCGCTCTTGTTATTGGCATAAAACCCCACTTCCGACACCAAACTGTTACGTAGATCTGGATGCGAGGATTTTATGTCAAACAATCACAAATGAAATAAGCAGTTCTTTAAGAGCGATGTGAATTTATTATCGAAAATCCAATCCCTTAAATACAGGATCCAGCAGCAATATTTACAGGGTAAATATCCGAAGGTCTTCACACCTTCAACAGCAATCAAACACAGTCACCAGTGTTTAAAAATACACGTACGTAAAGATTATTCACAAGCACAGCCGAGCTAATCGCTATTCAAAACAATCCTCACTACTCGCTGGCTTAATCAAGACTCCTCGCCGTACCGGCGAGCATCGTTTATATAGGCGCGACAGAAGCTTCCAGAAATATAACCGCTCGTGTCATTGAACGTGACACTAGTGGAGAGATCTACTACTTTCTAGAAGATTCCAGAGGGTTCCGAACTCGCCAACATGGTCACCAATGACGCCAAAATGGTTGCCAAAAATGATGCTAACTTGGCTCTACCACCAAGATTTCGCCAAGTTCTCATTGAATCGCCATTATAACGCAAGGGGTGGCATTGCTTGTGAATAGTACAATTTTAACATGAAATAAATATAACATAGAGTAATATAAACGCATTAAACACTGAAATACAAATTATTTACACAAAAAAAATTCGTAATAATATATTAATCCATTAATTTAATTTAAAATGAAAAAAAGAAACAAAAATAATAGTCCAACAGCATACATGGAAAGGAAAATCACTCGTTGTGTCTCTGTAGCGCAATGGATAGCGCGTTGGACTTCTGATCCAAAGGTCGAGAGTTGAAATCCCACCTGGGAGATTTCTGAGAATATTATTTCTTTTTTTTTCTTTTTTTTTTTGCTGTACTATTTTATTAGAATAATTAAATATAATTAATAAATAAATAATAACAAACAGGCAAAAACAGTCCAACCCCATATACAGAAAAGGAAAATCGCTTTCTTTTTTATCACTTAATATTGTGATTCCGTCATATGTATATACATATCTATATTAATTGTAACTATTTAATAAAAAGTAACTAAAATAATTTTTTGCTTTGTTGACCTAAGTAGGAATTGACTACAAAAATAATTTTTTTTTATTACTTATTAAGAGAAATTTTCTGCTAAGCGCAAAAGATGGCAACGACGAAGCGCACCAACTGATTCGCTGGAAACACAAGATTGCTTTTATCTCGTGTGATTATGACGTCACATGAGTTTTTGAACTGATTGGCTAGAAACGGTTCTCTTATCATGTGGCTATGACGTCATATGAATTTAGTCCATTAATAAATTTATAATTATCCGTGAGTTACATCAATAAATTTACAGAGATCCTCAAAACCCCCGACTGTATAAAAATTTTGTGGTCTGGAAATTTATATAAAAAAGGAAATGGGGGATATTTTTTTAAAAATATTCAACTAATTCTAAGGGATGAGATGATATTTACACACACACACACACACGCATATATATATATATATATATATATATATATATATATGCAGTCGGACCTCTAAATAATGAAGTCGCTAAATCCCGAAAAAAGTTAGTTATATGGACAATTCGTGGTATACAGGTTTATCTTTATATTTTCTTTACAAACCACATCCAACAAATTTTAAATTCATAATCACTGTATGTTAAAAAAAAGGAATTATTCACACCTTTTTGTGATTAACAATATTTATTTCATAGATCTTACCTATCAAAAAAAAAAAAAAAGGAAAAGCTTCTTGATTTCTTTATCCACTTCCCGAAGAATTAAATTTTTCTGTTTGATGCTCAAGCACTCACGCTTTGGTATTTTCGAGCTACAAGAATCGAAGTTATCAGTACGACTGATCAACACTACAAATGAACGGAGACTAGTTCACGGAAGCGGGAACACAAGACAACTCCACTGAGATGTTTCCAGTGAACTGGACGATGGAGGTTAAAGGTTGCACTTCTTGGATGAAACACCAAGAATTCGATTGCTCTCGACAAGTTAGGTTCCTAATGAAACCAGTTTAAGATTTATGACCACCATAAAATGAGTTAAAAGAAAGAATAACTTGAAATGTGCAGAAATACTTTTAAAAAATGGAGGGTAAAAAATTGAATCACAAGAGAAGAAGTTCGTTATATAGAAAATGCACTTCGCTATTGGGAGGTTATTTTACGAAGAAAATCATGAAATGATGTTGGTTCCAGGAAAAAAAAGTTCGGTGTATAGAAAAATTCGCAATATAGAGGTTCGTAATATGGAGGTTCGACTGCATATGTATATATATATATATATATATATATATATATATATATATATATATATATATACACTGGTATGCAAAAACACTGGTGTGCAAAAATTAAGGACGAAGTCGAAAAATTAGCATATCAGCTGAAAGAAGAGGCAGAGCGGACAGAAAGACCAATCAGGAGATTAAGTAAGGTGATGTACGGTAGCACATGCGCAGATATGCAGGTAGACGTAATGGGGAGTGTCTGAGTAGTATAAAGCATGTTGTCGGTGTAAGATCAGTATTTCTGGCAAAGAGATTGCACGCCGTATAGCAGTTAAAATCACACCGAGTTGCTGCCTCAGCGAGAAATGGCGAGTAATCAATCTGTTAGACGACATCTGGATGCTTTTACCCGAGGTCGAATCATTGGGAAGTTGGAGGAAGGCCGCAGTGTGACAAGTGTGGCTGCAGAGTTCGGAATTGCTCACAGCATCGTTTCACGACTTTGGGGACAATTTCAAACTACAGGAACAGCTATCCGGGGGTTCAGTAGTGGTCGTCCACGAGGAACCACACCCGCAGATGACCGGTACATTGTCTTACAGGCCAGAAGAAACAGGCGGCAGAATGCGGGAGAAATCGCTAGACACACGACACAGGCGACTGGACGACCGATATCGCGTTTTACCGTGGCCAGAAGACTGCACGGTGGTGGTCTGTTTGCACGACGCCCTGTACGGTGTGTACCTTTAACGCCTGCCCATCGTAGAAGGCGTTCTCTGTGGGGCCGGGAACACCGGAATTGGAGAGACAATGAATGGGGACGAGTACTCTTTACAGATGAGAGCAGATTCAGTTTGAGTAGCGATTCTCATCGCATACTCATCTGGAGAGAGCGGGAAGCCGCAATCGTCTCTCGAACATCATTGAAAGGGACAGGTATGGAGGTCGCGGTGTTCGCGTTTGGGGAGGCATCATGCTTGGTAGTCGTACAGACCTTCACATCTTCGACGCAGGTTCAGTCGACGGGGGACCCGTTATTGTAACGAGGTTCTTCTTCCATATGTGCGTCTTCTTAGAGGCGCTATGGGTCTGCAGTTCCTTTTCATGGATGACAATGCACCATGTCATCGCACAGTAGCTGCCGAACAGCTCTTAGAGAGTGAGGATATTGAACGTATGGATTGGCCGGCACGATCTCCGGATCTCAATCCCATCGAGCATGTATGGGATTTTCTAGGCAGACGCTTGGCAGCTCGTACCTTACCACCAGTAACGATTCGGGAGCTTCGATTGGCGCTGCAAGTCGAATGGGTAGCAAAGCCTCAACAACTCATTGACACCCTCATTCTCAGCATGGGCAGACGCTGAGAAACCTGCCTAGCAGTCAGGGGAGATCATATCCCCTACTAAAGACCGGATGTTTCTTGCTGGACACCCATCACAGGGATGTTTCGGCCTTCAGTCGCATTGCGCTCCATGCTACTTTTTCAATCAAGCTTCTTTTTATCCCTCTGATTTCTCTTTTAGTAAGTGTTGCTTACATATTACACATGTCCTTACGTATTGGGGATCTTACGGTATTAAATGTGTTGATTTGGAAAGCTTTTGTACAAAGTTATATTGAACAAACCGTCTCGTCCTTAATTTTTGCACACCAGTGTATATATATATTACAGTATTTACTCGAATACAAGCCACACTTTTTTTCCTCCTGAAAATCGGATGCGGCTTAGAATTGAAGGAAAAATATCCAATGAATTGGGCCATTAGAGCAATAACAGGTTCATGTATGTATTTAAAAGTTATATAGAGTACTGGTAAAATAACTAATTATTCACTTCTTATTAGTTCTCATTTTAATTTCGTAAAATTAGATATATCTCTTAATAAGCCATTTTATATTATTTTTCATTTTTCACAAAACTTATTGAGAATTCGGGGCCGATGGTAGCTTAGATTCGAATAAATATGATATATAGGTTTCAAAAAAGTAATATATATTGGGAACTTAAATTAAAATATTTCACAAATCTGTTAAATATAAGAGTTCGCCTTTTTTCCCCAAAACTTCTAAGATTTTATGCGCAGTCAGATTTTTTACATTTAGAATTATTTAAAAAACCGTGAAACTTTTGAAAAATTCGTCATTTTGAGAAAATTTTATCTCAAATTTGATATCAAAAACATCAGTGAAATGTTTTAACCTTTTAAGCGGTCAATTATTTTACCAGAAATGCTTCCAAAAAAGGCATATTATTTTATTGCATATAATTAAGTACCATACTTAATAGAATAAGAATATTAAAAGAATTTTTTTTCACTTTTAATGCTTTTACAACATTTTTTATTCTACCATTTTGGACACAAAGCCCCATATAAATTTTTGTTTTTTTCAAGTACTTTTTTAGAGAAAAAAGGTGTATTAGTTGAATATCTTTTGCTCCAATAATGATCAATTCCTTGAAGTATATTGAGAGCGAAAAATACATGCAACTCTTCCACAGTAGTTTCTACCCAAAATTTACTCTTTGAGAATTGTCTTGCAACACTGGATTGGATGAACTGTTTAGCATATTTATTTGTCTCTTCCACAATTTTACTTATGAGTGAAAAATCAATGAATGTTTCATAAAGTTGTAGAACATCAGAAGTGTCGTCAAATTGTACGTGCACAGAGGGAATACCAGAAAATTTAAATCGAGGACACGGAACAGGTGGATTTTTCACATCAACCTCGGTACAAATTCTTGCAGAACTCAAATCTTCATCAGAGCTGAGCTCACTGCACGAGTCATCTGAGGAATAATCCAAATAATTAGAAGAAATATCTGTATCTGTATCAGAATGTAGTTCATCATCTAACAAGAAAGTATTTTCGTCGTCTATATATATATTCCATCCATAATTTCCATAAAATTCACAAGCGCGGCAAACAGTAGAACAAAAATTTCAAAGAAAAGTTCCCGCTTTCCCGCTACATAGAAAAACCCGGATGAAAAGCATTTCATTTACATGGACAAGTCACGCCATCTGTTGAAAAGTAATAATACTAAATAGTCTCTTTCAATAATGAAAAATGCGGGCAAACCAGAAAAGGAAAGGAGAAAATATCGATGCCCGTACGCCGTACGGACAAACCAGATCAGGCCAATTTCGGGTAGCACGTACACTGTACGGGCAAACTGCTTACGGCTGCAAAAACGGCATTTTTACGACAAAAAGCAGGCAAGGCACTTTTTTTTTAAATTGCCTCAAATTCAAATGAGGGGCCACTAAAATGCCTTTAGCAGACCGCGGGTTGAAGACCGCTACTTTAAAATATATAAAATTGAATATTATATTTTATTAATAGTGAAAGAAAAAAGTGGTATGTTTGCGTTTATTTACTTTTTTAAGCCCCGTGTTATACTTTGTGGTGCGCGGGAATTAATAAATGTTTTCGATAAAATAAATAAAAAACTTCTGCTCTTTACAGGAAGTCGTGATTTCATCCAAACAAAAGACTAGTCTGAATTTCGTAAAAGGAAAAATAAGTATTATAATATATCACAATGCCTAGGAATGATATCACAAGCGATCGCTTATTAAGTGAGTGTGTGTTTATTAACGTCTGCCTATAAGACAACACGTGAACTATTGGCGAAGGACTTCGCAACTGTGAACCACAGTCAAGGTACAAGGACAACATCCCCTCTCCAAACTACCACACCACGCTAACGAGAGGGTTTTGAGCCTTCGACCATTTAACGTGCATCAACCCCTCTACAAGATGGGTCTTCAGTAATACTTGGGATCAATTCATTACACGCCGTTCACAAGCTCGTGGGCATAACCACTACACTACCGCGGTCTCCGGTTACTTGTTAAGGGAACCAAGGGAAAAACACGTAGGCTCGCATGCCACTGAACCAAGAATCAGGGAAGTTCCACTACATATATCTAAGAGAACGTTAAAAAACAAAAACAAAAAATTCTGTCTGTAGTTTTTATTCACCGTGGAACATTGGTTACAAATCAGTATAAATTCACCTTCTGTTTCTTTCACATGAGATGCATGGAAATGATTTTGAAATCTTTGATAACTGCACAAATTAGAACAATAATTTTAATTAATATCTGTACCATTTTTATTGGAACAGAGAGTATTGTTAATTTTAAAAGCTGAATGGCTCAAACCTCTTTTAAAAAACTTGTACGTTTACAGTTTTAAAAATCAAATATCTTGTGTTTTTTTTTTAATGAGTTTCACTTTGCTTCAAGTGACAAGCTTTTAGTAAAATGACATTAAGTATTATTATTTAATCTACTTGTATGTTTAACTGAAATAGCAAGAAAACTTTACAAAAAAACACCTATAGTATGAGAAACAATATTTTTGTATCTTGTTTCCACACAATCATTTATATATATATATGTCAGTGTCACAATGTGTCACAAGGAAACAGACAATGTTACAGACTCTTTTTTTTTACATGTTTCCCATTCACAGTTGTAAATTATCCTTCACGGTTGGTGAACATTTTTTTTTCTCCTAACAATATCATGTTTGGTATCAAAACTGAGAATTTCTTTCTTAGCTATTTTCTGACGAAAATGACTACTTTGCTTTGAAATGGTCATTCTCACAAAAAATAACTAAGGTTTGAAGTGAAATGAAATGCGTTGTTGAGGATGTTCCTTTTAAGAGATTTATCCATCATAATCAATCATAAATCCCATCTCTTCTAGCAATGAACATTTTTAGTTAGTTCTTAAAAGGAAAAGTACAGTATTTTAATGAAAAATCCCTGAACAATAAAAATAATTTTTTCTTCTTTTAGCTTGTATGTAAGTTTTTTTTAGCTAGATTACAGTATTCTGTAGGTTTCTTTTTTTTATTGAAAAAATATCTCTCTATACTTTGGAAGTAATAATTCATTAAGTAAAAATGATTTTTTTAAATTTTCATATGATTTTCTTCAAATCAGTTTTGTAATCCTTTTTTATAATTAGAATGATCTATATCATATACCATTCAGTTTAATTCATTAATTATGTTAGAACGTTCATGGTAAAAACTGAATTTTGACAGATAATTTAAGAGGTCTCAGGGGTGTTAAATTTCTCTAGAGGTCTGAAAATATAAACAATTTTCAAACAGGTATAATTCCTTTAAATTTAAATTAAATAATTCGAATCTTCTACACATTATTTATAAAGGAATGGGGCTTCAGAAAAGTATAAAATGTTTAAAATATAATCATAATTTCAAAAAGTATAAGCATATGAAAATAAGAAACTTTTCTATAAGAAATATTTATTAAGTTTTACGTCACGCATGCTATTTTCTAAAAGAGTAGGTTTAATTACTAGCTGTGTGTGTGTAAGTTGATTTATAAAGACAAATGTATTATTACTTTGTAGCTACTTTTATATAAATAGAATAATAACTTACATATTTTAATAAATAAAAAACATACATTTTTAAAAAATATTTAAAAAATTGCAATATTTTGCAAATATTTTGAAATACCAAAGATATATAATACTAAAATTAGGTAGGGTTTAAAGAGTATGATGTATTGTATAGTTCTATACAGTTTTATACATCACAGGCTAATATTTTAGAAAATAGCGTGCGCAAAGCAAAAAATACTTAATATTTATTATAGAATTTTCATATGCTTATGACTTTTAAAATTATTATTATATTTTAAAAATTTTATAATTTTCTGAAGTCCCATTCTTTTATAAATAATGTGTAAAAGATTCGAATCATTTAATTTAAATTTAAAAGAATTATACCCGTTTGAAAAAATCGTTTATATTTTCAAACCTCTAGAAAAATTTAATACCCCTGAGACTCCATAAAATTCACAAAGAGAAAGAGTATATCATTTAGAAATGATACATAATTTGATTGTTGTTAGTTAATGTATTTTTCAAAGTAACTCTCGAAAAATATTGAAGCAATAGGGGCGTTTGTAAAATACAATATAAAACCCTCAAAACGTTATTTCATTGTTTTAACTAATTTTTTGGATGAAAACTGTAGCATTTTTTGCTGTTTATTTCATCATAGGATATATATTCAATTCTATTTGAATTTATCTCACAAGAACAGGAAGATACAAATTAAGATCCATTGACTAGTGTGATCATCTTCAGAGTAAATTAATTTTATTTCAAACTCATTTAAGGTCAGAAAATTATGACCATCCTTTGACTATCTAAACATTTTAGAATAGCTCAATGCAAGCTTCAAGACTGTGTCGCACTGAAAAGATTGATGAGTTTTAACATCATTCTTCAAATAAATTTATATTTAAAAAAAATTAACTGAAATGGTGATAATCTTTTTTTGCCATTCTGTCCAATATTAAATCCAAATTACCTTAAATTATCAACACACAGGAAAAGCATTAGAACATAGACATGAATTTAATGATAACAAATTATTAAAATTCTATTGTTGCGTATTGGTAAAAGATAAAAATTGTTGTTGTATAGCATTCAGTGTAAGTCTTTTTGGATATTAGCAAACGTGTATTAGAGAACAAACTTTTTCAAATGTATGTGCTCGTGAACAAATATTATAAATGTATTATTATAACAAGATATACTTGCAAAAAACTAAAAGAAAAGAAAAAGCCCTTAATTGAAGAAAACGTAGAATCATTACACTTATCTGCCACACAAAAATCAAATTAAACATGGCTATATAAGTTGATGCAATGACACCTATCAAATTAAAAAATGATTTATTGAACTTTTTTTTGTTTTTATACGGTGATATTTAAATAGATGTAAAGGGTGTTTTTTTGAGAGGTATAGAACTTTAAATTGCAATAAAACAACGATGTATTATTCGATTGACATGAATTTTTTTTATTCGAAAGATAATCTTGTGGCATTACATTTTAAATATGATTTCTGGCATATGACTGCCACGGCTGGCTCGGATGTAGTCCAATCTGGACGTTCAATTTTCGATGACTTTTTCCAACATTTGTGGCCGTATATCGGCAATAACACGACGAATGTTGTCTTCCAAATGGTCAAGCGTTTGTGACTTATCCGCATAGACCAATGACTTTACATAGCCCCACAGAAAATAGTCTAGCGGTGTTAAATCACAAGATCTTGAAGGCCAATTCACAGGTCCAAAATGTGAAATTAGGTGGTCACCAAACGTGTCTTTCAATAAATCGATTGTGGCACGAGCTGTGTGATATGTTGCGCCGTCTTGATGGAACCACAGCTCCTGGACATCATGATTGTTCAATTCAGGAATGAAAAAGTTAGTAATCATGGCTCTATACCAATCACCATTGACTGTAACGTTGTGGCCTTCATCGTTTTTGAAGAAGGATTCCACCAGCCCATAAAACGCACCAAACAGTCAGTTTTCTGGATGTAACGGTGTTTCGACATACACTTGTGGATTAGCTTCACTCCAAATGCGGCAGTTTTGTTTGTTGACGTAGCCATTCAACCAGAAGTGCGCTTCATCGCTAAACAAAATTCGCTTATGAAAATCGACCATTATTTTCGAAATAAAACTCAACAATTTGAAAGCGTTGTTCAGGCGTGAGTCTATTCATGATGAATTGCCAAACCAAACTGAGAATAAATCACTTGACAGCTGTTAAATCGGTCGCCATCTTGGAAAGTAATACCAACTTAAACTTCTATACCTGGAAAAAAACACTCTGTACAAGGCTATCTTCGGCTAATGTTAAAGAAAGGAGTCGAATTCAGAATATTTTTTCAGATATAAAAGTACTCAAAGATTAATATTATATATATATATATATATATATATATATATATATATATATATATATTCTGGCTACACTATCTTGTAGAGTACCGCTTATTTTATAATACTACTCATTTTTATCTGAGTTGACACATTTTTCTTTTATAAAATGTGTTTTGCATTTTTTTCCCCTATACCGTAATGCTAAATGATCTTTCCCTTCACATGTTAAAAAGAAAAGCTAATTATTTATGAAATATTTTGAAATTTTAATTCACTATATTATAAACAAATGCATGAGTTACAATATCACACAATTTTATAAAAATCGAGGCATTTTTTTTTTTCTGTCTGAAAATGTGCTCCGCGTCAAGTTCACACATTCGTACAAGTGGTGAAAACAGCCTTATGTAATATATTAGAGAAAGTGGGTGGTTTAATACAGTGATTCGCAACCCCCGGTCCGTGGATCAAATGGTGCCGGGCCGTCTAAAGAACCTTAAACAATTTCCATTTTATTTAAAGTGGTGCATTTCTCTCGGATTTGCTCAACTTACCACGGAAATCCCTTTATATTCCACGTTAAATCACTTTTATTCATTTTTGGTGTAAATATATTTTATTCTGAAGGCATATTTAAATGTAACAAAATTAAAATTGTTAAATCAATACAATCTAAAATATAAACAATCAACGTGTCTCACCCTCAGCGGACCGCGGTAAACTTATCAAGCGTTGACCGGTCCGCAGCGATACAAAGGTTGTGGAGCACTGGTTTAATAGATACATCGCGATTCTAAGGCTATTGGCGGTGGACTGCATACTTTGGAGGCAATTTATGTGAAATAGAAGTTAGACGTTTAAGGTACCCAAGCTAGTATTTTATTCTTCTAATTTTTTTTTCCACATAATGAATGTGGAGGGGGTGGCTTAAAAACTTCCATTTAACAAGAAGCAACTCTCATGATTCAGCACGAAGTATTTTCTGTCAAACCCACAGCTCGACTTAAATGTCACGTGACACAAAACTTGCAACCATAATCATTGGCTACCGTGGCAACGTAATAGCACTTTTTTTTCAGACTGTCTCAATTAGAAGCACTGTGCCATCCTTCCATAGATCACGAACAATGCATGCGACTCTCCAGAGGCGCAAACAAGGGGGAGGAGGTTCCGGGTCTGGACCCCTCCCATAGCCCTTGATTTTTCTTCGATTAATTATAATCCTATGTATATAGTGCGCAAAATTTAATTAAGTATTTGTCATTAATAATTAATTTAATTAATTAATGCTAATTATTTATTCAATAATTAATTTTTTATTGTTTTTGTTCCCCCAAATCGACAAAATCGAAGGAATATGTAGGGTGGCGTACTGGAGCATGATACAAGAATGGTGAACTTTCGACCCTAAACCCTCCCCCTGAATAATTTCTGTGTCCCATCCAAGGACATCTTAAGACTTCTTGAGACCCTGGGCCCCTACTCAAAATTAGATCCTGGGCTCCTACACAAATGTAAACCTCACCTATGACCCTTAAAAGTAAACAGTACATAGCACACGTTGTCTAATACTCGTACAAACAATAACCCGAAACAAATGCATGATTTACAATTGCACGTACCAACTCGACCGACTGCTGCCTCTTGACTGAATGAGTAATGATGGTGTATGGTGGTAGGCCTATGCCTGTAAGTGGACGGTGGTCATCATATGTAGCTAGTTGATATATCGTCCAAAATTCCCAGTTTTTCGGAGAATAGAACCGGAAATAACTTTTGAAATTATTCGAATTATGATCTTCTTAAGGTATCCGACTACGTTCGGAGCCGTGATTTTAAAATAACGCATAAATGGATAATCTACACTATTAAAATCCGAAGGTAAACAAATGTATCTATGTAGGTAGGAATGACGCCCAATGATCTCAAGAACCACAACACGCAGAAACCAGCAGAATGTATCAAAATTTCAGGAATGATCCGAGAAATCAGTTTTGACCATTTATATTCCAATATTCTAATTAGTTAAAAAGATATTAATTAAAAACCTTTAAATGCATTTATTATGCACGTGGCGCCATCTGCAGAGAATCGGAAAGATCATTTATTTCCAGGGGAAAATTCGGAACTTCTTTTTTTTTTCAGAGGTTTTTAAAAATATTTAAAAATTAATATAATAAATTACATATATATATATATATATATATATATATATATATATTTATTCCTTTTATCAGTCTTTATCAAATGAAGTCCGAATTTTTTTTTTATTTTAAAGGTATTAATCACGTTCTGAAATTTGAAGTTTTATCTACAAGTTGCTTATAAAAATATTGCAGATAAAACAAACGAAATATTTTTTAAAAAATACTTACGTAAATAAATGTTTAAAACTATTTCAAACAAAATTTAGAAATTACCTTCTTTTTTTTTTAATTTGTGGAATGGTTCGCTATTTTTCTTAAATAAAAAACTTTCAGGCAGAATTTCTCTCTCTTTGTGTGTGAATAACACATTCTTAACAATTCAAACTAATTACACTGTAAATGGTTTTTATTAACAACTTTTTTTTTTAAAAAAAAAGTAAAGTTTTTGTAGTTAAATTAGGACATCGGTTCCTTTTTTTGAATACGAATTATAAGTTAATACGCTTAAAATTTCTTTCGCGTTAATGAAGAAAATATTTTACACTAAAAAAAAAGTTCATGTTTTTCTTTTTTTTCCCCCGCGTTTAGAACAATATTATACGTAATCTGTACAAAGATTGATAAAATATCTTAAAAATTACGGTTTAAAAAAAATGTGTGTTTCAATTTTTTTCTCTTTTGCGATAATTATGTAAACATTACTTTTTTTTAAAAGTTTTCTGTTTAAAAACTACCGTGGCTTTCAATCCATATGCCCAAAAAAAAAATCTTTTACTTTAACGAATAACGAAATGGCGCGCAGTGAAAAAAATCTACCTTTATTTTAAAGCTCAATTCAATACTTGTCCAAGAAGTAAGTGTAGCTCAGCTTTTTAAAGGGCTGCTTTAAAGAACGGTACTTCCCAGGTTCGAATCTGAAGAAGGAAGAGACTTTCCATTTCGCATCACGCCACTTTTAAAAAAAAATTGTTTTTCGTTTTCTTCCGTTTGCGAGAAATATTTAAGCATTATTTTTGTTACATTTTTTGAAGGTTAAAATTAAAATGAAATACCAAAATGTTTTTATCAGATCGGGTTTTTTTGTTTTTTTCAGTACATGTATATATATATATATATATATATATATATATATATATATATAGGCTTTCCCCATACTGTTTTTTTTCTAACTTATATATTTATATGTTTAATCAAACGTTCAGAAAAAAGCAATCATTTCAATAGCTATCTGTTAATTTTTCTTTCATTTATTACTTATAGAAATTTGATTTTAATAAATAGTTTCGCATCATGCCACTTTTTTAAAAAAAAAATTGTGTTTTTCGTTTTCTTTCCTTTTTGCGAGAAATACACTCAGGAACATTGAAAATAGCGACCCAAGAAAGAAGTTTAAGTACAATCGCAAAACTTTGCAAATAAGTACAGCGTAATGTGATATGCAAATTATTCAAGTTTTGTGCCAATGCGCATGCTCATACATGCCGAGGTGGCGCTACAATCAGGAAGAAGGTGCTATATAAGCCAGCGCTAATTCGAAGAATCATAAACGTGACGATTATACACCGATTGTGGGAAGACTTTGGTAATCGAAACATGCCAAGTTAACGTGCTAGAAGACATTTCTCACAGTTAAGCGAGTTTGAAAGAGGGCTCATGATCGGGATGAAAACTGCAGGCTGGTCGACGCTCCGTGTTGCTGGCCAGGTGGATCGTTCGGAGTGTGCCGTTAGAAATTGTTGGGAGCAGTGGACACGAGAAGGTACCCACGCGCGGAAAACCGGGTCTGGAGCGACAAGGAAGAACACGAGGAGAGAGGATCGAAGGATCGTGCGGCAAGCACTTGTGGACACCACAGTGACTCGTTCAACGATACGAGCAGACGTAGGCGTAGCAATTGTTCCACAAACAATTTCCAGACACCTTGCAAAAGCAAATCTTAAATCCAAGCGCCCTTTCCGTGCACTCCCTTTAACACCGGAACATCGGCAACTGCATCTACAGTAGTGCCAAGCCAGATCAATGTGGAATGTCACAGATTGGCATAAGGTTGTGTTGAGTGATGAATCCCGGTTTGTTTTGGGGACAGATGGTGACCGTGTACGGGTGTGGAGGTGCCCTGGTGAGCGGTACAATTCCCCCACACTGTTCTACGTCACACTGCCCGCAAAGCTGGTGTAATGGTCTGGGGGCATAGCCTATGATAACTGGTCCACTTTAATTGTGATGTGGGGAACCTTAACGGACCAACGTTACGTTGATGATATTCTTCGACCCCATGTAGGACCTTTCCTAAATGGTCTCCCAGGGGCAATTTTCCAGCAAGATAATGTTCGTCCGCATACAGCAAGAGTTGTTGAAGACTTCCTACGTCATTATCAGACGCTTCCTTGGCCGGCCAGCTCCCCCGATTTGTCTTCTGTAGAGCACGTGTGGGATCAGCTAAAACAGCAGATGCCAACATGATTTAGAGTTGGCTGTTCAAGATTTGTGTTCCCATCTGCCTCAGAACAACATAAGGTGTCTAATCAACTCAATGCCGGACCGTGAGGCGGCATGTATTGCAGCTGGAGGTGGTCCAACGCGCTATTGAAGTTGCCCAGTATTTGTGTCGTTGCACACCCTGTATTCCTTTAATTGTCTCGTTTCTCATCTGTGTCATTATGTGTATTAAATTTCATTTCAATCCGATGCTTTCTTCTTGGGTCGCTATTTCAATGTTCCTGTGTGTATTTAAGCATTATTTTTGTTACATTTATTGAAGGTTAAAATTAAAATGAAATACCAAAAAGTTTTTATCACATCATTTTTTTTTGTTTTTTTCAGTACATGTATATAAATAGGCCTTCCCCCATACTGTTTTTTTTTCTTATATATTTATATGTTTAATCAAACGTTTAGAAAAAAGCAATCATTTCAATAGCTATCTGTTAATTATTTTTCTTTCATTTATTACTTATAGAGTTTTGATTTTAATAAATATATATGTGTTTTTTTGTGCGCGTACAAACACACACACACACACAGAAATGCTGGTGGCATGAGGAAAAGAGAAAGCCCGATCAAAGCCGGGGTAAGCGGTGGAGGGGGAGTCATTTTGAAAGTGAGTATTAGAAGTTCTGATTTTCTGAAAGAAAGGGAAAATTTATAAAAGTAGAGATAGCCCGTGCAACGCCGGGTCATGCAGCTAGTTTTCATAATATTTAGTGTCACTCAGATTAGAATACATGATTAAAATTGTTTTAAGGACATTTTGACTAGAATTTTTGAAAAATTCACATCATTTTTTCAGAGTTACCACCAAGTGAAATAATTATTGGCGTTTTTTTTCTAATTGCTCCCCTCTGTAGTCGTAAAATAGGAATAAACCCACTTCTGAGTTATATATTTCAAAAATTCTAGTTGAGCCTCTGTAGAGAGGCCTGAGCTATATGCAGGCAAAATGTTATTATAATAGATGCATTTTTCACAAACGGAGAACATTTGGAAAAAAGATTATTCTAAGTTAGTTTTTTGCCAAAATATTGTATTTAAATAATTTTTTTTTGTCAAAATGCCCTTAAAACAGCATTATGCTTGCATTCTAATCTGAGAGACACTAAATATCATGAAAATTATCCATTTATGCGCTTTTGCAAAAGCAAGGTACCGAACGTAGTCGGATACCTAAGGCTGAGTCGAGAACGAGACGAGGCCCCCAATGCGGTCGAGGACCTGGGCCCGGGCCAGTTGGTATATGTCTTAAGACGTGTGATGTTCCTCCCCTTGGAAGTACATCTCTCGAAATATCAGCGTGAGCTAGAGGTGTAGAATTAGCGAAAGAACTGGGATCAAACATTATCTTAATATGACTTTATTAAGATATTCAACTTAAACCTTTAACAAATTCAATTGTAATAATTAATATGAGAGAATCTACGATGACGAAATACGCAACACACAATATACATATTTATAATAAGACCTAATCCAATTCAGACCGATATCAATATGCGAACCGCCTAATCCTCGATTCTAATATTAAATAATCAATCCTACCTTATCACAGCTTGTAGTAACGATCAATCTTGTCTTTATATGCAATGGGATGCAACTTTGCGGGTTCCTTCTAATCGAGTACTAATATATGTATCCACGTCACGCAGAACTCATTCAAACTTGAAACACGAACTGTGATAACCATCAACTGCCACAAATGAAAATCAATTGTCTAACATTCCTTTACATTGCCATCCCGCTTACTCTAAGATTCGATACTTAAAGTCCCTTCATTTGCATCATCTGTTTACATTTCATTTCTTGGATTTCGTTGGAAAAGAGTTGCCATTAATTCTGGCCCAAAGAACCCAAAGGACTTGTTAAAGAAAAGACGCGTAAGACGTCACTGATGTTCCTGCTCCCATCAGCTATAAAATACAAAAGTAGCTGTTAGTTATTACGTTTGTTCATCATTGCACGAAAACTACATGATGGGATGTTGATGAGTAATTTCGTAATTTTAAGCTACAGTCAAGTGTCTAAATCAATATGAAAGTTTGAACTTTACTTTTTAAAGTAGTCGCATCCCTTATGATTATATTTTCTCTTCAGAATATAAGTGTGTAAAGGTTATCATACTTCCACATTAAAGACTGATAGAACAGAATTCGAATTCACAACCCATTAACCCAGTGCTTGTCAAAGTTTCAATATTCGCGACCCAATATTCAATCATAATTTTCATCGCGCCCCCCTCATACAATAACAATGTATTGAATTCAATAATACTATACTATGACACTAAACTACCATACGACCTTAATTTCTTAAGTGCCACCGGCGTATTTAAACATCTCGCTCGGTCAAAGCGTTAATTTCCCCAGACGTATATATACGTCTTTCCGAAGTACGATCTTTCCTCTGCATTGCTATCCATAAAATTATTCCGAAGGCTTTAGAATGCAATAAAAGGACCTTGACCATGTTTGCGAAGAATTTACTTATTTCAGATTATTTGCTTATTTGTTCCTCCACCCCACCCACCCCCTCCTATACATCACTTACGTGGAAAACGGTTGGCATTGGGAAGTGATTTGCGTAACTTTTAATAAGCAGTTAAGAGATTAATTATAAACCATAAAATTATCAAAATAAGTGTTAACTTTTGTATAAAATTTTATATATGACAATCCCATGAGGTTACTGGTGATTATATCAATCTTGTTCTTAAAATAGTACTGTTAATTTAGTTATAAAATACATTATGTAGCAGTATATTTATAAGTGTAATACATCGGTCTAAACGTGTATTTTATTTTTTATAATGTCAGAATGTATTTTGTTTATTTAGTAAATGAATAATTTTTTTAAATTTTTTTTTTATCTTTTGTATTTAACTTTCAATATGATCACGCCCCCTCGAAAAGTTGTCACGTCCCCCAAAGGGGGGCCGCGCCCCACAGTTAAAGAAACTCTGCATTAAATATACTGTCGAATCTGTATATATATATATATATATATATATATATATATATATATATATATATATATATATATATGTAGGATCCAATAATTCTCAAGACAACTCCACGCAGTCTTCGCGCGCAGGCGCAGTGAATTAAAACTGAAACGAAAACTTTTGAACTAGAAAAAGCAGAACAAAAACTTTTAAGAGAGAAGAGAGAACGCGAGAGGTGCGCGAGCAGGCGTTACCTTCTGAATATCATCGTCAAACTTATCTGTAAAAATATCTACCTTTTTAATTAATTTTTGTTAAAGTTTTAAAATAAATGTGAAGTAAGACAAACACGTCTTGGACCCCTTGTTGTCTCCCACAAATTATGGGGGCTCGGCCGGGATCGATAAAATTTCGATTTTGAACCAAAGTCTGGACAATGAACAAAAGCGTCCGTGAGGAGACGCTCCGCCATTTTTCGAAAACTTCGTTCAACCTGTGTAGAGGTTTGAACTCAGCATAAATATTCAACCTGTGTAGAGGTTTGAACTCAGCATGAAAATTCCGCCTGTGTAGAGGCCGGGATTAAAAAAATTTCGATTTTGATCAAAATTTGGAACGTGAAAAAAAAAGCCGTCCGTGGAGGAGACGCGCCGCCATTTTTCGGAAACTTCGTTCAACCTGTGTAGAGGTTGAATTTTTCAACTTCATTCCGCCTGTGTAGAGGTCGGAACAAATAACAAAATAACCTGTGTAGAGGTGTATTTTTCAACGAACCCTCAAAATCCCGCCTGTGTAGAGGTTGGAACTAACTCAGTGTGAATAATCCGCCTGTGTAGAGGCCGGAACTACAATTTCAAGATATAACCTGCGAAGAGGTGTCAATTCGAACAATTTCAACTATATTACCTGCGAAGAGGTGAAATCAGTGGAATCAACGTTTTTATTGGATACATCGTACGTGCGAGCAACAAGGGAGCTAGAAAAAAAAAAGGTAGGATCTTTCCATAATTTTTCTAAAATGTATAAAAACGCTCTTAAAGAGGATCTCATAAGAGTTGTTGAGAATCTAGACGGTACTGTGGAGAGTACTGACACTATAGTTAAACTAAAGACTAAAATTGAGAACAGTAGTACATTTGAAAGTGATCCAGATTTCGTTAAAACTTTAATTCAAAACTGTATAGATGAGAGAGTATCGCAAAACGAAAGAGAGGTAACTTTAGAAAAACAGAAAATTGAGCTCGCGAAACTTCAGTTAGCAAAATTAGAAAAAGAAATCGAACTTCAAACGGCTAAAAATAAAGCATTAAGTTTAAATCCTGCAGCTAAAGTCGAAGATAAACAGTTCGAAACTAACATAGAAAATATGATAAAAGTATAAAAACTTTATCTCTTCCTGTTCCCACCAGATCTGAAAATTTTAATCTGTTCTTTCAATCATTAGAACGCGCATTTTTAACCAAGAAAATAAATGATGAATATAAATAAATCTGAAATTTTAATAAATCTTCTGGGCGAAAGAGCTCATAACGTCTTACTGTATATTAAAGAAGAGGAATTAAATGACTATGAAAAACTAAAATCTATAGTACTCAGAGAATTCCAATTAACCCCTCGCGAGTGTTTAAACTCATTTAAAAATGCTGTAAAATCATCAGGCGAGACATACATCCAATTTGCTGCAAGATCGACGGCAAACTTCCAATATTATTGTTCGTTAAGAAAAGTTAATTCCTTTGAATCTCTATGTGATCTTATAATTTCTGATAAATTATTTGAAACTTTAAATAAGGAAACTGCAACTCATATTGGCATTCGAGAAGCAGAAGATTGGTTCAGGCCTATTGATTTAGCTAAAGAGTGTGATATTTATATTTCATCTAGAAGCGGATCACATAAAGAAATTCCTATTACTTATGGATATACCCAAGACCCCTTTAAAAATAGATCACAAAACTTTAAAACAAAGATTAAAGAGAACTATCCCCAATATCTTGAAAGAGAAAATAAAAATTGCTTTATATGCGGTGATTCATCTCATTGCGCAAGAGACTGTGAGAAGCGTTTTAAACCTAAAGAATCTAACGACCACATCCATAATAGAATAAACGTGAATACTTTGAAAATCGAGAGCGAAAAACAAAATAGCGATGAATGCGCAAATCTTCAATATGTAAACATTTTTGTGGAAAATCAGCCCGTAACAGCCTTGATCGATTCAGGTTGCCAGATCCCAGTTTTAAATTCCTCACTAATTAGAGTGCAAACACCTTCCGAAGAAATCATAACATTAAGTTCATGTTTTGGCGAACAGCGTATGGTAGAAGTTAAACCCATAAATATTTCTCTTGATCAACATTCTCCCGGTATAAGTGTTCGAACGGCGATATCACCGACCTTGACCGAAGAATTTATTATACATCCCAGTGTATATTCTGAAATAAAAAAACTAGGTCACGCAAAGAGCGATGTTTTATTGAATGAAAGTGAATCCTCTTTAGGTGCTCATGCTTGTGTTCATTTTAATTCAAATGTTTCTGTTTCAAATGTGATAGAAAAATCTAGTTATGATTTGTCACATGTTATAAACTTTAATACTAGAAATGATTTGAGTTCTCTAATTAAGGATTATAAATGAAATAAAATTAAGAGTACTAAGTTAAAATTGAGTATTGTAAGAGAAAAATGTTCTGATATAGTATTGTGTAAGAAAGCCAATGGTGCCATGAAAACGAGTTCCGTGGAATTTATCTCCCGCTCATCTACCCCTTCACCTATGAATAGTAAACATTATCGGTTTGTGTTGCTCCGGAAAATCTTTGAGCCTTGGCAGTGGAAACGAAGGAAAAAGAGAAATCGTTTTGAACAGACGTCCAGAACTCTACAGAGGAAAATATCGATGCGTTCAACCAAAGATCAACTTGTTAAAAAAGACGTTCTTATGCCTGTGAAACAATGTTTTCCTGTGGAACCTTCCGGATGTCGAAGAGGTGCCTTCACATGATGGAGAAACTGTTCAGTTCAGCAGAATTATGATATTTTAAACCTTTGTGTATTTGTCGTATAGTGTCCTTGTCTGTTCCGTCTTTTTTTTTGTATGTTTCAGATTCTCCTCTGGTATCCATGGAAAGGAAAAAACGAATACGTACCGCTGCGGACAGCGTACAGTCAGGATAACCGACTGTAGGATCCAATAATTCTCAAGACAACTCCACGCAGTCTTCGCGCGCAGGCGCAGTGAATTAAAACTGAAACGAAAACTTTTGAACTAGAAAAAGCAGAACAAAAACTTTTAAGAGAAGAGAGAACGCGAGAGGTGCGCGAGCAGGCGTTACCTTCTGAATATCATCGTCAAACTTATCTGTAAAAATATCTACCTTTTTAATTAATTTTTGTTAAAGTTTTAAAATAAATGTGAAGTAAGACAAACACGTCTTGGACCCCTTGTTGTCTCCCACAAATTATATATATATATATATATATATATATACACTGGTGTGCAAAAATTAAGGACGAAGTCGAAAAATTAGCATATCAGCTGAACGAAGAGGCAGAGCGGACAGAAAGACCAATCAGGAGATTAAGTAAGGTGATGTACGGTAGCACATGCGCAGATATGCAGGTAGACGTAATGGGGGAGTGTCTGAGTAGTATAAAGCATGTTGTCGGTGTAAGATCAGTATTTCTGGCCAACAGATTGCCCACCGTATAGCAGTTAAAATCACACCGAGTTGCTGCCTCAGCGAGAAATGGCGAATAATCAATCTGTTAGACGACATCTGGATGCTTTTATCCGAGGTCGAATCATTGATAAGTTGGAGGAAGGCCGCAGTGTGACAAGTGTGGCTGCAGAGTTCGGAATTGCTCACAGCATCGTTTCACGACTTTGGAGACAATTTCAAACTACATGAACAGCTATCCGGGGGTTCAGTAGTGGTCGTCCACGAGGAACCACACCCGCAGATGACCGGTACATTGTCTTACAGGCCAGAAGAAACAGGCGGCAGACAGCGGGAGAAATCGCTAGACACACGACACAGGCGACTGGACGACCGATATCGCGTTTTACCGTGGCCAGAAGACTGCACGGTGGTGGTCTGTTTGCACGACGCCCTGTACGGTGTGTATCTTTAACGCCTGCCCATCGGAGAAGGCGTTCTCTGTGGTGCCGGGAACAACGGAATTGGAGAGACAATGAATGGGGACGAGTACTCTTTACAGATAAGAGCGGATTCAGTTTCAGTAGCGATTCTCATCGCATACTCATCTGGAGAGAGCGGGGAAGCCGCAATCATCCCTCGAACATCATTGAAAGGGACAGGTATGGAGGTCGCGGTGTTCTCGTTTGGGGAGGCATCATGCTTGGTAGTCGTACAGACCTTCACATCTTCGACGCAGGTTCAGTCAACGGGACCCTTTATTGTAACGAGTGTCTTCTTCCATATGTGCGTCTTTTTAGAGGCGCTATGGGTCTGCAGTTCCTTTTCATGGACGACAATGCACCATGTCATCGCACAGTAGCTGCCGAACAGTTCTTAGAGAGTGAGGATATTGAACGTATGGATTGGCCGGCACGATCTCCGGATCTCAATCCCATCGGGCCTGTATGGTATTTTCTAGGCAGACGCTTGGCAGCTCGTACCTTACCACCAGTAACGATTCGGGAGCTTCTATTGGCGCTGCAAGACGAATGGGCAGCAATGCCTCAACAACTCATTGACACCCTCATTCTCAGCATGGGCAGACGCTGTGAAACCTGCCTAGAAGTCAGGGGAGATCATATCCCCTACTAAAGACCGGATGTTTCTTGCTGGACACCCATCACAGGGATGTTTCGGCCTTCAGTCGCATTGCGCTCCATGCTACTTTTTCAATGAAGCTTCTTTTTATCCCTCTGATTTCTCTTTTAGTAAGTGTTGCTTACATTACACATGTCCTTACATATTGGGGATCCTACGGTATTAAATGTGTTGATTTAGAAAGCTTTTGTACATAGTTATATTGAAAAAACCGTCTCGTCCTTAATTTTTGCACACTAGTATATATGTATATATATATATATATATATATATATATATATATATATATACCGAGTCTATATTATCCCTTTAAGACCCAGCTCACACATTTGTGGAGGTTAGACATCTTACACGTTTTTGTTTCTGGAACAGTTGTATGTAAGATAAACCGGAATCAAATGATCGAGCGGGTTCGTGTATAAAGTATAAAGTGCCATTTTTTATAAATAAATTGTGGCTTTTTTTATATATGACTATTTCAGAAGCAAAAACGTATATGATGTCTAGCCCGCACAATCATGCGAGTTGGGCATTTAAAGGTTACAAGTCTATCTACGGTTATCTTTACCTGGCGATAAAAACTAGGATCCAAAATGGGAATATTTTTAGGAAGACAAATTCACCATTATTAGTTTAATACTCTAAATCCGTTTTAATGGATACAGAGCAGCGTAAACTAATACCATTCACATTTTGTTTCAGTCAAATAGTCTTTTTCTATAATAAGTGTGAGTGTTTCACATTTCATTTCCAACATTCTGTTCCCAAAAAAGATTTTTAGCCTCTTTTCTTAGTTATAAAATAATAAGATATGCATTTTTGTATGCTTCTGAATTTTAAAAAGGCATTATGATAAATGGGTGCGCATATTTTATAATTATTCGAGCGCTTATATAAATGTCAGAATAAATTTTCCGTCCGGAAAAAACGTATTCCGTGTTCTTATTCAATACAATTTGGCAAAAAAATAAAAAATAAAATAAAATAAATAAATAAATAAAAAATAAAAATTCTATAAGTGCAAGGAGTCATAGGTTTACAAATGTTTCATCTCTCTCAATGTTCTTTCACTTTCTGGCTAAGTAAAATTTTCCTAATTTTTAACAATAAGAAGAGTTTGTTGAAATTTAAAGCAAACAAAAGAAGCAATATAAAGAAACAATGGTGCATTATTTAGTATGTTAAAATCTTATTTAGTTCACATTATTTATGTCTGAGGAAAACGAGTTACTAAATGAATGTAAAACAGCTGAAGCATCAACATTTTACATAATCATCTCTACTGTGAAAAATTTGACATAAAAGGTACATTTAAGATTACTTAAAAAGAAATAATGAAACTTCTTATCATGTTGAAAGAATTTGACCGATATTCAGGGCCGATCCTAGGGTGTCGGCCGCCCGCGTGCAAATACCTGATGTGCCGCCCCTCTAGAGAATTTTTCATATTTTGACTAATACAGGTACTTAACGTTAGAGGTTTTAAACTCATCTACCTGTATTAAAGTAAAAAGTAAAACATTAATAAATATAAATACAATTCTATAAGTGCAGATCCCCTTTTTTATCCGCTAATATGTCATAATAACGACAAAATATTTTAATTAAACAATAAACAAACAAAAATACTACCTTTAAAATAAAAATAGATTTTATAATTAGAAATACAAAATAACTGTATTTACTCAGAAAATATAATCCCATAAAAAAAAAGTACTAAAGCATATAAACGAAAAGTATATAAATAAGTCCTTCTACAAAAAAAAAGACTACCTAATAATTAATTATAAAATTACTTTTCTGGCTTTCTGAGAAGCAAATTTGTCAATAGTTTCGGTGAAATCCATTTGTTCTGAGATTTCGGGTTCAATAGACGTGATGGCTAAATCAGAAAACCTTTCTTGTGTCATATTATTTTCCTCGAGTAATATTTAATATTTTTTTCTTTTTCTAAAATTTCTTTCCCCAGAAGCTAGAGAAACAGAAAAGGTTAAAAAAATTCTCATTGCTTGAGCAAAATTTGGAGATCCTTTTTGACTATAATTTCTAATACCTCAATTAGCTGTTTTTATCTGGATAAATATCCTTGAATGAAGTCATTTCATTAAAGCAGCGTTTCTCAAACTGTGGGGCGCGCCCCCCTTGAAGGGCGTGATTTCTCGACGAGGGGGGCACGAGCATATTGAAATGAAAAAAAAAACTTAAAAAATATTAATTTACCGAAATTAAACAAACAAAATACATTCTGACATAATAAAAAGTAAATTACACATTTACACTGATATATTATACTTATAAATGTATCAGTGCTACACAATGTATTTTATAATTAATTTAACAATACGAAGTTAAGAACAAGTTTAGTAATTTCCAGTGACCCCGTGAGATTATCATACATAAAATTTCATACAAAAATCAACACTTAACTGAGTAATTAGTACGGTTTATAATTAAAACTGTACCTTAACTGCCGAATAAACTTTATGCGATTCGCATCCCAATGCCAACCATTTACCACGTAGATGCGAGTATGGGATGCATTGGGAGAGGGAGGAATAAAGAAGCAAAAATATTCTGAAATAAATAAATTCTTCGTAAACATTGTCAAGGTCATTTTATTGCATTCAAAAGCCTTCGGAATAATTTTATGAATAGCAGTGCAGAGAAAAGATCGTACGGAAAGACGTATACATACGTCCAGGTAAAATTAATGCTTTGACTGAGCGAGACGTTTAAATAAAACCGGTGGCTCTTAAGAGATTAAGGTCGTATCGTAGGTTTAGCGTCGAAGTATCGTATTATTGAATTCAATACATTGTTGTTGTATGAGGGGGGTGATGAAAATCATGATTGAATATTGGGTCGCGAATATTGAAACTTTGAGAAGCACTGCATTAAAGGGTTGTATACCATCTATATCTTTCATAATATTTCCTTCCTCCTGTACCTGTAACTTAATATTCAAATCCTTCTCAGGCTTTCATGAGATCATCATCAAAAATGTTGTGAAACATACAGAATGCAGAATATCGAATAGCACACAGATAATAAGGTAAATCGTCCATTTTCTGAAGAGATCGCGAATTGCGGGAAGAAATTTGAAGTTGGTTCATCACTCCCTCATAAACAAATAAATAGACCTTTTTCCAGAGCTTTGAGATGGGACATTCGGGGGATCAATACCTAAATCTCTAGTAAGTGTTGTTACTGAATCTACATATATCTAGTTAGTTATCATCAGATCTTTGGGAAACTAAATATTGTTAAAGATTATCTAAGCCTTCAATGCATTCCACGATATTTAATGTCAGGTTTTGAATCATTTTACTCAATACATCAATTCATGATGATAAATCATGCCAAATGAAAATTTAATACAAAAATTTAAATGTTTAAATTATTTTTTTCCTGTATCTGATGGTATCTTCAATTAAGGCATTTAATGCGTTAATAATATTTTTAGGTCTTGTTTAAGAGGTCTTAAGCATTGATACAATCTTCCTTCCTTGTTTCCCTTAACGGTTTTAAAGTTAGACTTTTCACGTGTTTTCTTTTAGTAAATACCATCGATATGGGGGCGCAGAAAAGTAATTATATACCTTTTGTACCATATAAAAAAAACCAGAAATTTCACCAATGGAGCTGGCAACGTCATTAACGATTACATTCAATGTACGAGCCGTAATGTATACAAAGTAAAAAATTCATCTCGTGTTAATGACTTTATATTTGCAGGCAAATACTGAAATGGATTATAGCTCGTAATATTAAGAATGTGTTTGTGTGATATTTGGAATAAAAATTCTTATATAATAAAAAAATCCGTTTGAAATTCACAAAAAAAAATGTTTTTTTTTCTTTTCTCATCTACGTTAATTTAAAGAGATTTTTCATAGTTTGATAAACGTCACTTTATTTTTAATATACAAGTAAAGGTAAAAATAATAAAATCAAGAAAATAATTTTAAATAATTTTTCATTAGAAATTATTTTTTGTTGTAAATTACCGTTAAATCTGGAAAGCAAATTTTTAAACCTAAACACCAAATAGCATATCTAAAATATGTTGCATTGATTTTTTTTAAAAAAAAAAAGTTGACTGTATAAACAAATTGTTTCTTACATATTTATAGCCAATTTCTAAATGCGGAAAAAAACTTTAATTATTTTTTAAAAAGTATTTGAACCTGTTGTACGAATATAAATATATCTGAAACTCTTAGAGCTATGATTAAAATAAAAGAATGATCTGGCCGTATACACCAAAACCGACAGCATTAGACAATTTTGATACTTAATTTATAAATGAGTGTATCAGGCTAAATATTTGAAAACAATTCAACACAGCTTCATAAATTCAGTTTTAAACATGATGCATACAGGAGATGTTATGAAGAACCATTGGATAGATAACTTTTGCTAATGTAAATAAAATAGTAAACACGGTAAGGGGCTAAGTTAGCGTTTCTCAAACTGTGAGGCGAGCCCCCTGGGGGGTAGGGCACGAGCATATTAGAAACTCAAAAACAAAAGATTATTTATGAAAAAACTTTAATTCACTGAAAATAAACAAACCAAATACATTTTAAAATAATAAAAAATAAAATACACATTTACGCTGATATAATACACATAAATGTATCAAGAACAAGTGTAATGAACAAGTTTAATGATTACAAGTGACCCGATGGAATTGTCACATATGAAATTACATTCAAAAATTAACTCTTATCTTAATAATTTGTACGGTTTATAATTAATCCCTTCCCTATCGATTAAAAGTTACGTGATTCGCTCCCCATTGCCACCTTTTTTTCACATGGGCATGCGCAGTTGATGCATTGGGGAGGGGGTTGGAAGAAAAGGAATAAACAAAAACAAATTTCCTGAGATAAAGTGAATCCTTAGCAAACATTATCAAGGTCCTTTTATTGCATTTCAAAACCTTTGGAATAATTTTTTGGATAGCATTGCACAGAAAAGATCATACTTCGGGAAGACGTATATATATGTCCATGGAAATAAATGTTTTGTTTGAGCGAGACGTTTATGTACACCGTGGCACTTAAGAGGTTAAAGTCATACTGTTGCTTTTTTTTAGCGTCAAAGTATAGTATTATTGAACTCAAAACATTATTATTGTATAGAAGAAGGAGGCACGATGAAAATTATGATTGAATATTGGGTCGCAAATATTGAAAGTTTGAGGAGCACTAAACTAAGGAATTAAACATAAATTTCGAGTCTTTTTTTTCAATTCCTACCATTAACTCACACTTTCTATATATTTATTTATTTACACTCATTTCCATAAATTAAGGATAATTCAGAATCACACAGAAAGTGAACTCTAAAATAAAAATTTCACCTGTGTGTGTGTTGTAGAATTATCACACACATCTTGAAGTAGAATATGCAAATTACAGGAAACCACCAGATGGCACGAATAGTACGTCACAATGACGAGAGTGTAAGACAGGGGTATATAAGAAATGGTGGCAAAGAAGTAAAATTGTTCACAAGCGCTTTAAAAGCCTTTCAGTGCAATAACCGCATATTTATGGCACAAAAAAAAAAACATTTGGATAATTTTTAACGTGGTAGAATCATTGGACGATTGGAATGTGGACGTACCCAGTTGGATGTATCCGAGGAACTTGGAATCGCCCAGAGTACCATCTCCAGGCTTAGGCAACGATTCCAAGATGATGGTAATGTGAGTAGATGTTACAGCACAGGTCTCCCCCGAGTTAGAACGCCGAATGAGGACCGGTATATATATATATAATTGGCAGTTACTGCCAAAAGAAACAGACGGAGCACAGCAGCAGACCTGTCTCGTCAGCTCTCTTCAGCTACCGGTACGACAATTTCAAGGCAGACCGTGTACAGACGCTTAGGGCACATTGGTCTATATGCTCGTAGGCCTGTCAGATGTGTTCCACTTACCGCAACTCACTGTCGCCTGCGATTAACCTGGAGTAGAGAGAATGCATTGTGGACACCACAACAGTGGTCTTGTGTGATGTTTTCCGGTGAGTCCAGGTTTAGTTTGCAGTCTGATTCTCGCCGGACTTTAATATGGAGAGCGCCAGGTACTCCTTACCACCAAGAGAACACCATTGAACGACACCGTTACGGTGGTGCACGATGGCTCGTTTGGGGAGGAATTATTCTTGGTTCCAGAACTGACCTGCATGATCAGAGTGTAACGATGACAGGCCACATCTATCGGGATGTCATTTTGGAACAACATGTACGTTTGTTTCGGAGTGCCATGGGTGCTGAATTTCTGTTTATGGATGACAACCTCCGTCCTCAACGTGCAAACATTGTAGACGAATGCCTTCAATCGGAGGATATCACCCGTATGGATTCGCCAGCATACTCACCTGACTTGAATCCAATAGAGCATGTGTGGGATATGCTTGGCCGACGAATTGCAGCCCGTCAACCCCCTCCCACCTGTCTACCGGAACTTCGGAGGGCATTGCTTGATGAGGGGTGTAATATTCCCCAAGATCAGATTGATAATTTGATACTCAGCATGCCTAGGCGTTTTAAGGCCTGTATTGCATCGTCCGGGAGACATACTCCGCATTAACCATCGTACTAACCATGTTATACTGTTTTTGTAAATAGGTTCTTTGTTGAAATTTGCTCCAGGGAGTAAAAATCGCAATTTTTATTAACTATGTCAAACATATAGCATCTTTCTTGCTCTTTACCTTTTGTTTAATAAATAGACTTAA